>JANRMT010027041.1:40159543-40214961 GCA_026402145.1 Polypterus bichir lapradei | reverse complement strand
CTATCTATCTATCTATCTATCTATCTATCTATCTATCTATCTATCTAATCTTGGGAATACAACAAAATTATAATCTGCCACACCAAGGCTATATGTGATCATTCTTGGTCATGTCTGCTGTCCCATTCAGTCGTCAACTGAGAGTGAGTGCAGCTCATACTGTATATACTGTACATGTGCTTAGGGCCTCTAAGGGTCTTAATCCAGCCCTGCTTCTGTTCAATGCTACTCATAATGGGCCCGAACGTGATTAAATGCGAGCATCTCAGAGTATAATGTTATTCTCAAGCTCACCTACTTAATCCAATTTAGGCTACGTCCATACTACTACGTTTTTACTTAAAAACATTGTTTTAAATGCAAAAATAATCAAAAACAATTGTTTGTGAAAGAATCTCCATCGACACTTACACAACCAAAAACACATATGATATAGACCAGGGGTACAGTTTTGCACCATATGGTCCATAGTTTCTGTGGTGTTCCCTTTCTCTTGATGCCCTAAGCACGTGCTTATTTTGCTTAATGGTTAATCCCAGCCCTGGAGTCTCCACACAAGTGTGGTCACATACTCACAATCATGGAGTGTCAGTTGGGAAACGCCAACTCACCAAACCTACATGTCTTTTGGGAATGTGGGTGGAGACCCCAGACATGAGGCAGGGAAAAAATTCAGACTCCACACAGAAAACGACCATGTGTGCGTAGTGCTGAGCGGATTCATGGATTTATCCTAAGGCACTTTATTGTTAATTTAAAAAAGTTTCTGTCATGTACTGTATGAACTGTTGTCAGCTAATGATTTACTTGAGGTCACCCAAGTGGGACTTTGGCCAGTACTGAACCAGCAGTGGACAGAGGATCCATAAGTCAACATGAAAGTAATGTTGGTTATACATCAAGCTAAAGGAAGTATTTTCATCTCCTTCAATAAATACCATTAAAATGTGTCTTTTACACCCAGCACATGCCAGAGATGTCTGTGGCATTAAACAGAATCCACTGAAATTAGAGAAACCACATTGTTGTTGTCTGTATTACTTTATAAGATAATTCAGCCTGTGGCTGTTATATTGAGCATTTTAACATAGCTAGTCAGAGATGCTGCGGTGGGCTGGCGCCCTGTCCGGGGTTTGTTTCCTGCCTTACGCCCTGTGTTAGCTGGGATTGGCTCCAGCAGACCCCCCGTGACCCTGTAGTTGGGATATAGCGGGCTGGATAATGGATGGATGG
The DNA here is from genome assembly GCA_026402145.1 of Polypterus bichir lapradei. NCBI lineage: Eukaryota > Metazoa > Chordata > Cladistia > Polypteriformes > Polypteridae > Polypterus > Polypterus bichir. The sequence continues at coordinate 40,213,728 of JANRMT010027041.1, read as the reverse complement.
ATGGATTGTTAGAGATGGTGAAACAAATCATATGCAAAAGCAAAGAGTGATCAAAGCTTTTTGTGTCAAGTGATAAAAAAAAATAGCCAGTACTGCTCTGGAGGTCCGGCCAATGGGCTCCTTATACCCACAATCTTTTCTCCAGTTTTGTTTCCCTATTGGAGATGCCAGCACTTGTAAAAACCTACCCTGTTACACAGATGCAGGGCACTCAGCTCTGACTCTTGACATGAGACACTTGGCTGTCTAAGGGAATTCACAAATGCCAAGCGTTTAGGGGACATTTGTTCACTCCACTGGGACACGTCACGGTTGCTTAGGAGGTGAAGCCTCACTGAGGACTTTCATTCATCCTCAAGCTAAAGAACCTGCAGTGCAACACACCCGTTTTAGGCGTTTCACATGGATGGGAAGGAAGCTGCAGTCGATCTGTATTATCTGACGTACTGAGGCATACGGGGCAAAACCGCTAGTAAGAGCAATTTGTGTTAGGATATGTTTATTGTACTTGTGATTGTTAGTATTATGAACTGAACTGTACAGCCCATATTTCAGAGAAATATCTATAATACTAGGCAAGAAAGATTTTACTTTCTGAACAATTGGGTGTACCTTATGGATTTTTGGCCGCCAGGGACAGATTTCAAGTCCGAAGGCCCTGTGTCTGGCCGGACAAAAGGCCCCCAAAAACCCCAAGCTGCTAGTCAGAACTAACCTGCAGAAATACTGAATCAAAGTGCGCTATTCATCCAAATGCTAATGCAATGCTTAATTGTATTTAGATAACATCAAACACAATCTAATAACTTAATTCTAATGGCCGAGCAGACAGCACATATTACACAATTTGCACCAAAATAATTTGTAATGTTTTTATCATACTAAGCAACATACAATCCACATTGTACTGTATGTGTAATCGTACGAGATAAATAAAATATGATTTGATTTGCTTCACGTGAATAATAGGCAACTGTAGGAAAGTGCAATAGTCTGCACACGCAATTCAATAATAAAACACGTACAGTAAAACCCTGCTATAACACATCCAACTATGAACGCAGTGTGGGCTCACAAAAGCTGAGAAGCCAGTGTGGCGCTGGATTTGGCCAACACACAATGTGCTTCATTCACAAGGTGTGCCGTCCATGAGGCGTACCTGAGTGACTCCGTAGTGCAACAATCAGTAACATGTCAGAATAATAATGATATTATAGTAACGCATAATAATGACAGTGTGCAAGTCAAGGATCTTCTTCTTCTTCTTTCAGCTGCTCCCGTTAGGGGTTGCCACAGTGGATTATCTCTTCCATCTCTCCCTGTTCTCTTAATCTTACTCTGTTACACTCATCACCTGCATGTCCTCTCTCATCACATCCATAAACCTCATCTTAGGCCTTTGGGATAACAAGTGTAAATATGTGTAGGGAGTATTTGTAAACCCCATTTCAACCCACTTTGAATTTCTTTTTGGAATGTAATCTTTGCTAATATGAATTGGACATTAGTTTGGGTACTGTATTGCAAATAAGGTTAACAGGATATCATTTTAAACTGATCATCTATATATATAATTCACTAAGCCGCCGACAAGTAAGACACCTATGGCGCACGCAGGGAGGAGCCACGCCCATCAACTCTAAGACCATTGGATACGACAACAACTCGCAGAGCCACGCCCACCAACTCGGACGTGACGACACAGAAAGAACGGCCTCATTTATATTCGTCTGTCATAGAGGCCTCATGTACCTCCGAGCCACCTTGACTGTTCATAGAGGCATGTTTCTCCTGGAGGTGAGTCGCCATATGCAGCGTGTAAAACAGTTTACGAGGGGTATCCCATGGGATCCTTAAAATAATCCTTTACAACTAAGGTTAAAGCACAATGAAGTAAGCAGTCTTTAAAAACCGAGTTTTCGGTTATGACACACGACCGCGTGCACCATAGCAAACTGTTTTACACGCTACATACAGCAATTCGCATCCGCGACAAACATGCGTCTTCTTCACTCACGGACAATTATATGTTGCTCTCTCCAGAGTTCCATCTTTTCATTCACTTTCTGTTGTATCCTCAAACCATCCCTTTTTAGACAACTGTGTCTTTCCAGAAATGTTCAACCATCAATAAATAATTATGCGCCGTTTGTTATGCCGCGGGTTCACTATTGTGTTGTATTTTGCTCTCTCCAGAGTTCCATCTTTTTATTCACTTACTGTTGTATTCTCACACCAACCCGTTTTAGATAACCGTGTCTTTCCTGAAGTGTTTAGCATTCAATAAATATTTATGCAAGAGATTGAGCGTGTGTCTACCCGGCGCAGAGAGGCGTGGGTAAGCCGTTGAACCCCATTCGGGCTGCAAACCGTGGAATTCCCACTAAGTGCGACTCATACACTCCCACTGGTTGCATCCCTACCCTTTGTACACACTCCCCTCCCACCTCGCTACTACCGTGGTCGGGTGTCTTGGTGGATTATATATAGAAAAGCAGCCAAAACCGCACAGAGCAATGAAACGTCTACGCGAGTCACAGGTGCCTCTGGACTGTGTAAAGACGACAACGACTCAAGTGACAAGTTGGAGGTGGGCACATGAGCGGGCAGTGCATACTGAACGAGAAATCAGCAGACTAGCATGACGGAGGGAGGTGAATGGACGTCCTTCTCTCCTCCTGTTCCACACTCCGTGCCGTGTACCCCCATCCCTCCGTCTGGCAGGAGAAGGCGCGATTGCGGTGCGCCAGTTTTCAGTCACGGACAATTGTGTGTTGGTTCGTTCCGTGCATTGTTACAATGTTGCTTTTCTTGCTGATTTATTACATTACCGATTTTTCAAAAGTTATTTTTCTCCCTGTGCTTAAAAATCATAAAAAACCGACCTGATTATGCGGCGTATGGTACGCCGCGGGTTGGCTAGTAAGTTATATCCTGTTAAATTGGACATTTCTAAGTTTAAACATTAGCAGGACTTTTTGTTTCACAGCTGGAAGGTAGTCTGCGGTGCATCGGCTGTTTTAAAAATGATTTTGAACTATGCAACCAGTAGGAGGAATCATTAAGCCCCCAAACCCCAGTAATGTCCAACACCATCTCGAGTTCAAATAAGGGATCTTTATTGATCATCAATACTTTTCCAATGTGACCACAATCCCATACACACAATTACAAGTTGATTCTTTTTCTTTCCTTCTATCATCCTGGTGAGTGTCACCCGCTGCCTCCTGACTCTGATTAATTAAGATGTGGCGGTGGGCCCCTTTAAAGCCAGACCTGGGAATGCTTCCAGTACCATTTTGCATCCAATTGGAAGCACTTCCAGGTCATGTGGGAAGCCAGGAAGGTCCTCCCCTGATAACGCCCAGGGACCCTGAAACGTCTGCACTTCTGCACTCCAACACCCAAGTATCCCGGTGGGTGTCCAAACTGGGGTGCCTCGAGAAGACCATGGCCACCTATTATATGCTCCTGGCCTCCACCTTCTGCTGGTCCATCCCTTATGTCCTGCCAGCCAGGCGAGAAGTTATTCTCTCGACCAGGTAACATGATTGTGTTACGGTGAGGTAACTTGTCATCCCCATCGATTTCTAGTCATATGAATTGATAAGATCAGCAATTGCATTCATCAAGTTTGACATTTCTTCTGACTAAAATTCGTGTAGAGTGAAATCATCTCAATTCTCCTTAACATGACCGAAAGTTATGCTGCATTGTCAAGCAGTCGTCTTATTAGACATACCCTGCCATTTCATTTCTAGGACATAATCAAAAATCCTCTGGTAGTGGTGTAGTGAGTAAGGGGTCTGTGGCAGTGTGTGTGTTTTAAAATGGAAATAGTGCAGCTTGGCTCCATGGGTGTAGGTATGTGCAGCTATGAAGCTGCACAGCCCCAGAATTGTTCATGAGGAAACTGGCTGACCGCATTCACAGGTAAATGTGTGATCAGCACGGCCGGTTTTCTCATTGGCATTCCATGGGTTGTAATTAAGGCTGAGTATAAAGGAGCCTAAGAAAGGAAGAGAGAGTTAAAAAGAGACAGAGAAGGGGCTGATGAATGAGGTTGAGTTGCAGAAGGCAGGTTCTGTAGGTGACTGCTCCTTTGAGAGACTACCGGAGTGGAGAAGTTTACAAGCAGAGATAGTCAAAGTGTGCTAGACACTGAAAGAGTCTTACACTGGTGTCCAGGAATCTGAAAGGCTTTAGATCACTAGAACACCAAGGGATGCAGATATGGGGATGCTGGATCGCAGATGGAGGCAAGTGTCTGTGGCCAAGGATGGGAGTATCTCCGACCCTTGATTGTGTTTTTAAGGAGAAGTATGCAAGCTGTGGGTGACCTGGGCATCACACTGGTGATAAGATCAGCAGCTTCTTCTTCTTCTTCCTTTTCCTCTTTTCCCACTTCTATGTGGTGATGGTGTGCTTGATCAACCATCTTGATTCAGCTTGGTCCTACATATCCTTGCCAGTCAAGCCCTTTTCCTTCAGATCTTCATTAACTTCATCCATCCACCCCAGCTTTGGCCTCACTCACTTTCTCTTCCCCTGGACATCCATTCCCATCACTTGTTTGCTCACATATTCTATTGTCTGTCATCATCACATGTCCATACCACTTCAGCCTACTTTCCTGTACTTTCTTAGGTATCTCTCTTACTTTGTTGTACCTTTGATTGTCTCATTTCTTATTCTGCCTTTTTTTGTAACTCCACACATCCATCTCAACATTTCTCATTTCTCCCACATCCAACTTCTTCTCCTGCACTCCCTTTACTGCTCATGTCTCAGCTCTATACACCATTGCTGGTCTTATCAACCTTACCTTTAATATAACTGCTGTTGTCAAATTAGACATTGTTTCTGAGTAGAAGTCATTTAATGTGACATCACCTTAATTCCTCTTAACATGACTGAAAGTTTCACGGCTTTGTCACATCGTCATCCTATTTGTCATACCTGTGATATCTAGTCGTATAATCTGACATTCTCTGGTGATGAGATCAGCAACTGCTGTTGTCCAATTTGACATCCCCTCAAATTAGAAGTTGTGGGTTATGTTTCTGCCAGGGTTCCTCCACAGGCTGGGGTTCAAAGTCTTGCTTCATGTTCAATTTTGTGCCCTTTCTTTATGTCGCTTCTGTTGATGATGTGCATAATTCTTTGTTTTTCATCTTGTATTTAAGCTGCTTTTGTTACGTTTCATGTGTGTTGTAGGCAGTCCCCCAAGAAGCGGGGGTACCTGCCAATCACTGTCAAGAACTACCCTCCACCCCATAAATTCAGAGGGTCTTCCATAGTTCCTAGTGATTCATTTTGAATGTGCCCAGGAGTGATGAGTTTGTGCTTCATTGCACTTTTTATGATTTACACATTATTTGATCTTCTGCTCAGTTCTTTTTGATTAGGTCTTTGGACACACATTGCGATTTTGTTTGCTCGGACTGCCGTGTGTTTTAGGCAGGCCTGTTTTGCCTTTGTGTTCATAGTCATTGAAACACCTTTTGTGAAGAATAAATCCTTTATTTCATAAGGAGCTCATTGTGGACTTCAGGAAGAAGGCAGACAACATCCAGCCACTCATCTTCAAAGGGGACGCTTCTTGGGAGTCACCATTAGGGAGACCTTGACCTGGGAAACACACACTGCTGAGGTAGTGAAGAAGGCCCAAAAGAGACTCTACTTCCTGAGGGTTCTTAGGAAGAACAAAATCCCTGAGAAACTGCTGGTGTCCTTTTTCCGCTGCATAGTAGAGAGCATCCTGGTCTACTGTCTTTGTGCGTGGTTCTCCAGCTGCACAGCAGCACAGAGGAAAGAGCTCCACAGGGTCATTAATTTCACCCAGCAGATAGTCGGCTGTCCTCTCCCCTCACTATAAGAACTACATAGTTCCTGTTGTCTCAGGAATGTCAAGAAAATTCTTCAGGACCCATCACACCCAGGACATGCATTGTTTGAATGCCTGCCTTCAGACAGATGTTTCAGATCCATAAAGACTAAGACAAATAGACTGAGAAACAGTTTCTATCCTTAGTCATGTAGTGGTCAATCTGACCGAGTGCACCTTCATGTATACAATACAATACACACACATGTTTACAGTACAGCTCTAAGTCAACATTGGCTAAGGGACAAGTGCAATATGACATATGTATGAATGGAAAACAGTGTTCTGCTGTTATGGACAATTTTCTGTATATATATTTTTTTATGGCGACACAGTGGCGCAGTGGGTAGCGCTGCTGCCTCGCAGTTAGGAGACCCAGGTTTGCTTCCCGGGTCCTCCCTGCGTGGAGTTTGCATGTTCTCCCCGTGTCTGCGTGGGGGTGCTCCGGTTTCCTCCTTTCCTTAGGTGCATTGGCGATTCTAAATTGTCCCTAGTGTGTGCTTGGTGTGTGTGTGTGTGCCCTGCACTGGGTTGGCGCCCTGCCCAGAGTTTGTTTCCTGCTTTGCGCCCTGTGTTGGCTGGGATTGGCTCCAGCATACCCCCGTGACCCTGTGGTTAGGATGTAGTGGGTTGGATAATGGATGGATGGATGGATATTTATTTTAGTCTTAACTTGAGTGATTGTGTTTTTTTATTTTTGCATTGGAAAATGCAATTTCATTGTACAACGACAATAAAGATTTTGATTGATTGATTTGATTGATTGATAATAGATTTGGCGCTTGTGCGTATTACTAGCTGGAGTTTGATGGTGATATCCCCCTCTAGAGGATACTTTTGGAAATGCTTTATGGAACTTCTTGAGATTTGTGTGTATTTGGACTCAAAGTCCTCGACATCAGGCAATGTGGCATCAGCATAAGACAGCCAAAGTCTGCAGTGTAACTGTGGCAAGTGCACCAAGACAACCAACCAGGTGGGGACCTTCAGGAATTGCATGACCTTCGAGATGGCACATGGTGGTCACACCTAATATTGGCTTCACTTCTTTATTTTCTGTTATTGTACCTTCTAAAGAGTTTATTGATTAATAAAACTGTATGTGGTAGTATTTTTCAAAGTATTCCCGCTTTATCTCATATTTTTCCACAAGTGCCTTCGACACTTCGACAAGGGTGGCTTGACAATTTTGTGCCTTTCTCTGTGTCAGTGAGCCAGTGAACTGTCATTTGTGAGTCACATTTCTAACCTCTACGGCATATTCCGGAATTCTTTTGTAAATTTATGTAAATCTGAAACTTCCTGCACGTAACACAGTGTTAGCCATGAGGCCTGACTGCCTTGCTGCTTTGATTTTGAAACACAGAACACTGGGCCTTTTTATGCTGAGCTGTTTCCTTTTCATAAATTGTTAGTTTGTCAGCAGGTCTCAGGATTTAAAGGATTAAATGATTGCGATGCCATCCTCCTGTTTAGCAAGTAAACAGACAGACACACACAAAAAACAATATCAATATTAAAAATAAAAATCTGTTTTTGAGATAATTCATCAGGTCAGCAGGGAATCTTCACACAGCGTGGCTCACACACAACTTCTGGGAAATATGAAATGGGAGTGGGTGGAGAAGGAACTCTAATTCAGTGTAGTATTCATGTAACACAAAAAAGTCCCCGCAGTGTTGGACCAGTCAGCAGATCGGAGTGGGCGCTGACAAATTAGAGGCCTGTGTTTGCCACGCCGTCCCAAACATGTGTTTAAATGCCAAAGTGATGACACGCAGCAGATTCTTTGCTCTGTATTGTAGCGATGCAGAAAAAAAACACAAAAACTGCTTACCAGCACACGGCGGCGAGTCAGGCCACTTCAGCGCTGGGAGGTGGACCGGCCGAGCGTCACTGAAAGGGCGGACAGGCCATTCAAACCACTCCTGCAGTGACACTTCATGAGATATAGTGGCCTGGCATGCCGAGCAGAGACAAAGAGAGAAAGTGAGATGGGTACCATTCTTAAATCTGGCTTGTTGTTTGACATTTCAGTACATTTATTTATTTTGAATCCTCTTTTATCCAAAGCAGTTTACAATTCAGTGTGTTAGAGCTGTCTGTTTCTTCTGTTCGAGCACTCGTATGTGTCCTTAGGCTCAGTAGAGGTGGGCTTTTGTGGCTTATGGAACAACACCTGAACCATTACTGTTTAATAGCATGAAAACTTTGAGCACATTTTAATTGGTTTTTGAGCAGATCTGGTGGGAATTTTGAGAGATTTGTTATTTGTAGAGCCAGCTGGGTCGGACTGAGGTAAATAAAGGTAACTCCAAAACTGGGGGATATCGGGAGATACACAATGACAGAGACAGTTACTGACAAAGTGGTATCTATCATTACTTACCTCGGCAGTGACATTCATGTCTCTGGTGACTCTTCCTATGAAGTCAGTAGACGAATTGGGAGAGCATGGTGGATCATGAGGTTGCTGGAAAGGGGTGTGTGGCGCTCCCGATATCTATGCAAAAGGACGAAGGTCCAAGTCTTTACAGTCCTGGTGCTTCCTGTCTTACTATATGGTTGTGTGACATGGACGCTATTCAGTGACCTGAGACGAAGACTGGACTCCTTTGGTACTGTGTCTGTCCAGAAAATTCTTGGGTACCATTGGTTTGACTTTGTGTCGAATGAGGCACATTACCTGCATTGTGAGGGAGTGTCAGTTACGGCACTACGGCCATGTGGCGCGTTTCTCCGAGGGTGATCCGGCTCGTAAGATTATTGAAGACCCAAGTGGCTAGACCAGGCCAAGGGGTCACCCACGTAACACCTGGCTGCGGCAGATAGATGGACATTTCCAGAGGGTGGGACTGGACCGCGTGTCTGCCTGGGGGGTTCCCAACTGGGATCCCAAGCTGTGTAGTGGGTATGGCAACACACTGTACTGGTGCACGCTCCCCAACTTGACTTGACTTGCAGACTTTGATCATTTACAGCAGATTCAGAAAGTATTTAGACCCCTCCATTTTCTGCACACTTTAATTGAGGTGTAACTTGATTACTGTTATAATGAATGGTACAAGCCGTTTGAGTGTTCAGCCAGTTACCTTACCAACTAGCCAGCCATCATGAGCAGCACCATCACGTCTGCCAAAGCTACTTTGCTACAAAATACATGTTTGATGGGTTGACACAGTCAACCAAGCCGCAACTTTTGTCAGTCTCATCTTGAGATCACAACTCACTTGTATGTTAATGGAATGTCACTGCTTACAGTTAATAAAAGCAGCGTCATTCTTACTAGGTGGTCTTATTGCAATTGGAGTGCAGACGTTTATGGCTTCCAGCACAGCAGGCATGACGGAGCCAAAGCTTGGCTGAGATATTCCTGACCTGGAAGCCAGTTCCCTCTGGTAGGTACCTGTTGCCAGGAGGACAACCATTGTTAAAACCTGCATATGAACAGGTGTGGCCTGATTTTCAACAATCTGTCATTCTAATGCAAGAGGCAACTCGTCAAATAGTTTCTAAAGAATGGCACTTCGGAGTATAAGTCATCTCATAAGCCAGTCATCATTATAGGCAAAAAAAAGTCCAACGTTCCCTTCATGTATGGCCATTTGCATAGTTTCCAAGCAGCGCCAAACAAGCCTTTTTCTCTCAAACTATTAGGCTTTAAATAGGTTGTAGGGCATGAGATTTAGAGTTTTCTGTACACAGGGAGTGAATCACATCTGCATTTTTACTGCACATTGGTTTCTAATCCTGAGGAATGACAATTGGTAGTCAATATAAAGTGACGAAAAGTAAAAAATGCTATGCAAATACGTAGCATGGGCCCTCTTAAAAGGCAACTAAAATTGGATCTGTATATTAAATTCATCACTTTGGAGGTGTAATATGTTTTTTGTGTCAACGGACATTCTAATTGTGGGTCGGTGATGTGAATTATTGTACGCGACTCATCATTTAGCTAGCTTAGCTGCATTTCCCTACTTGATCGTGGGTTGGCACCATTTCCTAGTTTCTCCAAAATGCTGCATACGGACGGATTAAGGTTGCCCTAAATATGCACAAGCTTTCCCATCAAGTTGTCTTTTATAAATCCTGACTGCTGTGTATGCACATTTCAAGCTTCTTTCTGTGGGTACGCAAGTTTTTAAAATTCTGATTCTGAACCCAAAATAGGCTTCACCTCAGGCGTCCTGACCCCTAATTTAACAGACAGGCTTCAGTCTGCACAAGTTCAGAATAGGAATCTAGTTTATAAGCAACAAAATAAGCTTTAAATGTTCAAAATTGCCCTTCAAGGGAGAGGAAACCGTCAAATTGAAGGCAACTTCATAACTTGTGCACTGTAAGGGGCACTTGTGCTTCATTCCTTCTAACTCCAAGACCGCCGTATGTTGAATGCAGGGGCTTTTTAAGCCAGGGTCTGATAACCCTTCTGGGTAAGCCTTTATAAGTACTTGTGGGTTACATGGCCAGCACTTAAACGTCTGCAGGTACCCCCGAGGAGTTCCCCCTCTAAGTTACCCTGGTTCCCAAACTCGGTCCTGGGGACCCCCTGTGACTGCAGGTTTTTGTTCCAACCAGCCTCTGTTTTTCATTGGACTCTTAGCCTAATTAAGTGAGTCATTATTTCTCAGTTTCTGTATTTTGGAGTCAAAGTAGAAATTACAAAACTATGTTGGGTAGATTTTTATTAAAATGTAATAAGCAGTTATTTAGGAAATATATAATTTTCTTAAGTCGTAATATGTATTTTCAACCTGATTTTCATTCTGCTGGTTATTTAATGAATTATTTACTAATTAGTGGGTCTGACACTGAAGTCATTGCTGCTTTCATCATCCTGGGTGTCTGCTATGCTGGTTGTTAATTGTCACTATTAGGGTTAAATGAAGGGAGCAAACTACACAGGAAAAGGGGAAAAGAATAGGAAAAGAACAAAAGAGAGTTAAGCATTTATAGCTTTAGAAAAAAATAAAGATATTTCTAAATAATATAAAAACCCATACTGTGGTGTTTTTCTGAATGCAGAATAAGAGAAGAGTGAAAAAGACCAGCTAATTAAATGAGATCGGTTGTTATTGATTATTATCACCAATTGTGAATCTGGTTGTAACAAAATCCTGCAGCCACAGGGGGTCCCCAGGACCAAGTTTGGGAACCACTGCTCTGGAGCAGGGGTCCTCAATCACAGTCCCGGAGGGCCGCAGTGGTTGCAGGTTTTTGTTTTAACCCAGTTATTTAATTAGAAAACAATTATTGCCAATAATTTAATTTTGTGGCTTGTCAGTGCTTTAACTGTGCTATGTCAGGTTATTCTCATATGCTAGATTTTCTTCCCCAAATGATTTGAAGGCTAAATTGGAGGAGTAATTCTCAGTCCTTCACTTTTTTCTTTTCACTTTCCTTCCAAGTATTTAATTAAACCCAATAGTGCATGATAAAGACACACAGAGGTGTAAATGGTAACAAACTAAATGGAGAAATGATGGTCTCTTTTGTCATTTGCATGTTATTGTTAATTAGAAGCAATTAAAAACCAAGAATACAGCTGTTTAAGACTAAAATAAGCAATAAGGGTTCAAAATCTTAACGAGTGAGACAAATAAAATGAAGCAGAAGTCTTACTTGAGCACTAAGTGCTTCTTATTAAGCAACTGGGTTGGAGCAAAAACCCGCAGCCACTGAGGCCCTCCAGGACTGTGATTGAGGACCCCTGCTCTAGAGTGTCAGTCCTCTCTAATACTCCTGCAAATCTAAACCCCAGTGCACTGTAGTGGCCAGGGGACATTGACAAGGGTAACAAATGTATTGTAACCTGTCCCACTTTCACAAGATGAATGAATTGACTTGTATAAACATGACGATAAACATAAACAGGGTGTGGTTTTTCCAGATTTCTATAACTTAAGTGTTAGAGTTAAGTGACCTGCTGTGGCTCACTGAGCGAGTCCATCATGGACATTGAATCAGCAGTCTTATGATTTATCTTCTAGGCCACACTGCCTTACTCTGCTTTAAGCATTTAAGGTAAATTAGGAACATTTTAGGCCCCTAAAAATAAACCCCAAGGAATACCATTGCAGACGTCTCCATAAGACAACAAACCCAGTCATGCTCCCATTCTGATATGCAGATGCTGAGTATCCAGAATGAGCTCCTTGGGCAGATTCTGCATTTTCAAAGGCCCCAGCTGGCATCCAGTGATATGCTGTCATTATATGTTATATTGGCAATGTATATAGCAAGCTATTATTTTATTAGGCTTTTTTTAAACTTGCAAATAAAAATTAACTACAAAATAAACATGAGGCTTGAAAAAGACTGTGGTGAAGCAAACAGTCGTGTGCCACTCCCAGCTATGTCAACAGAAAGGCACCCTGTGGCAGATGGCACGAGTACTGACAGTGCCTTTGTGATGCTGCCGTGGCATTTTTCATTATTAAGGAATAAGATAAGTGCAATCATTTTATATATTAAAGTGTTCAGAACAGTGACCTCCATAAAGATAAATACTTAAATTCTGAGTTATTTCTTGTGATAAAATACAAATAGTGTTGGCAGGTGAACACGTTTTCACACAATGGTGCAGAGCCAATTCAAATAAGGAATTTCAGATTAGTACCTGATCTGGGACTCATCTTCAAGCAGAATGGCTCCATGAATAAAGCATGGAGTGAGTGGAGCAAAAATTAAAATGGAGCAAACTGTGTGAAGACAAACCGTCTGCCTGCCATGCGCTCCTCTGTTGTTAACAGCGGCACCATCACCTTTGGGTTTGCATTCAGAAGTGCGAGACATGCAGCGTTAAATCACTGAGTCCTGAGGTCTCGCTCTCATTCAGGGCAAGCAATCACACGTAGACATTCCTAACTTTCAGTCAAGATGGAGGGTAGTGAGGCTCCGGGGCAGATGTCTGGATGCAGACACGTTTCATGTCTTTGGGTGTGTGGGCCATTATAGGAATCCACTCTGGGAAAATATAAGTTTGCCTCAGTATTAATGGAATGAGCATGTAGTAGAAGATGAGTCGATGGCATTAAAAGTATCGATACTTCAGAAAGAGTTATGTCACTCACTAAAATAAAAGTCCTCAGCATCTCATGATTGAAATTCTCTTTATCCTAAACACCCCTAACTCCATGACAAATCAGTGCTCGTGATAAGGGTTGGGGTATGAAGGCCTGGATGACTCTAGACTGGCGCATTATGCCCGAGAGTACCCAACAATGAACTGGTGCCTCATCTGAGATAGCTTTGTGTTTCCATCAAATGTTGTCTTGTCACGAAACCCTTGTCACCAACTGTCTGTTGCCCCAAACTGTTGTTTTTTTTTGAAGATACAAGAATTGTACCTACTGTGACCACATGGGGGCACCAGAGAGCCCCAAACCACAGACACAGTAACTCGCCAGATGTAGAATGAATAAAATAAAGGGTTATTCCACAAAAGCACGTTTGACAATCAGTAATAAGCCACAAATAAACAGTAAATTATGATTATTGTTCCTCTATCTCTCCTCTGCTGAGTGTCACCCGCTACCTTCGACTCGTCCATGTGTGGCAGCCAACCTTGGAATGCTGTCTCCTCTAAGAAGCATTTCTGGGCCATAGACAAAGTAGGGTGGTCCTTCCCCAACAGTGCACTCTATTGATCCCAAAGGGACCCCTAAATGGCTGCACTTCCAGACTCTATTTCCCTAGCACCCCTGCAGGTCTCCCAACTGGGTACTCATACAAGGACCAATGCCACCTAACACATGGGGGATGGAACCACACCCAAGTTCCGTCTTCTGCTGGTCCATACATTATTTTTTTACCTGCTGCGCACAGAGATATCTTTTCGCCCAGCCAGCCAATCCATTCATCGTTCCTCTCAGGCCTCCTGTCCCAGTAAAACCCATTTCTTCTCCCTGGCTGGGATGCCCGTTCTCTTCCTACACTACAAAACCCGCTGCTGCGTTTTTCTGCAAATATGACAATGGTGCTCTGTGCAGATGTTGTTCCTGCCTTGGGCTCAATGCTTGCTGAGATGGAGAAAAAATAAAATATGCAGGGGTTCCAGGCCACGAGACCACCCAGCCCCCTCTGGGCATTCTACCTAACATAAATGATCAGTCCTCACTGTATTCAGTGTTCTCATGGAAGAACTTGATGATGATGGTCATGTGCACCTCTGGCCTTTAATCCATCAATGTAGGGACATCACGGTGCTTTGATTATTTGGTGGTGGTGCAGATCACCACCACAGAAAACCAGAAAAAGAACATCAGAGAAAGTAGGGGTTAGTACGGATTTTGGAGCCACCATGAATAATAATGGTACTTAATTGAATATACAGAGCATCAGATTTAAACTAAAATGAAGCTATGAGAGAGCCATGTTTTGTGTTTTCGGCAGTGTTTTAAAGTGCTCCACTGTATTAGCCTGGCGAATTTCTATTGGTAAGCTATTAGAAGCAACAAGAAAATAGAAACAACGTTTTTTGGGTTTCCTGGTAATTTATGGAGAAGCATCACAGAAAAACATTATGGGACTGACGTCACACATCTGAGGGTGGCTGTCACTCTACTCAAACCATGCAAATGCCAGTGTATGCATTAGAATAAGACGGAAATGGATAGATAAATCTTGTCAAAGGCAAATCTGTGTTAGAATATGTAAGCTTCCTCCAAAGCAAAATAGAGTGAGGTCTCAAAAAGTGCCACAAAGGCCTTCAGAGGCCTCCTTTACCTGCTTGGAAAAAGCTTCACCTTAATGGGCTTAATCCCAGATCCAGTTGCCTTAAAAAGGTAAACTAATATGTCTCAGTAATACAACTAAAGTTCCACAAGAGGAGGGTGATCATAAACCCTCATATAGTATAGAAAAAGACAAACAGAGATCTTTATAAATGAAGGATTTATTTAACAAAAATAGAAATGTACAAAAGGGCAAAAAATTGGCTGGTCAAAAAAGGAAAACCACAATAAGTAAAGCCCAAATCACAGTCCAGAAATCAGAGCCCTTGAGACAAAGCAAAAATATACAAAAAAAAAAACAGAAAACACCACACAGCAAAACTCAAAGCAACTCCTTAAAATGAATGATTCCCACTCCTGGGTCTTCTCAGGGAGGGCTCAGAAATGGTGCCATCAGGGTAGTCCCACGGTCCCACCTCTTCTGTAATCAGCCAGAGTTCTTTCCCAGCTGGAGTTCATTCATTATTTTATATCTTTTATTTGTTTTTGATTCTTTTATTTACCATATAATCTTGTGTTTAAGTTCTCCCGTAGATATGTCGGGACTTGATTTTACCATATAATTTCCGGTATTTTATAATGTCGGACATGTAACTTGAATGTGGACACTATTGGTCCAAGAGATTATGATATGCTAACGCCCACCTGAGAGAGTAACCACGGAGCACACTGCCTTTTTTTCTTTGTATTGTGCCTACGTGACTACACGGTAATACCCAAACTATTACGAAGCAATGTTTGCCCTGTTTTGTGGTTTTTTGTATCTCACACCTTCATACACCTTTATCGTAAGAGCATCCCTTATCTACAATGGAGTGTTTGATTAAAAGAAAATATGAAGCTGGTTTTAAATTAAAAATCGTTGAAGTGGCAAAAGAAATTGGCAACTGCGTTGCTGCAACAAAATTCGATGTGTCTGAGAAACTGATGTGAGATTGAAGGAAGCAAGAGGTTAAAAAAAAAAGAAAATAAAGTGTTGTATTTTTGGACGGGGCCGTGGTCTGATTTTATGATCAATTTTTCGGGTTTCAAGACCCGACTTATACGCGAGTATATATGGTATGTTAATTTGACTTGTTTTTATTATTTTCTTTATTCTTTGCTGTCTGTGATTCTAAGCCTTTGTTATGTACCTCCTCAAGAGGTGGGAACGACTGCCCTCATCCCTATAACGGTGAGAGTTTCCCACAATTCCTGTCGGTTCATCAGAATGCAGTTCGGAGTGGTGAGTTTCATGTCCCTTGTGATTAACTTGTGTTTTGTGCTTATTGGATTTTTTGACTTCATGCTCTGATTTTGATTTTGTTTTTGGATTCTGTATTGGAACTTTGTTTGTTTGGATTGCCTTGTGTTTCAGGCAAGTCCTCTTTGCTTTATTGCACTCCACGGAGCTTGCTTTTTGTTCAGAGCATTTTTATATTAATAAATCTTTTTATTGATACAGATTCTACATGGTCCTCCATGACTAGCCGGGGCTTTTGACTGGGTTTCCCTCTCTAGAGAGCATTTTGGAAGTTTTTGGGATTTCTGTGGATTGGGACTCCTAGCCATAACACCCCTATGGGCTCCATCGACAAAGAATATGGAACATAACTACATTTATAGAGACACTACCCTACCATCACATCACATAGTAATCCAACAAAGATATCATAAATAAACACTAATTAACAAAGAACAAGAACCACAATAACACATAAAATACACACAACTTCAAACAGATACATGAGAGTATGGCTCAGTGTGGCTGTGGAAACCCTTCATTTTAAAGGCCCACCAATGCCCCTTCGTGTCTTACTACCCTTTGAGGAAACCTCCAAAACCTCACTTCGGTTAGCTCCATACTCCCTTACCTTAGGGTTTTATTTTGAGCCCCTTTCTGGGATGTATCCGCTGCTGACGCTTTGAGGCAGACGTGTTGCCAGTTCACTAGAGAGATAAAAGCTTTAGAAGATCCTCACATCTGCAGGAGGCGAGCAAACCCGCTTTCAGAGGCAAGCCGAGTAATGCAATTAGACTCGGGCCACTGAGCTATATCGATCTCTTTTTCAGATGTAGACAAACATAAGGAAAACTGTCTCGTTTTTCATGCACATCATGTTTGCAGTGACTTAGGAAATAAATGTAAAGTAATCTGTTTTTAAGTTTAAACCTCAGCACGTTAGGTGGAGGAGACTTTTAAAGGTGTTTATTTAATAATTGCATATGTAATGCAATGCTGTTTAAGATGAATGCAGCCATGCATGCCACCATCACTTCTCAGTTTAGGGTATTGCAACAGTTTATTAAATGGGAAGAAATGGTAATGTCCAACTAATTCAAAGTTTTGCTGCAACGAGGTCTGGATTACAACTATTATCATCTTGCTCCACGATAGATCACCTCAAATTTTTAAAAAATTGAACCACCGCATCTCAGATTTTCATTGAATTTGCTGTACTGGAGTATCTCACATATGCAAGTAACTGGTGTAAAAAAAAAATTCCTATGCCTTAGAGTTTTTGAGTTATGGCAGAGAAAAATTACAGTTGCTTCTGGGGCTTCTCTGGGATTAGGGACCCTGTAGCTTGCAGTTTCACAGTAGATCTGCCACTCGACTGGACACCAATCCATCACCGTGCACGTTCAGGCACACCAAACAGGCCACTTTGCAGCTGCCAATTCACCTCAGTGTCCCCAGAGTGGATGTCAACTTTAAACAATGCTGGGACTTTAATGGTACTTTACTGGGTTGCGGTGTTCCAGGTAGAACCATTACTTGACAAAGAACCATTTCATTCTGTTTAGGAGTCTTTGCATATGAATGTGGTTGTTTAAGCTTTGAAAATGTTCCTAATATGTGGACAAAACAGAACTCTTTAACAGATAGCAGGCTACTCACATATCAAGAAAACCTGAATATTGCCGGCGTGGTTGTAGGCAGCGAACGTGCTTTTAAAATCATTATCTGTTTATTGTCATTTGCGGGGGCGGCACGGTGGAGCAGTGGTAGCGCTGCTGCCTCGCAGTTAGGGGACCAGGGTTCGCTTCCCGAGGCCTGCGTGGAGTTTGCATGTTTTCCCCGTGTATGCATGCGTTTCCGCCCAAAGACATGCAGGTTAGGTGGAATAGTGCGTGCTTGGTATGTGGGTGCGTTTGTGTGTGTCCTGGGATTGGCTCCCGTGATTCAGCGGGATGGATGTTATTTGCGGATCTGAATAAAAGGTGAATTCTGGAGTTTTCATGTGAATGGTTCCCCTGTGGCCTCGCTCTGAAGAACCACTTCGGCACGTTCATTTTTTAAGAGCGCACGCGTGGGTCGATCGTTCTACCCATTTTCGTGCACTTCTATCCGTCCGTTTCACTGAACCCCTCTGATCCACTGACTGCCGACGTGCGCGCGCCTCTTCTTGAAAAGCGCAATATACAATAAACGCGTCACTGTCGTCCAAAGACACGGGGGCCTGCGAGGAGGCTGCCGCTGCTCACACGTGGTCAAATCAAGCGTAAATTCTCTCAGCTGTTTGAACTTCTAAGGAATTTTTTTTCCTGCCAGTTGGAATTTCAAAGGATGGTGTCACCCGCGGCTCAGATCAGCTGGAAGTACCTTTACTATGTAAAGTCAGAGGAGGAGGTGCGGTGGAGATACTCGGGACCATCAAAGCATCCCTCAGGATAAAAGCGGAAAGATCTGAGGGTCTTGTAAGCCCCTCTCTGCAGTGAGTAGGCGTCTCTGCTCAGATGAGCTCTCGGTCGTCAACCCTTTCCGACTGATCTGGGATCACAGCTTTCTTGGACTTTTCAAGCTTCTTAAACGGTAATTTGGGCATCACTTCTGAAGCGATGTCACTGGTGGCAAAGTGGGCGAGAACTTGCATACAAATGCCGGTTTATTACTTTCGCGTGGAGTTTATGCAGCGAACGGTGCGGCCGCGCGGCACGGGGATACGTGTGGAATAACGTGGCGTCCATCATGCGTGACGAAAACTGGGAGCAGTTTCTAGGTTTCTGCGAATTGCTCAACTTGCGACGTCAAGTCAGGACGGACGGAATAACGTTTTTAAATATGTCCCAATCACTCCCTCAAAGTACACCGATGAAATGGATCAGACTCTGTTCTTTCTATTTGACTTTGCATACTGGGCTCTGATGGCTATGGAGCATAATTTTAAGTTATACAAGGCTGGCTATGCCATGAAAGCCTGCTTTTATAATTAAGCACATGAAGCAGGGCTCCCTCGCCATAGCTGGCATAGTGGTGGTGATGGCGGGTGTCGGGGGGGGGGGGGTTCTAACAACCACGCCCCCCCCCCCGCTGGGCGGGCCGCCCTTGAAGCTTGGAATGAAAAGTTTGTTTTGGAGAGGAAGGGGCCCACAGAGACTGGTTATGTATAGGGCCCTCACTCACACACTTATGCTCACAGGGGCTTCATTTGGAATCGGCAGTAAACCTAACACACACGTCTTTACGAGACCCCGAGTAAACCTTGGGCAGAATCCACACAAATCACCACCGGGCCAGAATTAAAAATATCAGTGCAGCAGCAGCGCTGCCTAATCACTGCACCACCATGCTGCCTGCCATAAATAATTAAATAAATGAATGCAAATCCAGTCATTTTCTTAACCTGCAAAATGCATCTCAGGTTATAAAGTTTGGAGGACGATCCCCGAATGGGATGCCATTCTAACCCAAGTAGCACAGATATCTACGCTGGGAAATGTTGCTATTCAAATCAAACTGGCAGCAGATGTTTTGAAAAGGTAAGAAACTACAGCTCAGATAGTAAAAGAACCTGTGGGTCCATCCCTGTGAGGCGATCATTAAACCAGCAAATCCGTTTTTGCTGTCGTGAGGACCACCACGTAAAGCCTTACTGTTTGAAAGTCGGGCACGCTTGGCGCCATCTGCTGCTCCGACGTGAAGCTCACACTTTTACTCTTCTCACAGCTTCCACTCGGAGCGGAGCGCAGGCCTCTCTCCTGAATGAATCCTTTCTTTGTGAAGATTCCCAGACTACAAAGTGTGGTTAGGATAAGATGGAGGATGGGGGGAGGGTTTGCTCAGGGGGCTTTCCAGCAATGAGTGCCTGCAGTGTGCTCCATAGCTGTTCAAATGAACCTGAACCCACGAGGCCCTGGCCGGCCACTTGAAATTCCAGCCCTGTTGGAGAAGCAGAACTGTCATAGTAAGCAGCTTGCATCCTGATCGTGAAATTCTTTAAGCCATAAACATACTGGAGAAGATGTGGTAACCTACTGCTTTTGTTTGCTTGCTATTCTAGTTGAGAAGATGAGAACACACAAGCACTTCTGGTTTGGACGGATTAGCATTTCAATGTGTCGCGTTTCTAGGGAAGTCCTCCAGCATAACCCTAATTTGAAAAAGTTGAGAGGTGGGAGAAAATGTCTAAGAGTGCAGAGAAAGGCAGCCATTGACCGAGGATCGACTGGCCCTACACCGACCCTCACTCAGAACTGGGCCTCCCCCACGTTACCAGCTGCTGTTGTGTTCAAGGGTGGGCAGCCACCTTCTTCTGAGGTGACCTGCTGACAACTCATTGTGTGCAAAGTGGAAACCAACCCTGGGCAGGGCACACTAACACCCAGACCTCACTCAGATGGTGACGACAATTAACTTGACACGCACCTCTTCGAAATGTGGACGAAAAAAATGGAAGGCTTATGGAAACAAAGGGAGAACATGCAAACCCCAGGACAGGCGGTGATTATCACTTCATATTTAGCGGTGGCCTAATTCATAAGATATGCTAACGACGACAGATTGCTTATTTTGTATTGTCAGAGCGCTGGCTCATGGTCACACTATGAGTCAGATGTGAGACTTAAACATACAGGGGATTCAGAAAGTATTCGGATGCCATCACTTTTTCACATTTTGCTGTGTTGCAGCTTTGTGCTGAAATTTGATAGACAGACAGACAGACACGGCTTAATTTGGCTTTTTGCAGAAGCTGTTTAAATAAATAAATACATCAATAGGTAGATAAGTAAGTAAATAAATACATTTACACACACTTTGGTTTGAACACACACCAGAATGACTATGAAGCAAAAACATTCAAAAGAAAGAAAACTCCTGACTCGACAGTCCGAGTCCCAGTGAGGAATTCTGTATAGAATTTTAGTCAAATATTTTTAATCAGTACCTGGTGTGGCGGACGGCAGGGCTCCTTGCTACTAGAAGGACCGGGGTAGAGAGAGCTTATCCAGGGCATAATCTACCCCAGAACACTAGAGGGCAGCCCCCCCTGGCTTGCCCATGGCCACCACCAGGGGGTGCCTGGAGAGTTGCTGAGCTCTTAGTTGCAGCACCACTTCCACCACACCCGGAAGTGCTGCCAGAAGAAGTTCATCTAGCACATGGAGCTCTTCTGGGAGCCTTAAAAGAAGCCAGCTGCCACTACTCCGGGAGCCAGAGTCGGGAGGTGGAGGACGAAGCTTGCCAGGTGGAGTGGAGGTGGATAGAGGAGAAGTCAAACAACTGTGGTCAGGACCGTCTTAATGCGTGGGCACGCTGGGCAGTTGCCCGGGGGCTCCACGAGCACAGGGGCCCCATGCTAATCTATGTATGTTGTGACTTGCGCAGTAGTTGTGAGGGTTGGGGCCCCAGTGCACTGCTCTTCCCGGGGTCTATAATGCTGTTAAGATGGCCCTGTGTTGGGACGTGTTGCGTGTTGATTAGCACATGTATGTAAGAATGTCAAAGTAGTCTGTACACGTGAAAGGAATGATGCTACGAACCTGTGACTGTCGCTCTGTGGTCCAGATGTGGACTCAAGTGAGCTCTGCAATGGACTGGCACCTTGTCCAGGGGTGGATCCTGACTTGGTGCAAAAATGGACTGTGGCCGTCTGCAACCCTGAATTTGATTAGGCAGGTTTGACTTTAAGTGATGAATCCATTAAGACCCTATAAGCTGCACTTGAAATTCATCATTTTACAGAATCTACAGGACAGCAGCACCATCTAGTGGTCATGGTCAACACACTGGTGGAATTATTCATTTGGGATTAAATTGGACACATTACAATTCTTTCTTTGTATTGTATTGTTTTTTCTTACTATGAAATTTATATATATATACAGTGGTGTGAAAAACTATTTGCCCCCTTCCTGATTTCTTATTCTTTTGCATGTTTGTCACACAAAATGTTTCTGATCATCAAACACATTTAACCATTAGTCAAATATAACACAAGTAAACACAAAATGCAGTTTGTAAATGGTGGTTTTTATTATTTAGGGAGAAAAAAAAATCCAAACCTACATGGCCCTGTGTGAAAAAGTAATTGCCCCCTGAACCTAATAACTGGTTGGGCCACCCTTAGCAGCAATAACTGCAATCAAGCGTTTGCGATAACTTGCAATGAGTCTTTTACAGCGCTCTGGAGGAATTTTGGCCCACTCATCTTTGCAGAATTGTTGTAATTCAGCTTTATTTGAGGGTTTTCTAGCATGAACCACCTTTTTAAGGTCATGCCATAGCATCTCAATTGGATTCAGGTCAGGACTTTGACTAGGCCACTCCAAAGTCTTCATTTTGTTTTTCTTCAGCCATTCAGAGGTGGATTTGCTGGTGTGTTTTGGGTCATTGTCCTGTTGCAGCACCCAAGATCGCTTCAGCTTGAGTTGATGAACAGATGGCCGGACATTCTCCTTCAGGATTTTTTGGTAGACAGTAGAATTCATGGTTCCATCTATCACAGCAAGCCTCCAGGTCCTGAAGCAGCAAAACAACCCCAGACCATCACACTACCACCACCATATTTTACTGTTGGTATGATGTTCTTTTTCTGAAATGCTGTGTTCCTTTTACGCCAGATGTAATGGGACATTTGCCTTCCAAAAAGTTCAACTTTTGTCTCATCAGTCCACAAGGTATTTTCCCAAAAGTCTTGGCAATCATTGAGATGTTTCTTAGCAAAATTGAGACGAGCCCTAATGTTCTTTTTGCTTAACAGTGGTTTGCGTCTTGGAAATCTGCCATGCAGGCTGTTTTTGCCCAGTCTCTTTCTTATGGTGGAGTCATGAACACTGACCTTAATTGAGGCAAGTGAGGCCTGCAGTTCTTTAGACGTTGTCCTGGGGTCTTTTGTGACCTCTCGGATGAGTCGTCTCTGCGCTCTTGGGGTAATGTTGGTCGGCCGGCCACTCCTGGGAAGGTTCACCACTGTTCCATGTTTTTGCCATTTGTGGATAATGGCTCTCACTGTGGTTCGCTGGAGTCCCAAAGCTTTAGAAATGGCTTTATAACCTTTACCAGACTGATAGATCTCAATTACTTCTGTTCTCATTTGTTCCTGAATTTCTTTGGATCTTGGCATGATGTCTAGCTTTTGAGGTGCTTTTGGTCTACTTCTCTGTGTCAAGCAGCTCCTATTTAAGTGATTTCTTGATTGAAACAGGTGTTGCAGTAATCAGGCCTGGGGGTGGCTACGGAAATTGAACTCAGGTGTGATACACCACAGTTAGGTTATTTTTTAACAAGGGGGCAATTACTTTTTCACACAGGGCCATGTAGGTTTGGATTTTTTTTCTCCCTAAATAATAAAAACCATCATTTAAAAACTGCATTTTGTGTTTACTTGTGTTATATTTGACTAATGGTTACATGTGTTTGATGATCAGAAACATTTTGTGTGACAAACATGCAAAAGAATAAGAAATCAGGAAGGGGGCAAATAGTTTTTCACACCACTGTATATATATTATTTAGAATAGACAAAGGTACAAAATTAAGAAGATATGGTATCCTACTGCTTTTGTTTGCTTGCTATTCTGTATCTGTAGATGAAAACACACAAGCACTTACAGTTTCAATGGATTAGCATTTGAATGTGCTGTGCAGAATTCTTTGGAAGTTGAAAAAGTTGAGAGCCAAGAGAAAATGTCTAAGAGCGTGGAGAAAGGCAGCCATCAACCAAAGATTCATTGGTCTTAGACTCAATCCCTCACAGAGTTGGGCCTCCTCCGTGTTACCAGGTGCTATCGTGTTCAAGGGTAAGCAACCACCTTCTTCTGAGGTGACCTTCTGACAACTCTGCACATTGTGTTCAAAGTGGAAACCAACCCTGGACAGGACACCCTAACCCCCAGAACTCACTCAGATAGTGTCGACAATTAAGATGACCCAAAAATGGAGAACATGTGAAGGTTTATAGAGACAAAGGGAGAACATACAAACTCCGGACAGGCAGTAATTATTACTACATATTTAGCAGCGACCTAATTAATAAGATATGTTAACAACGACAGATTGATTTTTTGTTTTGTCAGAGCACAGGCTCTTGGTCACTTTATTAGTCAAATGTGAGAATTAAACATTCAGTGGATTCATAAAGTATTCAGGCGCCTTCACTTTTTTGCATTTTGTTATGCTGCAGTTCTTGCCAAATACAAAACATTGAATCGTATTCCATGCGTTGCACAAATTAAGCGTAGTATTCCTTACCTTAGACAGGTTTACCATGTTGCTGTTGTACGACTGCACAAAAGGAATGCTGAAAATTTGCTTTCAAATGACCTTTTAATGACGTCATGCTTTTCCTGGGCTTTCATGCAGATGATCCTAGACGTTTCTAACAGCACCAAACAACCAACGCTGAAACTGCATTCATTCAGCAGGTACTGGGCTGCCATATCTACAGCAAGTGTCACCATCTAATGGCTTCATGTGGATTCTTCAATCACGTCTAGCCCTATGCTGAAAGACCACTCACAGAGATCTGACTTGGGTAACTGTCGACTTTACTCTGGCCCCGTTGGCTTGTCTATGCTGATGGTTGACTTGTTGTCACATTCAGGTTTGGCTCAGGCCTGTTTCTCCATGAGCTGGATAAGCAACTAAAAGGAGAGAAGTTTTAAGCTCTGCTCACCACAAGATGCTCAGCTGGTTATTTTATCCACTGAAAAATTAGGATGAACTGTTATATGAGCATGAGATGGTGATGTCAATATCCAGGAGTCACTTAAAGTAAAGTTAGGCCTGTTATCTTTATCACCTGGATGCACAGTAGGACTGTGGTTAGAACTGTGGCGTCAAAATCCACCCTCCTGGGTTCAAATTCCACTCCCAGTTTTCGTCTATGTGGAGTCTACATGGGTTTTCTTCTTGGCACTCCAAATATTCCTGCGATATTTTCAAAGACATGCCAATTAGTTGAATTAGTTGACCCTAGTGTGAGTCAGTGGGGTCTGTGTATGCCCTGTGATGGACTGGCACCCAATTCAGTGTTGCCAGGGTAGGCTCTGGCACCCTGCTACCCTGAGCTGGATTAAGTGGGACATATATCATCCCACCTACAGTGTGCATACTGACCACCATACATACATCGTATGCTGATTTCAACTGCTAACTCAGGTGTCTTAGACTTGTAGACATTAGACGTTTTAATGTCGTCCAAGGTCTCACTGTTAATGAAATATTTAATTCTTTAGCTTGCTAGTGTTCTCATTTCCCAGTCTGTTGGTTTTCCTTTGTCTGAGTGCACTATGTGGACCACAGCTGGTCAGTACTTCTCAGATCTTTATTTTGTTCTCCTCAAATACAACATTTCACTGTATGATGTGATTGACACAAATGAGATTAATTTAACCCAGAGGTCGGCAACCTACGACATGATTTTCAATGGCACTCTGATTGAATTGAAATATAGTGAAAAAATGATATTTTAATTACAGTGCACAGATTTGCACCCTCACCTACGTTTTGCGTATGCGACTCACATGTTAATGGAAACCATGTGTTCAGTGCGGGCCGTGGTACGTTAAAACAAAGCTCCTTATTATTAAGTAATATACTGCTCTAAAATGACTCATAAAGGACAAAAACTTGATGTTCGCTCTTTTCAAGCAACTCTTTGACGAATGAATATGGATTTGTAGAACAAAAGGATCGTGCTATGTGTACATTATGCTGTGAAAGTGTTGTGTGTCGTGTACAAAGATATTATCAAACTAAACATCAGTCCACGTTTAAGCTATAAAAAGGGCTGTTTCTGGCTTTAAAAAACAAACTACTTATTTTAGCCAAATAATTGGAACAAAAAACAAAGCCACCAAATGTAGTTATAAAAAAATTGACAAAACATTCTTTTCACATATGATCCTATGTATTTTAAAATTTTGAATGATCAATAATATAAGATCCATTTACAATGGGCTTCAAAGGTATATAGTTTTGAAGTGTATTATAACTGGACCAATTTAGATACTATATATAACAAAACTGGTAGAATTATGCTGGCACGCAGAATAACATTGTAACATACAGTAGGTTTGGCATGACACCACTGAAAGGTTGCCAAGCGCTGATTTAACCTGCCGCTTGTTGGCTCACTTTGTACCTCTGCGCTGTTTGACTGCTGGTCAAAGAAAACAGAAACCATTAACAAGGATTCTAAATCCAGTGACAGAAAAAAATTATCTTTGTTATATGCACAGACATTTCAAGGGCGGTGGCACAACTCAAAGGTATAAGAAGAACCAGAATATAATATCATAGACTTTTATTTTTTTTAAGTCATTTGGGTGTAAATCAATGAACCAATCAGAGTTAAATATATGCATTGATTGACACTGTATGTAAATTCATCCATTCATCCATCTATCCATTATTCAACCCGCTATATCCTAACTACAGGGTCACGGGGGTCTGCTGGAGCCAATCCCAGCCAACACAGGGCACAAGGCAGGAAACAAACCCCGGGCAGGGCGCCAGCCCACCGCAGGTATGTAAATTCAGTAGTTTATAATATGAACGTCTATTCTTTGTTTCTCTGATCATTCTGACCAGGCTGTAACAGACTGTTTTTGATGAATGCTCCCTCCAAGGCATTTTGCTGAGGAGTAATTAAAAGATACCATGAACAGCTTTTCTCCTGCCTGATTACTGAATTGTCCTGTTAGAGGATGTTTCCTTTTTTTAATAAGATGTTAAATTTCGACCACATCTTTCATTAGCATTAGAAAGAGGTTATACATTTAGAAAGACTGGACAGACAGCCTCTTCAGCCCTCCAGGATTTGAGTTTGACACTCGTGGTGTAAGGTGAACCCGCCACTTACAGGGTCACCTCATGCACTCAAAGCAAAGGGCAGCTATTGGGTGGTCCTGACTGCCGGAGATGAAGGGCTCAGTGCATTCGGGGGTCAACAGGAGGCATCACAACAGCAGGAGTAAGTCAAGTGCGCAGACTACACTGACATTCTGACCTACATATCCTCCTAACATGCGACATGATAAACAGGAGTGTAATAGAAAACCAGCAAACCTGGTGAACTCATTACTCCTGCTGTTTCTATCGTGCTTTTATAATAAATATGATATATATAATATATACACACAGCATTCAGAGAGTATTGAGACCCCTTCACTTTTTGTTATGTTGCAGCCTTCTGCTAAAATCATTTAAATTCTTTGTTTTTCCCATCATCAAGCAACAGCCAATACCCCAAAATGACAAAGCAAAATCAGCATTTTAGAAAGTTGTGCAAAAACAAAAGAATTGAATATTGTGCCAAAGGAAGCCGTTTGTTAACAGTGTTCAGAAGCAGCGTTGACATCACTGGGCTCAGAGGCACCTGGGATGGATCATCACCACACAGAGGAAATGTGCATTTTGATCGTATGAATTAATATTTCAGGTCTATTTAGGGAGAAAAGCACGTTGTGTCCTCCAGATCAAAATATAAAAGGCTCGTTCATCCACACTGTTACCAGCTCCAAGTCCAAAAGCCGGCGTCTATGATGGTATCGGGTGGTGTCAATGTTCTATTTAAGAGTAACGATGACTTCTGTGAAGACACCATTAATGCTGTAAAGTACATCCAGATTTTGGAGCAACATGTGAAGCCTTCAAGATTATATCTTTTCCATGGACACCCATGCATAGCTTAGCAAGACAACGCAAAACCACCTTCTGGGGGCATTACAAGGGCCTGGCTGCATACGAAGAGATGGCGGGTGCTCAACTGGCCTGCCTGCAGTCCTGACCTGCCCCCAGTTGACAATGTGTGGTCCATTTTGAAATGAAGACCCCCATATGGGTTGCACACCTTAAAAAGAATGGGACAAAATTACACCTGAAACCCTAAACGTTTATTAAATATTGTGAGAAGGAGAGGCATCGTTACAATGTGGTAAATTCTTTACTATCCAGACTTTTTTGGTATATGTTGCAAAATTAAAATAAATATTTATTTTTGGAATACAAATGTTCGTTATAACATCAAAAAATGGTCAGTTGTATTGTTTTCAGGTCAAAGATCATTTACTACTATTTACTAATCACTGATTTTGGGTTTTTATTTTCATTTTCTATGTCATCCCAACTTTTTCTGAGGTGGGGTCATATATTCAGTACTGTTTAATCAAGCAAGTAACCAACTATTGTTTTCTAGAGCGCCTTTCTACTGTGCCACTCCATCCCAAGCCACTAAGCTTTATAAGTGCAGGGAAACAGTGCAACGGCTTACATCGTTCTTTTTTGTTATTATGTACACTCAACCATCAAAGTAACAGTATTCATATATATTGTCTTCATTTTTTGCTACGCAAAACAGCAACAGTGAAGCAGGCCTTCCCTAATCTAATAACATATGGCAGTCACTGGTCTGGCCCTCCTCGTCTGATAATCAGGGTGACCACATTCTCCTGGCCTAAATGGGGGGCTCTGTTGGCTCTGTTGACAAGGACAGAAGCAATCATGGGTGTTAGTGCTTGCTTGGGTGGATAGAAATTTATTTGTTCCCAGGTAGAATTTAGTTTTTTACAGAAGCTCTTTATCCATCTGTTTCTGTATTTATTTATTTATTTAAACAAATATATATGTACACAGGCTATGGTCTGAACACATACCAGAAAGACTAAAAAGAAAGGAAACTCTCCCAGTCCAAGTGAGGCATTATGCATAATGCAGAATTACTCATAAGAGCACTCGGCTCTGGTTAAATTCTCTCCTTCGCTACAACATCCAGGAGGTCCAGAGTGCATCTCTTGAACTGAACCTTTTAATTAGCTTATGGATTTGGTGGGCTTCTCTTGAAGTGATGTTCCAAGACCAGCACCACCCAGAGCTGTAGAAGATGTGAAAGATATTTCATAATCATGTTTGATTAAAACTTTACACATATTTTCAAATTCAGATTCCCTACAATAATATTAATACCACCAGTGCAATGGCTGCCTAGTTAAACACTGTTAGTGTGAGAGAAACACACAGTACATTGCAACGGTATTCAGCTCCTTCACCAATCATCTAATCTTACTGAATAATAAATCCTATGCAGATAATATATTTGCTTATGTAAATAAAAAGCATTTCCACTCTATTAATGTGCTGCTCTATAGTCCACAGAAAGTGTGTCACATTATGCAAGCGTGAGCGTACTGCATAATGTGGCACACAGTCATGGCTTGCCCGTACCTGAAAAGATGCAGTATGATGAACCTGACCCTGACCCACCAAATGATCAGCCAAATCAGTCAGCGTTACAACTTCGTTTGAATGTAATTAGCAGAATGTAAAAGCAGGTAATCAGATGCAACTTTTATTTTTTTAACTAATTCAATTAATTTGTGATCAATATCACATAGTATAGTCCTTATATTCCTTGGTGCATTGGCCACATCTCTTACAGTATTCACAGTTGCATTTTGTGACTTCAGAACAGCATCCGTCAGCACACAGCCAGATGGTCACCCAGCAGCTTCCGAGGCAGAGGTGTGTGAGCAGCCAGTGTCTGAAGATGTGCCAGGTGGCACCATCACCACATGGATTTTGTGTCCTTGGCATGGGGGTCAGATTTTGTGATATTGTCTGAAACAGAAAAAAACAGATGGTGGGCTGCGACTTTCCTTTCCACACCGACTTTGATATCTGACCACTTCTTTTTGATTTCAGGCAATGTGCGACTTTCTGAACTTTAACTTTTGAGTGTCTCCACCAAGCTGTATCACTTTATCACTAACTTTTGTTGTTTATGCCCCTACTTAAGCCAACAAATAGTATGTTTTCTTTGCCTCCATTTCACATTCAGTGAAATTATTCTTTATTCCATGTGCTTTTGCCATTGTCTTTTAACAAAGCACTGGATGGAAAGGGCGATTTATATTAATTTGCATATTCAAATATGAGGAGTCGGGGTGGGGCTGTAGGCATGTGCCAGTGTGTCAAATTTCATGTTTGCTGGGATTTATAAAGGGGAAGTGCATGGAACTTGACATACACACAGTTTTATGCATCTGGATCGTTTTATGCATACGCACTTTTCCAGTTTTGTCAGTACGCCATGTTTTAGTGAGAATCCTACACCCGGCATTATACAATACATAAGGCCTCTTGTCATGATCTGCCTTTCCTTGGGTATATCTGAGACATTGTTTCAGAGGGTGGGGGGGGGGGAGGGGGTTAAAGATCAGAGAATATACTTGTTACATTTACAGTAATCCCTCCTCGATCGTGGGGGTTGCGTTCCAGAACCCCCCGCGATAGATGAAAATCTGCGAAGTAGAAACCATATGTTTGTATGGTTATTTTTATATATTTTAAGCCCTTATAAACTCTCCCACACTGTTAACATTATTAGAGCCCTCTAGACATGAAATAACACCCTTTAGTCAAAAGTTTAAACTGTGCTCCATGACAAGACAGAGATGGCAGTTCTTTCTCACAATTAAAAGAATGCAAACATATCTACTCTTCCAAAGAGTGCGCGCATCAGGAGCAGAGAATTTCAGAGAGAGAAAGAGCGCTCGCTAAGAAAAGCAAACAATCAAAAAATCAATACGTGCTTCTGTGCTTTTAAGTATGCTGCACCACGATAAAGCGGCATTTTTTAGAGGAGCGTCCGTATCTTTATTTTCTAAGCAAACAGCCTCTGTGCAAACAGCCCCTCTGCTCAT
This sequence comes from Polypterus bichir lapradei, assembly GCA_026402145.1. Lineage (NCBI taxonomy): Eukaryota > Metazoa > Chordata > Cladistia > Polypteriformes > Polypteridae > Polypterus > Polypterus bichir. The sequence continues at coordinate 40,183,197 of JANRMT010027041.1, read as the reverse complement.
ACCCCCTCCGTCAGGCGCAGAGAACATCAGAGAGAGAGAGAGAGCGCGAGATTAAAGCAAACAATCAGAAAATCAATACGTACTTTTGGATTTTTAAGTATGCCAAAGAGGAGCGTCCCTATCCTCTGTGCAAACAGCCCCTCTGCTCACACCCCCTCCGTCAGGCAGAGAGAGTGACAGAGACATAGAAAAGCAAACAATCAAGCACCGCGCGGGAAGCATATCTTATATCATTGAGGAGTTTTAGTTAATATGTAATACATGCTCTGATTGGGTAGCTTCTAAGCCATCCGCCAATAGCGTTCCTTGTATGAAATCAACTGGGCAAACAAACTGAGGAAGCGTGTACCATAAATTAAAAGACCCATTGTCCGCAGAAATCCGCGAACCAGCGAAAAATCCGTGATATATATTTAGATATGCTTACATTTAAAATCCGCGATAGAGTGAATCTGCGAAAGTCGAAGCGCGATATAGCGAGGGATTACTGTATTTCTGATATTGATATGGTTTTCATTTTGTTAAAGACAAATATTTTCTTATAGCACCATTTTGTGATCTTTTAGGTGGTTAATTTAAAGTAAATTCTTCTAATACACAATTTAAACCTATACAGTGGAACCTCAGTTCACAAACGTCTCGGTTCAAGCACAAATCGGTTTACGACCAAAAAGTTTGCCAAACTTTTGCCTCTGTTCATGACCGCACACTCGGTATACGAACAAGCCAGTTTCCCTTTCAGTTTGTATGTGTTCAGTCTCTCCCTGTAAATTTCCTGTGCAGTGAGCGAGTGAGAGAGCGAGCGAGAGCGTGACACACACACAGAGGTGCGCGATAGAGGGACACACACACAGGCACATGAGAGAGACACACACACAGGCGTGAGAGAGAGACACACACACACAGGCGCGAGAGAGAGACACACACACAGGTGCGTGAGAGAGACACACACACACAGGCGCGTGATAGAGACACACACACAGGTGCGCGAGAGAGACACACAGGCGCGCGAGAGAGAGAGACACACACACACACACACAGGCGCACGAGAGACACACACAGGCACGAGAGAGACACACACATACACAGGTGCGTGAGAGAGACTCACACAAACAGGCGCGCGAGAGAGACACACACACACGAGAGAGAGAGCTGGATGCATAAGGTAGAGAATGCAGTTAAAGAATGCACTGGGCTTGTTTTTGTTTTCATTTCTGTTTACAGAGATCGGTTCGTAGCGTGCATTGTTGCAATGTTACTTTTCTTGGTGGTTTATTAAATTACGGATTTTTCAAATGTTCATTTTTTCCCTGTGCTTAAAACTCATTAAAAAAAGTATTTTTAGTGAGTGGTTCTTAGCACAATAGTGCGAACTATTGCAGTGTTAGTTTTCTCTGTTGTTCAAGGTTTTCTCAGTGTTATTCAATGTTTTTACATTTAGTTTACTATTACCCTGTGCATTCTATGGTATAATTAACTATATTTGTGCTTAAAAACTAAAAAAAAATATATTTACATACAGTTCGTATGGTCTGGAATGGATTAATTGTATTTACATACAATCCTATGGGGGAAATTGCTTCGGGTCACAACCAAATCGGTTTTGGAACGAATTATGGTCGTGAACCGAGGTTCCACTGTAAAGTGTAACTGTTATAGTAGAGAGTATATAGATAGAGAGTTTATAGGGACTGAGTCCAATCAGAACCGACTACAGTAATCCCTCACTACTTCGCGGTTCATGACTTCGCGGATTCATGACTTCGCGGGTTTTTAAATATAGTAGTAGTATTTCCTAGTCTAAGAACAACAAAACAAGTTCGGTGACTAAGTGCATTGTAACACGGGTTGTGATTGGTACATGGGAGGGAGACGACAAATCACAGCTTCCCGCTTTCTAATCGGGCCCGTGATCGGTGCTCTGACTGTAAAACATTGAACAACACTGAGAAAACCTTGAACAACAGAGAAAACTAACACTACAATAGTTCGTGCTATAGCGCTACCAACCGCTGGCTAAAAGCACTTTTTTTAATGAGTTTTAAGCACAGGGGAAAAAATGAACATTTGAAAAAATCCGTAATTTAATAAACCACCAAGAAAAATAATACTGCAACAATGCACGCTACAAACCAATCGCTGGAAACAGAAGTGAAAACAAAATCAAGCCCAGTGCATTCTTTAACTGCCTTCCTACCTTAATGCGTCCAGCTCTCTCTCGCGCTGCTTGTGTGTCTGCGTGCTGCCTCTGTGTGTGTGTGTGTCTGCCCAGAAGCCCAGATCCCACAGCATCTCCCCTTGTCTCTCTGTCGCCGCCATTTCGCTTCAAGCTTTCTCGCCGAGCAGTTTACTTTACACTGTACTGTGTGTGATTTTTTTTGTGGTTTCTTTGTGTTGAACTTCGCTTCAATTTTCACCCACTGCAATGGCTCCCAAACGTGCTCCTTCTTCCAAGGCTGGTGCTGAGCCTAAACGCCAACGAAGAATGATGACGATCGCTGAGAAGGTGAAACTTCTGGATTTGTTGAAGGAAGGGAGAGCGTTTGCGGCTGTGGCTGCAGACTGGCTAAGGTTCTGCAAGAGCGGTCACAGGAATGGGTCGACGATATGGTTCGATCGGTCCAATTTTGCAACAAGGTCGACGACGTCATGACTGCCTACAAGCTGCTCTTCGACCGGAAAAAGAAGCAGCAGCAGCAACTGCCGATCACAATGTTTTTGCAGCCTCGCAAAAAAGAGCCAGTACCTACTACTACTACGGATACACCTTCGGAAACCGTGGAAGAGGTGTCCCAGGAAATGGCACCGCCGTCTGAAGAGACGTAAAATACAGTCGTCGGCTGCGCAGTAAAAGTCATCATCACCTTCATCGTCATCATTTTTACTGCACAGCATATTCGTCATATATAGGTACAGTACGTGTACTTCGCTATACAGTAACTGTAAACTTATCTACCGATTTCATATTGCTTAACAGTTGTCCCTGTTATTAATAGAGTAAAGGGTGGGTTGTAAACAGTACAGGGAGGGTTTAAAAATGTCCAAATACACGTTAAATAATTAAATAAATATGGTGTCCCTACTTCACGGAAATTCAGTCATTGCGGCCGGCCTTGGAACCTATGTCCCGCGATAAACGAGGGATTACTGTATACATAGAAAACAGCAGTACCGCTGCTCCCTATACGCAGAGTACGCAGTCTGCGTAGAGCACCATCTCCCAGGGGGGCACCATCCCAGCTGCTCAAAAAAATTGTTTTTATATATTATAATAATAAATTAATATTAATAGTATACATATACAAATAAACAAAAATATAAACGTATATATTGCATTTTACGGTGAACGCAGAGTAGGCTAAGCACACGTGATGACGCGCGCGCCCTCACCTCTGTTACGGCTGCCTATTTGGCCAAAAATGATAATAATTGAACAATATGCCTGGTCCTGGAAATTGACATCAACAGTCCGGCGCCAAGAAATGAAAGAAAAAAAAAAGCCCAAGATGAAGCCCGTGCATCACTTTCAGGTACGTTCATAATCCTGTGAAACTTTATTTTATTCTGTCGACGTTAATAATGTGTTTTAATGTCGGTAATAATTTCACGACTAACGCATCTTTCTTAATATGAATACAAGCAGATCTAAATAAACAAAATGACTTAAAATGCATTATATTAAAACACAGAGGCAATTATGGTTATTGATTAATAATGACCATATGGTTAAAATACATAATCTTATACAAAATTAACAGTTTACATAACAATTTTAATAGAAATGCCTGAAAAGGGCACCAAAGGCCTGGTAAATGCAGTTGTTACACTTACATGATCTATGGCACAAGAGCGCATCAGTGGTCTGGCAATTGTCAGCATCAACTCTGAATTAGCAAAGGCTTTATTATATGAAGAGCTCATTTACGACTTTGCCTCAAGAAAAAAGCAGAAGTGTGCCTTTGTAAATTTTGAACTTTGGAAAGCTCCAGCAGATGACAGTGTTGATTTTATTTCAGTTTATTATTGTTTATTTTATTTATTATAAATGTTTTATTTAAAGTGTAATTTTAGTTTGTATTTTTTCTGTAAAGCTACAATTGTAATTTATAAATGATACAATTTATTTATGTATTTACTTTTATTTGAATAAAGTTCTATTTTGGCCCCTATAGTAGGTGTTTTTTTAATTATTTTATTTTTACTTCCGTAATATTTGGGGGAGGGGGCACAAAAGTAAATTTCTGCTTAGGGCACCCATTTGGCCAGCAGCGGCCCTGGAAAACAGGTAGGAGGAAGAGGATAGACAGGAAGGGGTGTGCTTGACATAATCTGATGTCGGACAAACTCGGTGAGTTGGAGAGACCAGGCCTGAGTTTGGGGAGCGTTTTCTTTTCAAGGTTGGAAATTGTGAGTTCCTAGTTTTAATCAAATGCAGTATAAGTGCTGTAACACTTTTTAGGTTTAATTTGTTGTTAGAATTTACTTTAATCACATTACACCGTAATACTGTATACTGAGAAGGTAAACATTAACATTACTATCACTAAAATTAATGAAATAACTGATGTTATCTTGATAAATGCTACTGTATGTTTTAAAAAGGGAACACAACAAAGTGAAAGAGTGGGGGCACCACCTCAGTGACATTGTATAAGTTAAAAGAATACTCAGTACTGCAACACGCAATAGTTTATGAAGACATCTTTTCAAACACAGGTTCAAAACAGAACTGAGAACAACATGGCCGGTTCCTGGGTTAAATAATCACTCTGCAGGAAGTGGTGGACAATGGAGGTGGTGTCAGCAGTGGAGTGGTGGTCAGTCTTCCATTCTGCAGAGTGAGGAAGAGAGAAGACATTAGACTGCAGCACCAACCCCTTGTTTGGTAGGTTATTGCCATCACCAGAAGGAGCAAGTCAGTGACGCTATGAGGAAATTCTGATCCAGGTGAAATCTGCTCAGGAGGGGTTTGAGGCAGATGTGAACAAATGTATTGAAAGAGTATGAGCTGCTGTTTGCACACACAAAACATAAGGGTTTCTTTATTTTATGAAAAATGTTTTATAAAATGTTATTTGTTTTAAAAGCCTAATGTAAAGTCAAATGTAATAAGTCATGTCAATATGACATCTCCATGTTCTCTGTCTTACTTTGATTATCTTGAAATTTGCTCAGGAAATTTTGAGACAAGTCAAGTCAACTCAAGTTGGGGAGCATGCACTGGTACAGTACGTTGCCACATCCACTACATGACGAAACAACTTGGGATCCTGGTTTGCAACCCCCCCAGGCAGACGCACGGTCCAGTCCCACCCTCTGGAAATGACCCTCTATCTGCCACAGCCAGGCGTTACATGGGTGACCCCTTGGCCTGGTCCAGTCACTCGGGTCCCCAGCAATGAGGATCTTACGAGCTGGGAAACGCGCCACATGGCCATAGTGCCGTAACTGACGCTCCCTCACAATGCAGGTAATGTGCCTCATTCGGGACTCCATGAGCAACCACTCATTCAACACAATGTCAAACCAACGGTACCCAAGGATTTTCCAGAGAGACACAATACCAAAGGAGACCAGTCTTCGTCTCAGGTCACTGGATAACGTCCATGTCTTACAACCAGATCGCAAGACAGGAAGCACCAGGACACTAAAGATTTGAACCTTCATCCTTTTGCATAGATATCGGGAGCGCCACACACCCCTTTCCAGTGACCTCATGACCATCATGCTCTCCCAATCCGTCTACTGACTTCACAGGAAGAGTCACCAGAGACATGAATGTCACTGCCGAGGTAAGTAAACCTCTCCACAAGGTCAACACTTTCTCCGCAAACAGACACACTGCTGATGGCTGTGCCCAAGAGGTCATTAAAGGCCTGGATCTTGGTTTTTATCCAGGAGACTCGCAAGCCCAGACACTCAGACTCCTCACTCAGTCTCTCGAGCGCCATGATCAGAGCTTCCACTGACTCCGCGAAGATCACAGCTTCATCAGCAAAGTCAAGATTCGTGAATCTTTCTTCACCAACAGATTTCCCACAGCTGCTGGACCCGACGACTTTGCCCAACACTCAGTCCATACAAGCATTGAACAGAGTAGGAGCAAGAACACACCCTTGATGAACCCCAGAATCAACTGAGAAAAACACAGAGGTCCTGCCTCCTCTCTGCACAGCACTCACATACCAGTGTACAGGCCAGCCAAGATATCCAGCAACCTCGAGGGGATCTCACAAACCCTCAGGATGTCCCACAGGGCAGCTCAATCAACTGAGTCAAGTGCTTTGCAAAAATCAACAGAGGCTGCAAAGAATCTCTGCCAATATTTGCATGTGCGTTCCATGAGAACCCTCAGTGCTAGGATGCGGTCGATGGTAGACTTCTTAGGCGTAAGACCAGACTGTTCCGGTCGCTGGTAGGTGAGCAAGAAGATCACGGATCCTATTGAGGTTGACCCTAGCAAGGACCTTACCCGGCACCAAGAGTAGTGTTATCCCCCTGTAGTTGCTGCAATCCAGGCAATCACCTTTCCCTTTCCAGATAGGGACAACAAGTCCCATTTTCCAGTCAGTTGGGATGATGCCAGTCTCCCAAATGGAAGCGAAAGATTGCTTGCAATGCCAGGAGGACAGCCCTACCACCAGCCTGGAGAAGTTCACCCTGGATACCACAGATCCATGCAGCCTTCCCCCCCCTCAGCTGGTTCACCACCAGTGCAATCTCAGTGAGACTGGGTGGTTCACAGCTAATCGGAGGATCAGCCTCAAGAACCATGGACCCAGAGATATCCAACATTCTAGCCGGAGGATCAGCTTTGAACAACTGCTCAAAGTAGCCAGTCCAGTGGGTCACAACTGCAGTGTCATCCATAAGGACCGTTTCATCAGCCGCCCTGACTACGACTCACCGAGGAACAGATTCAGATGTGCGCAATGCTTCGATTCCTTTGTAAGCAGGAGGTGGGTCGCTAGACCACAGATGGTGTGTCACTTGCTTACAGATTCCTATAACAAAAGCCTCCTTATCTGCCCTCAGAGCCCTCGCAGCCATCCTTCTCAGTTCCCGGTACAGACCAGAGTTGCCATTGAGCCGTGTGCTGCGACTCCTCTCGATGATATCCAGGATGCCCTGTGAGATGAAACACCTCCTTCTGGGAACACCAGTAACACCAACACACAAGTGTTTGAGACACTGTCTGCAAAATAAAAATCTTGAAGAAAAATCTCAAATTCTCAAAATCTCTTACAGTTTACGCAAAGTTTTTCTTTTTTTCTAAAAGTTGAAAATTTGCACTTGTGCCAACGTCTTTGTGTTTTCATACCCAGTCGTATATGCAAGTGCCTATGGGAGAGAACTTCAGGGCTTGTCAACTTGTAATTCTTCCCCAAGCCAAAGGTCTTGCAGTGCTTCTACCCTCTTTCCCTCTGCAGATCCAGATACCAATATTTTGTCAGCACATGACATCACTTCCTGTTTCGGGGCTCCTGGGTCCACCCCTTCCATGTCTGTGACTTCATAACCTGCACCACCACCATCTTTCTCCAATCTTATGACAGACAGATGTCTGGAATGACATTTCTCTCAATACTCATTAAACTTGTGTTTATTATTTTGTTATTTAATATATGAGGTTTGCCCGAGGGTGCACTAAACCTTTATCTTTGTTCTTGATTTCATTTACAACCCCAAAAAAGTATTTTTGCACACCCTGTATATGTTTCTAGACTCATTTGTGTACATTTCGTACAGCTTGCAAAGCATTATTCAGTGTGGTTTAAATTATGTAACTTTTAAAGGAATAAGCATTTTTTTAATTTTTTTAGTGCTTTATTACTCAGAATGACCCCTGCTGGGGTTTCTTGAGGAAACTGACTCCAACAAAATATGCTCAGAAAGGTTTAAAGCATTAATGAACAGAAAACATGATATTTGTAATTTATAAGTCATTTCTTAGAAAAAACAAAGTAATAAAAACAGGGAGATCGTTCTCATGGAAGAGGCATGCATATATCTATTATAAACATTAAAGAGAATCATGAAGGTAAATTAACCTTAACATTGTCATCTGCATGCCTTGGGGGTACAACCATGGTGTGCTCCTCACACAAATCTCTGCTCATACTGCATGGCCATAATAATCACCACCGCATAGTCCATGAAGGTCTATGAGACACCTCCATTTGTGCTTCATTCTCACAAATGTTTGTTCAATGACGACCTTCCCACAGCTGATTCTTAAGTTTCAACTTCGGTAAGTATGCCATTATCATGCTTTGGAATGAAGATAAGTGGGTATACTTGCCTAATGTAGGCACTCTCTCGCAGCAAGCTGTACTCTCCTCGCTTTTCCTGCCAGCTAACAAAGAACTTGTAGTCTCTTAACATTCTGGCATCATGAACTCTTCTAGGTGGGCCTACTATGACAATGTCAATGAACCTCCCTCTTCTTCTTCGTCTTCTTCATCTTTTGGCTGCTCCTGTTAATGGTTGCCACAGCAGATCATCTTTTTCCATATTTTCATGTCTTCTGCATCTTGCTCTGTTACACCCACCACCTGCATGTCCTCACACACCATATCCATAAACCTTCTCTTAGACCTTCCTCTTTTTCTCTTCCCTGGCCGCTCTATCCTTAGCATCCTTTTCCCAGTATACTCAGCATCTCTCCTCTGCACATGTCCAAACCAACGCCATCTCATCTCTCTGAACCTCCCTCTCTCGTGAACAATTCCCTGAAGCAGAACAAATTGAAATGTCTTTCTATCCATGTAGCCTCCAGTCCCCCATCCCTAAATCTCTGGTTGCTGCACTTTGTGGTATTTATCAGTTGATTTAGGATTCCTTTAAGGTCACAGACCTTGTGAAAAACAGCTGAAGATGCTCTTCTTCTACAGTGAGTTGACCAGGAGATCAATGATAGCCCAGTTTACAAAAAAGGTGAGGCACTTCCATCACAGACTTATTTGCAGCAGACTGTAGCACACCACTTTTATCAGACATTTCTCGAAAGCTATTTTAGTTTGCCATACACCACAAGAACATCCAAACTTTCTGTCTTACAGATGCTGTCATATTTCACCTGGAGTTCATCCTCTGGCTGCGGTTTAGATCTTTGTTTTTATGTTCATTTTTGATACTTTCTTGACTTTCATCATGCTTGTTTTTATTTGTTTATCATTTTGTCTATATATCAGTGCTTTGGTTATGTCCCTTGTCTACCCCAAGAGGCAGGGCCACTGGCCAGTCACATCAGAAACTACCCCCTCCCTATAAATCTGGTGTGGAGCACCAGCTCCCCAAACTCGGCACAGACAGACAGATGCAGACACAAACTCCATAAGCATAACTCAGGCTTTATTCAGTGGGAAACTCTTCTCTCAAGGTTTTCCCACCCAATAGCACAGTACACAGGCACAGGAATAAACACTATATGAAGAAGCAGAACACTTCTTCTCAGTCTCTGTTGCCTTCACTCCACCTCCAGAAAGCTTTGTCACATTCCCCTCAACTCTGGCTCCTGGAGCAGTGGCAGCAGGACTTCTTTTTCCTGCACACAAGATTACTTCTGGTGCCCTTAGCCTGGTCCGAAAATATGTGCGGGTGAGTTGGAAGCTCAACAAAGTAGGGCTCCGCAGTTGATGCATCACCCCATTGTGGCACCCACGGAATCCAACAGTGCTGTGCCTGAAGCCCCATGGGGATTTGAAGCACTGATGCAACCCCAGGGGCTTCCATCTAGTGTTCTGGTAGAGATAATGCACTGTGCATGTTCTCTTTCTTGGTACTTCCATTAAGAAGATGTCCTGGCCTGGAAAGGGTGCCGGCCGTCCGCCACACTGGATAGTCTCCCGTAGTTCTTGGCGGTTCATTTTTAATGTGGAATGTTTTCTTGCATTTTGCTGTGCTTTGTAGACCTTGTGATTTAACCTGATTTTGTATTGGGACTGTATTGGCCTTGGATTGTCTTGCCTTTAGGCAATTTCCTTTTGTGTTTCAAGGAGATTCTTGTGCTACTGAGCGTTTTTGTTAAAAATAATTAATTCATTTTCTTAGGATTCTTTAAGGCCCTTTTTGTTTCTAGTCAGGGTTCTGTGGGCAATTTTTGGAAGTATTTATGGGACTTATGTGCTATTGGGGTTCCCGGTTCATGACAGGTGCTGGTTGTTGACCTCAGGCAAGTTCCTCTTTAAGTCCTCCCTGCTGCTACTCACTTTAAAGTACTCTCAGATAACGGTAAAAAATGTAGTAGTCCATGCTGAACATCACATTCCAGTGATCAGCCTGCATTCTGAGCCTTGTATTATCCAAGAAAAAAAAAACAATTAGGAGTTTAGGACATTTAAAACTTAACACAAAACAATTTTCTTTGTTTCAGGTTAAAATATTGCAATTTTTTAAATTGTAGCTTCCCAGCGCAAATAGCACTATTTATGATTGCCAAGAGCATAAAAATCTTTTTTAGACAAGTCAGCATTCAATTTGTACCTTTCTTGCTCTTTGGTTTCTTCTATGGAAGCATTTGTTGCTTGACCATTAACTTTCATGGGGGCATCCAAGTTTATTTCCCACTTGGGTGGCGTGAGATGCCATAAATGATGCATTTGTGGCATTTATCTCTCTATTTTAAAAGAAAATCTTGAGACGAGACAAGACTATTGCCAAGACATTTTTTTGAAGTTGGTAGAGGGGGTCATACCCTCCTCCCAACCATTTCCAGTTAACAGCCCACGCTCACGGTCCTCTCACCTCTTAGTTGTGTGAATGTTTTTGTCAGACACAGTTCCTGCGCTATCAGTTCTTATAAATTTTTACGTTTTCCTCACTTTAAGTTCCTAATAAAAGAAGACTTATTATATCCAAATCCATTCATCCATTATCTAACCCGCTATATCCTAACTACAGGGTCACGGGGGTCTTCTGGAGCCAATCCCAGCCAACACAGGGTGCAAGGCAGGAAGCAAACCCCGGGCAGGGCGCCAGCCCACCGCAGTATATCCAAATCTTATTTCATCCCAAATGGTTATCAACAGAAGAAATGAGTACACGGGCAATCCTAGCACCGAGAAACGATGAAGTCAAACAAATTAACGTGAAAATTGTCGATTGGTTACACGACAAATTGGTTAAATGTGCATCAATAGACTAGGCTGAAACAGTTGGTGGTGATGTTGTGGAAGATGAAAACATCAACTTACAATATCACGAAGAATATCTACAACTATTAACACTGTCTGGTCTCCCACCGGCCGAATTACTGTTGAACAAAGGATGTATTGTAATGTTGTTGCATAATTAATGTATGAGTAATCAGCTATGCGGTAGGACAAAATTAATTGTATTCAAAATTGGTTGAACAATTCTGACAGGTAAAATTTTACCAGGCGACAAGAAAGGTAAAGTAGTACATCTTCCGTGGATAACATTAGACACCAAAGGAGATCTTGATATGCCATTCATATTAAAATGTTTACAGTTTCCGGTTAGAATAGCTTTTGCTACGACAATTAACAAGTCACAGGGACAAACATTCGAAAAAGTCGGTTTATTTATTTGAGAAAAAGAAACGATTTTCACTCACAGGCAGTCATACGTTGCGTTATCACGATGCAAGTCCAAACGTAATCAAAATTCAATGCAATATTGACGAAAAGTTCATTCCAAATATTGTTTTTACTGAAGTTTTACAGTAAAAGTGTAAGTTTAAAAAGTATTTGCGTGTTAATTTCAAAGCCAAACAGAATGAAAGCATATAATGCAACAAATACCTCTAACGCAACATGAAACATAATTTTCTTTCAATTTATTACGTTTTACTCTTTTTTAATTTGGTTAATTACTTGCTGTAATATAAAATAGTTAGTTCTATTATCCATATGTAACAATTCCCATGAAAATAACAATCTGTTTAAATTGTACATCTGCATCCCCTTACGCAAGCAGCAGAGCCCCCTAGTTTTCCATATGAAGAATGCAGCTTTAAATACGGATCTTGTCGAGGTGCTGGAGTCTGTCTGCACACAATGCTGCCAGAATAGACTTGGACTCTGACAAATGAAGAAAAGATGCATTTCAGAATTAGAATCACATTTATTGGCCAGTCTGTTCACATACAAGGAATTTGAATCTGTTTTTTGATGACTCTCCAAGACAGACATTCTCACAACTGATAAGTGTGCCCCAAAGAGAAATACAAGACAAAGCATGTACACATATGCATACAAAGTGCAAGGCAATGCAAGAAATACTGAAATAAATACTAAATTAAGCATTAGTTCCATGCTAACAATACTGCAAGGTATGTGTAGGGAAGACTGAGCAAGGACAGCCAAAATGAATTGTTTGTGAGCCTGATGGTCTGTAGAAAGAAACTTATATTTTGCCTGTTTTAGCGTTGTTTAGTCCATAATGTCTGGTAGATGGGAAAAGTTCAAAGTGGTTGTGGCCTGGATGTGAGGGGTTGCTTCAAGACTCTGGAATAGTACAGGTCCTATAAGGTTGGAAGACTGGTGCAAATGATCTTTTCATTAGACCTGACTATTTGTTGTAGACTGTTCTTGTCTTGTTTAATTGCTGATCCAAACCTCATTGTGATGGATGAGCTGAGAACAGACTCAATCATTGCTCTGTTGAACTGAATCAGCAGCTCCTGTAGTAGATCAAACTCCATCAGCTGTCGCAGGAACTACATCCGCTGCTGTGCCTTTTTTATTATAGAGTCTATGTTGGTCTTCTATGTCAAGTCCCAGGTGATTATACAGCCCAAAAACATAGAGGTTTCCACAACTAACACCTTATTGTTATATACGTACGGAGAGGGGATGTAACTGTCATCTCCACAGTTTTGAGCATGTTTAGCTCTGGACTATTCTCAGCAGATGAAAGGGCCAGCTGCTCAACCTCCCTTCTATATGTAGATTTTTCACCATTCCTGATAAGTCTAATAATGGTTCTGTTATCTGCACATTATGGAGCTTGAAAGAGGGGTCCTTAGAGGTACAATCATTTGTACAGAGGGAGAAGAGCTATGGGGAGCATACAAATCAAAGGGGGACACCAGCATTGATTGTGTGGGAGCTGGAGGTGTGTTTCACCAGTTTCTCCTGCTGTTTTCTACTTGTCAGGAAATTGGTAATCCAATGACAGGTGGTTAAGTTAGACTAGAGGAGTTCCTGGATGATTGTGTTAACAGCTGAGCTGGTTGAAATCCACAAACAAAATCCTTGCATAGGTCCCTGGGTTGTCATGATGTTGCAGGGTGTACTGCAGACCCATATTGATGGCATGAACATGTAGGATGTGGAATTTAGATAGACAGACAGATAGATACTTTATTAATCCCAAGGGGAAATTCACATAATCCAACAGCAGTATACTGATATAAAAAAAAAACAATATTAAATTAAAGAATAATAAAAATGCATGTAAAAGCAGATAATAACTTTGAATAATGTTAACGTTTACCCCCCCAGGGTGGAATTGAAGAGTCGCATAGTGTGGGGGAGGAACAATCTCCTCAGTCTGTCAGTGGAGCAGGACAGTGACAAAAGTATGTCGCAGAAGCTGCTCCTCTGCCTGGAGATGACACTGTTTAGTGGATGCAGTGGATTCTCCATGATTGACAGGAGCCTGCTCAGCGCCCGTCGCTCTGCCACAGATGTTAAACTGTCCAGCTTCATTCCTACAATAGAGCCTGCCTTCCTAACAAGTTTGTCCAGGCGTGAGACGTCCTTCTTCTTTATGTTGCCTCCCCAGCACACCACCGCGTAGAAGAGGGCACTCGCCACAACCGTCTGGTAGAACATCTGCAGCATCTTATTGCAGATGTTGAAGGACGCCAACCTTCTAAGGAAGTATAGTCGGCTCTGTCCTTTCTTACACAGAGCATCCGTATTGGCAGTCCAGTCCAATTTGTCATCCAGCTGCATTCCCAGGTATTTATAGGTCTGTACCCTCTGCACACAGTCTCCTCTGATGATCACGGGGTCCATGAGGGGCCTGGGCCTCCTAATATCCACCACCAGTTCCTTGGTCTTGCTGGTGTTTAGGTGTAAGTGGTTTTTGCATATTTTTATATTATAAATTATATTATTATTAATTATATATTATTGTGCATATTTTGCATGTTCTCTCTATGTTAACATGTTTTTCCTTCCATGGGATGTTCAAGTTAAATTGCTGGTGTCTCCAGATTGGTAAATGTATGCTAGTTACAGTAGGGTTAGTTCCTGTCTCACTTCTAAGGTCGCTGAGATAGGCTTCATGGCTCAAAACAGTGAGCTGGAAGAGCTGTCTTTTTTTAGCGGATGGATTAATGACGCAGTCATTGGTTAATTTAATATTTGACCCATGTACTGTGTAATAAATGTATCCTTTCTTTCTGAGTATGTTTGGTGACATAGTGGTGCAGCGGGTGGCACTCATCTTGCCTGTGTGGAGTCTGCATTGCTTTCCTTGCCTCTCCTTTTTCCACCTGGGTGTGGCCTGCTTTGTGCCATAGTGGCTAAAAGGTTGGATGCTGATACACTTGGGCACACGATCAGGTATCTCCTCTAACTCATTGTGTGACCTTGTGCAAGTCACTTAACATTTGTTTTAAAAACATAACATGCTTAGATTAAACAGGCCATTCAGAACAACTTCTGCTTCCTTAGAGAAAGTCATTCAGTCAAGACTCAAATGTCCATAAGGTCCCACTTTCTTCTCCACTGCTTTGTACTTTGTATCTGTTCTTGTAAAGTACCTTAGAATGGTATCATTATTGAAAAGCACTATATAAAAAATGCCTTTTTAATAAAATGTTGTAATGATATAGGATGTGATCAGAGAGACCAAATGAAGTAAGGCTAAGTAGAGTGTCTACCCTTCTCTGTCAGCACACACACTCACACAAGACAACTTTACAAATATTTAGTCCTCATTGCATATACAGTATACATGACGGCAGTATGTGTCCTAAAGACAGTGTACTAGGAGAAGAAAAAACCGTGACATAATTTGCACTTTAATGTTCGAGCCGCAGCAAATTGAAGCTGTATGCAAATTGGATTTAGAATTGCAGATTTAAATTAAGAGAGGCTTTCAAATTCTGCTAATAACAGCTTCTTGCCCCCACCTGCTCTGAAGTAGAGCAGCATGCAGTGACAAGAGTGTAAAGTGAATTACGAGGATTTTGCTTCATTGAATTAAAAAAAAAAAATCATTAGTTAGAAGTCGGAACAGCAGAATGGATTAAACAACCAGTCCAGTGAAAGCCAGGCAGCTCAGATCAACAGAAAATGCAATTCTTCGAGCAATTAAAGCCTAACGGCCAGACTGGATTTGCTCTTTGATTGGTAAATTGTGTATGGGCCTCCATTTATGTACCGCCTCTACATAGCCACAGGCACTATGCCACATTAATGCCCTGTGTGCACACATACTATTGTAACAGACAGACGCCATGTTACTTGGCTAGGCTGCTTTGTTTGTATTGCAGGTCTTGGGTTTATCTTACTGGTGTGTCCCTTCTGTGTTGGAGCTTCATCCCTGGCTCCACTCTTTTTCCTTTTTTGGTATGTTCCTGTTCCATGTTTCCTTTTGCCCATTTTGGTTAACTGTTTTTATTTTAGTGTGGAGCCTGACAAAGCAAGGTGGGCATACGATATTCTCCTGCCTCCATTGCGTGTTGTATTTGTGTGACTGGTTTAGAATCGTCACAATGAGATTTTGGGGTGATTGTCGCAGATTGTTGGAAAGTGGAGTCATCCTCAAGTTTGTTCCAACATGAACGCCTGTTCACCTTTGTTCTGACTGTCTCATGTCTCTCATGATTGGAGCTTCATCTTGGCTCCACCCTTTTTATTCCTCCTGTTCCATGTTTTTGTTAATTGTTTTCAGTTTAGCCAAATGAAGTGAGGTGTTCAACTGGTCAATGGCTGTCTGGTGCTGGAGGTTAAAGTGCTGCAGTCACCTGAAGGAAATAAAATGACTCTTCGCTGTAGTGTTTCCTTTGGCTTCCTTTTAAGAGTAGGCCTCCTAATTCTCACTTTTGTTAGGTTTAAATTTGATTTTTTGGTTTATGACTTCTGCAGTTTTCCAAGATTATGGTTTGTAAGAGCCAATCTTAGAAAGTTAGTGTTAAACTTCACACAAGTATTGGCTTAATTAGCCGCAAACCCCTAAACACGATCACACCAAATCCCGGTTTCAAATAATGGAAGATTTATTCAATTCACCTCCACAAAGTATCACAAGCACACAATATATTGTTTTTCTCTCCTCTCAATCCTGCTCTTCTTCTTACCACCACACTTCCCTCCTCAAGTTGAGTGTTGCCCTACATCCTCCCAGCTCCAACTCGCCTGGTTAAGGGAGAGCGGTTCCTTTTATTAAGGATTTGGGAGTACTTCTGGTGCCAGGGCCACTGCCTGATGTAAGCACTTTGGAAGTCCATTCAGCGCACTCTTACGGCACCCAGTAACCCCAGCAGGGCTGCTGCGCCGGACTACATCTCCCAGTATGCTCTGCTGGCTTCCCACTGGGCACTGATATCCAGGGCTACTGCCATCTAGCATTGTGGGGGAGTAAAAAGCTCCCAGCGACATATTTCCCTTCCAATGGGCTGTCCATCCTTTCTGGTCCATCCATCTGGGTCTGGTCACCATCTCCTCCCTGGCCGTGATGACTGCCTGTTAGGAGCCTCCCGTCCAAGTAAGGAACCATGCCCTCTTCTGGCTGGGATGCCCGTCCAAATACATTTGAATGAAAGTTTCACATAGTTACTTAGATAATGGTACCCCCTGTAAGCTAACTTCCTTAGATATTCCTGTAAAAACTAAGTGTTAATAGGCTATATGCACACGGTAGTGTTGACATACTTTCAGTGAAGTCTTGGCCAGCTCAGTCACTTCCATTGTCCATAATGCAGTTGTGATTTTTGCTTAGTGGTGAGAATGTCTAAGAAGAAGAAGTTTAAGTTTCAGCATACAGAGAGCTCTACAACTGAACATTGTTCTGTACTTTTATGTTCAGCTTGCATTAAGTACAACAAGGTACTTAGTTTTCATACATTTACCTCCAATGTGGAAACCCAACTTACATGGATCATCGCTGTCCGGAGAGTGAGCTTTACAGTTGGTCCCCATGCCTAAGTTTATAGCAGCTATTTTAAAAAAGAGGATTTTCACGAGCCCGGGTCTGAGACTGTTGAAGAAGGGAGCGGTTCCTGCGTTGTCTGAGTGGAACACTTTCAAGACTAGGGGTTTGGGAGAGGAGAAAGTGACTGATGGACGATGACATACTGGGCAAGGAGGAAAATGATAAAGTTCTTGAGGACCACCACTATGCTTCGGCTCTGGATCCAGCAGTTGTCGAGCTAGCACTTGATGAAAACATATCTCTCAGAGAGGAGATCCTCCAGCTGAGGAAACAAACTGAGACAAAGAAGCAGTGGTTTGGCATTCATCGTTTTGAATGCTCAGACGGAGACATTTGCTTTTTTACAAGGTAAGATGTTCAGCACACTCAAGTTGTTATGCATTAAGCTTATGCACATATTCACCTGTCTAGCGACTAATTATTAAAATTCTATTTTTTTTAAGGAAACCAACTGTAATCACATATTTGTCCCATGTAAGTGCATAGTATACACAAGTTTTTAATATGTTTGGATCTTACCTTTGTAATTGTCAATGTAGCTTGAGTTTGAAGCCCTTCTCCTTTTTAGCTCCTGTCACTTGGCACTTCCCCACAGGACTGTAACTCCCCACATACCCTGTGGGTGCATGAATAGGCATAGTGGCCCAAGAATGCTGCCTTCCAGCATGTCAGATGTCAGGGGCTACCTCGCCCTGTCTTTCCATTATCCTGACCACCTGGCCAGTAAAGGGAACAGGGTTTGCCTGGCCACGACAGCAATCTGTCCCTGCTGTCCGTCACAATTCATACATTCATACATACATACATGGAAACAATCTCAAACCTGCATAGTCTAATATCCCAGCAGCACCAGGTGTAAGACATTCACTCATACAGGATGTTCTCTTATTTTTATTCTTGAAATTACACTTGAGAAAGCAATAAACATTTTGGCATGAATTTCAGAATGTAATAAAGTAAAAAGGAGTCACTAGGTAGTTAGCATCACTTGGGTTTCGCTTCCTGAACAGTTACTAGGCACTTGGCCCCATGTCTGACGAGTTTTCTCTATGGACTGTGTTTCGCTGCATCATCACAAAGTTAATTGGTGAATATAAATTGTAGTCGGGTGTGGAGGATGGACAAAGCTCATCAGGGAGAGGACAAGGAGAAAAGAAAGAGAAAATTAAGAGTGCTGTGTCTGTGCAGTTCTTACAAAGAAGCCTTTGTCAAGGTAAAGAGTTGTTAATAAACCTTTTATTCATACCGGGACTTGTGTCTGTGAGGTTGTGTTTGGGTTTTGGGGTCTGCAACGCCTACCTACAGGTCACAAATTACTACAGTATATATAGGAAAAGTAAAGAAAAGGGAAAAAGAATTTCATCATTGAGAATGGTGGGCAAGGGATGGAGAAGAAAAGCAGAAAGGAGCAACATGACCATCGGTGAAAGCGGAGCAGTAAGCCCAGTTCAGAAAATGATAGGACCACCTGGAGTTCCTTGTTATCTGAACAACGTTCACGGTCCTTTTATCTCTGATTAAGGTGAGTAGCACTGTAATTGGATGGTAACAGCTAGCAATGTTTTCTTTCAGGAGAAGTTATGATGACTGTTTTTTAAAAGTACAAAAATAATGTATAAAGATGTTTCATTTAAAAATTAAATTATTATTTTTTGTAAAACCCCACGCAAGTAAGAATTTCACTTTACTCTGCACACATGACAGATTACTACTAGTAAAGCATATTCTGCATTCAGGTAACTATTTATGAGTCGACTGTTAGAGCAAGATATAGATAAACACGTCAGTATCCTTCATTTTTCTTAGTTATGCTCTCTAGGATTCCTTTATTAGTTCACGGTGATCACTGTGTGCTTACATTCATCACAATGCCAGATGGGCCTTAATGAAAGAACCTGTGATGTAACAAGAGATTTTCATGTTGAGAGGGCTTTGGTCTTGGAGTTGCGCCACACACACACACACACACACACACACACACACTCGCACACACTTCAGTGCTTTGTGAAAAGCAGCCAGACACCTGTGCGAGCGGACAAGGCAAGGAGCACACTGAGGAGTTCTGCTTCTGTTCCATTAGAATTTGGAAGGATCTGCAGATTTGTTTGTACAACCACAGGGCTTAGGTTCTTACAGAACGCTACTTTATAATATTTTGCTTTTTCAAAGGGTTCACATGGAAGGATTACCATTCTGTCCAATCAGAGAAAGCTTCCTGATTTATGGATGGTAAGATAACTGCATGCACATTTGTTCAATCAATCAGCAAGGATGAATGCGTCACACAGGTTTTCAGAAGCACTGAGCACCTCCACGACTGAGCTTCTGCGCTATAGTATCTACACCATCTCACCATCGCCTACAAGGAATGCTACCTTTCTGCTGACACGTGATGAGGACCTTGCTTTGGCAGAGGTATGTGTGCTGGCTACCATATTAGCCGTTGCATCTATTGGAAATTTGGGAGTAGCCCTAATTATTCGCCAGCGGAGAAGGAAGATGTCTCGGATGAACCTGTTCATATTGCATCTGGCTCTGACTGATTTAGTGGTGGCAGTTTTCCAGGTGCTCCCTCAGATGATCTGGGAGGTGACTTACAGATTCTATGGTACAGATCTCATTTGTAAGGCTGTAAAGTATTGCCAAGTTCTCAGCATGTTTGCCTCAACCTACATGCTCATCACCATGACCTATGACCGGTACCTCGCAGTGTGTCACCCACTCAAGACCATTCAGCAGGCAAGTAACCAGACATACTTAATGATTGCTGCCACCTGGCTCTTCAGTGCCATCCTCAGCATCCCACAGCTCTTCATCTTCTCCATGCGCGAAGTGGACAAAGGGTCAGGAGTATATGACTGCTGGGCTGAGTTTACCTTTAGCTGGGGTGTTAGCGCTTATGTCACATGGACAACCTTGTCTATATTCCTAATTCCCATGGCCATCTTGATCTTCTGCTACACCTTAATCTGCAATGAGATCTGCAAAAACCTTAAGTACAAAATGAAACCTTTAGCACAGCAGGAAGCTGGCAGTGTTCCAGTTCTTGCATCCAGAGTGAGCAGCGTGCACAACATCTCTAAAGCCAAGATCCGGACGGTAAAGATGACTTTCATCATTGTCCTCACATATATAGTCTGCTGGGCTCCGTTCTTTAGTGTCCAGTTGTGGTCGGTTTGGGATAAGAATGCCCCTAAAGAAGGTAAGTCTTTCCTCTCCTGTAGTACATCCCCATCAATGCTCAGTAAACTAACATGACTGCTCATACTTCTTAGCTGGCCTTGTTAGAAAAGCTTCATTTTATAATCAGGAGCTATCAGTCCTTCTTCTGAGAAAACCCATTCTTATGTAATTGTGACAACAGCCCCATTGGCTGGGCAACTACAGTAGCTGAGACGGTGGTGTGGAGGTGCCTTTGTGCTCACCACTCACAAGCTAAAATGTGAGAAGAAGGCAGTGAGAAGCCCTGACCATTTCTGAGAAGCATTATTTGAACTCTGGTGGCTCCACATAAAAAAAGCTCATGTAGCTGTAATGTTGTCTTTATTACTGCTAATGCTAACTTGATCCTCAAAAACAACGGATTATTCTACTGAAATTACTGAGACATGAAATATCGTTTGACCACATTTTGTTGTTCACCCTCACATTAAGTTCCAAGGTGCTTGCTATTGTTCTGTTCTTAGAAATGATGAGATATTAAAAATTATAAGCCTGATGATATCAAGCTTAAGCCATAAACCACACATAATTCCACAAGTAATTGCAATGAATCTTTGTCGTGCCTGCTTAGGCCGGCTCAATGAAGCAATGAAGCCTGCATCATGAGAAGCACATAGAGCAATGAAGCAGGATTAACTGTCTTTGTGACAAATGGCACACCATAAACTCTTTTACAGCAAAAACAATTCATAATACGTTTATTGATTCTTCTTAGGTATGAACTTCATGGAGCTTGAAAGCTGCTCCTCTTAAAAGCACACTTTTATATGCACACGCTCATTAATAAATGAAATTAAAAAGCTGCCTGTAAGTAACAAGGGTAGCAAAATCATAACAAGCAAGTGAATTCAATGGACTGTACCCTGAAGCTTAGGAACCGTTGAATCATTACAGGGGGACTTGGACAGCATGCAGGCTTGGACAGGTTTGTGGCAGATGAAATTTAATGACAGTAAATGTAAAGTACTGTATTACACGTAGGAAGTGAAAATGTGGCTCTGAGGCTAAGGATCTGCGCTGGTATCCAGAAGGTTGCCGGATCGAATCCCCGTTGCTGCCAAAAGAGATCCTACTCTGCTGGGCCCTTAACCTTCAATTGCTCGAGGGGCGCTGTACAATGACTGACCTGAGCTCTGATCCCAAGTGGTATGTGAAAACTAACAAATTCCTAATACAAGAAATTGTATAAGGTGAAATAAAGAACAAAAAAAAAAACACAATGGGAGATCTGAAAATAGAGAGTACACCTTATAAAAAGGATTTAGGAGTCGTAGTGGACTCTAAGCTATCAACTTCCAGACAGCGTTCAGAAGCCATTAAGAAGGCTAACAGAACGTCAGGTTACATTGCGCATTGATGTGTGGAGTTCAAGGAGGTTCTGCTCAGGCTTTATAACACACTGGAGAGGCCTCATCTTGAGTATTGTGTGTAGTTTTAGTCTATAGGCTACAGTGAAGACATAGCAGCGAAAGAAAAGGTCCAGAGAAGAGCGACTAGGCTGATTCCACGGCTACAGAGGATGAGTTATGAGGAAAGATTAAAAGAGCTGAGTCTTTCAGTATAAGCCAAAGATGATTAAGAGGAGACATAATTGAAGTGTTTAAAAATATGAAGGGAATTAGTACAGTGGATTGAGACTGTTATTTTAAAATGACACGAGGACACAGTTGAAAAAGTAAGGTAAATTTCACACAAACATTAGGAACTTTTTCTTTACTCAGAGAGCCATAGACACTTGGAATAAGTTACCAAGTAGCGTGGTAGACAGTAGGACTTTAGGGAATTTCAAAGCTAGACTTGATTTTATTTTAGAATAATTAAGTGGATAGGACTGGCGAGGTTTGTGGGGCTGAATGGCCTGTTCTCGTCTAGATCATTCTAAACACTGACACTAACTGTTGTCACCTCAGCTTTAGTTATGACCTTCATGTTTTATTCCTATTGATCAACTTTCCTACACAAACCAAATTTCCTTTCCTCCTCACACCTTTTCTCTGCTGCCAGCTGTTATTCTGCTAGTCTTTGGACACATATTTGCCATGAACAAACACTTAATGGAAACGCATAGAGGCATGGGACCCATTTCTTAGAACTTTCATCTTCCATTTTCAAAGACTCTACTCATAAATGTTGTTGTGGACTAAGTCTAGCATAATATTGTAGGTGTGGTTTAAGTGCTGTCCGAGATGAGCCCCTTATATTGGGCACCAGCATTATAAGATGCTATTGTATCTGTGAGCTCCTTCTTATTAGTGTAGGTGCGAGTGGGGAGGCAGAGTGAGTCCCAAAATAGTTGGTCAAAATCCATTTAATTTGCAAAAAAAAAGTGCAACAGGCGCACAATGCCATCAGCCTCTTTTTGCCCTCAAGCGATGATTTCCAGTAGGCTTTGAAGGAGTTCTGGACAGTTGGGCACTCAGGTTCATATGTGACACCACCATCTGGGGATGTCACTCTTTATATAGTCTAGACTAGAAGTGGCAGGGTTTCTTAGCCTCTGCTGCACTCAATGGGTGGTTTCTTGGCACTGTGAGGAAAAAAGGAGAGAAGAGTGTTAGCAACTGCGCCCCCTCTCATTCTGGAGTGGTACTGCATACCTTAGATGGGCCCGGAAGGTGACCCTCTGGCACACATATATGACGGTACATACTGAAAGCTGCAAAGGAAAGTATTGTCAGCTTCTTGACCAATATTTGGAAGCTGCCACTTATGAGAGGCCATCTATTACATATTGGGAACTGCTGTTTAGGAGCAAACATTCAAAAGATATTAAGAAACTGCTATCTGTAAGCAAACCCTTAGCAGATATTTCGAAGCTGCTACATCTAAGCAACTGTTCAGGAGATATTGAGGAGCAGCTTCTGAGAAACAAAAAGAAATGAACACTTAGGAGCTTTAACCGTTTCACTGAGCAACATCATTAAAAGATAAGAGGCAAATTCCCACTTCATAAGAAAAAGCACAGCAGCAATTAGGAATCAGAGGAAGAACATAAGTTTAGCATAAATCCCACTATTGCCCTTACAGATTATCTTTCAGAATCATTTCCTCCATTTTGAATTTGAGGCCACTGAATACACAGATTGGCTTACCTGAAAGATACTGTAAATGTTTTACTAGCACTCAGACAGACAAACAAATAGATAGATAGATAGATAGATAGATAGATAGATAGATAGATAGATAGATAGATTTGAAAGGCACTAGATAATAGATAGATAGATAGATATGAAAGGCACTAGATAGATAGATAGATAGATAGATAGATAGATAGATAGATAGATAGATAGATAGAT
>JANRMT010027041.1:40140512-40159533 GCA_026402145.1 Polypterus bichir lapradei | reverse complement strand
GATAGATAGATAGATAGATAGATAGATAGATAGATAGATAGATAGATAGATAGATAGATAGATAGATAGATAGAACTTTATTTGTTCCCACAGGGAAAACTGGCTTTTCACAGAGTATTAGAAGCAGTCCATTTTGATGCTCAGGGCAGCCTTTCATTGCTATCATCTTCTATAGGTGTTGAGGTGAAGAATTTAAGTGTCCCTGCTTAGTTTAGGATGATGGACGGCTATGTAAGTGATGGTTTCCATTGACCCGCTCAGTCCTCCACTGGGCTCTGTGTCTTGCTCTTTCCTTTATAAAGCAGTAAGCAGTGAGTGTCAATTCTTGTACTAATCCTACACTTGTATTGTGCAGTTCAAGAAACTCTCAGTTCACCCAGCGTAGTTATTCAAGTGCACAGTGTCTATTGACAGTAATATCTACCTGTCAATCCATTTTTCCAAATTTTAAAGCTCCTTAAATCAAGTTTCACATCATAGATAACATATGGTGTATTTGCCATTTCATAGAAATCCATGTCCCTTACTTCAGAAGCTATCCATCCATTTTTGGTCCTTGCTTAATCCTGAGGGTGAGGGTGACAGGAAGACAAAGTCTATTCTGACAACATGGGGCACAAGGCAGGACCAATTCCCAGTTTTAACATGAACTACTGTTAACCCTAATTAATCAAAATTGATCACTCACACTTTATTCATTGTCCTTTTGCCAATTTTACCTACAGGGTGGTCCAGATCTAATTATAAAATTATGAAAAGGTGAACACATCGCACCCGCTGTTCGACTGACAACCGTCTCCCTGCTATTTTGGAATGCAGGGCAGGTGCTGCCATCTATTGGCAACAAAAAGATTTTTTTGTGAATTCTCTATGTAATAAACTTAATAAGTTATAGCGTAATGAAAATTGCATAATTAGATCTGGACCACCCTATAGTTTACCTTAAAGCAGAGGGCTGAGACAGTTGGCAACTGCATTATTTTACACAGCCACACGGCTCAGAGCACTTTCAGCTCCCGCTTGCTTATTTATAAAAATTCATGTGTGTAAATTGCACTTCATTTGACTTGGTAGGATCCAAATGTGTTGAAGTCCATTTTAGTTGCCACCAATTTTTTGTGTTTTGTGGGACCTCATGGGTCAAAGTAAACTAACAAAGGTTATCGACTGCCTTGCTGTCATAGTCATAAAGTTTCACCATTTTCATTTCCCATTGAGATTAGTGGGCAGAGATGCCCAATTCATGCATGCGGTATACTTTCATATTAAATATTACATTCTCAGCTCTCAAAGATGTTTTTATGGTAATCTGCATTTATAACTCACCTTTGTGGCTTGACGTATAAATGTAGAATTAACGGCTTTTTTCCATTTTTTTACTATTTCAAACACCTTACCGATGGCACCTATTTGGTACATTTGGTAAGTCCACAAACAGCCATGCTGTGAAATAGTCCCACCTTGCCAGCTGTACCAGTTTTTATTTTACATAGAATACAGGGGGTGGGATGCCACCATTTGAAAGTTTTTTGCTCCTTACGCTTACAACATACGTTTCCGGAATGGCACGATCCTTAACAAATTTCAGTGCATACTTCTAGTCATTACTGATTTATTTATTTTATATATCTAAAATGTTTGTTGCCCATCATGCATCTCTAACCTGAACATGCAGTCTCTTATTTTTTTGCCCCGATCATTCAGTTCTAGTAAATTAAACCAACATTTATGTCTGCCTAGGTTTTAATTTGTTTTAACGCTGTCTAGTGGCTTTAAGCTGATGTCACATTTTGTGACTTTAGGTGAAAGGGAAGTCAAACTGGATGACTGCAGTTGCTGGAGGACATCAGATTACATGACTAGAAATCACAGGGTATGTCAAATTAGACGACTGATTACGATTTTCCAGTGCAGTTTTGAATTCCCAGGGTATCTCGAGTTTGCCCTTTTTTCTGACAGACAGTAATGTGCTGCCTGACAGAAGTGTGAAGGTTTCACAGGTATGATGAGCTCAGCCCCAATCTCAGTTTATGTAAAACATGAGACATCAGACAGACGAGCCTCTCTTCTGCTTGTATTCCTCTTTGCTGTATTATACGCTGAGTGCTCATTGGTTGTCAGTGCTTAAACACTCAGAGCCCACTTCAGCGACTTCAGACGAACATTTTTGATCTTGTTAGATTGAGTCATAGACTGGTTAGATTGAGTTTAAAGTCTGCTACCGAAAATCACTTAATAAAAGCTGTGTAACGTGACCGACCTTTAGGAGACCAGAAGCACTAGCCTTCCTTACCTGGAAAGTTGACCAACGTAAAACCTTTCACTAATGTGATGTCTGCTGTGTCATTCTTTCAGATTCATCCAACGTAGCCTTCACAATCACCATGCTGCTTGGCAGTCTGAGCAGCTGCTGCAATCCTTGGATCTATGTGATGTTTAATGACCACGTGCTAAAGGACATGAAGAAGTATGTTATTTGCTGCCAGAGCTGCAAACCCCAGTTGATGAGACAGGAATCCAATAATAGCCTCAATAGCCATAGGAATGCCATGATGACGAAAATTAGCTTGTGCAGCAGTAGCAGCAACAGCAGCAATGTGAAAACAGCAAAGATATCACAGGCCTTGAATGACTCTACTGAAGATATGGCCACAGAGTCTGTGGGGATGTGACTTTTGCCTCCGACAAGGAGACAACTCGATGCATGTATGAATACAACAAGAATACAATGACAGAGGCATACTTGGTCTTAACAATGGCCTGGATGGGAATATCCATCGAAATGTGTAAACTTCTAAAAAGAATACAATCTCTGAGACTGCTGTACATGTAGTGCTTATTTTCAGGATGATCAAAATTTTTACCAGAAGATCTTAACTTTCTCCTCTGATGGACCTGTGTCATCGTGTAGATGTTGTCCAGAGTAAGAATGACATTCATAATTTGTCTTCTCTCTGTAACTAAGACTTGACATTTTCATCCTCCAAAATGTGTGATCAAGAAATCTAAAGTGATCAGAAGGTAAACCAGGAAACAGTACGCTAACATGGTTTCTTAATCTCCTGTAATTCTAAACTGTATAAACCAGGCATTGTTTTCTGTGCCACTGGCAAATATTTCGACCAGAAGTCTGAGGTGAACTTAAATTTCTCATGATTTCTATACTCTGTACAAGTGAACAACTGCCAACGAATGAGGGTTCTTCAAAAAATTTCCGCCCTTTATTTTTCAAACATGTTTTATTTATGTTAGTGATACACACATTTATTGCTTCTCAAGATAGACTCTCTATTTTTTGGACCATTTAAATCCTTGGTCTACAAGCATCTGAATACATCTCTTCATCACTTACATTCATGAAAGGCTCAGACAGATAAAAACCAGAAAGTGTTAAGTTTGGACTGTAGGTTGGGGTGATCAAGAATCATCCATTTTATTTTTTGAAGGATGGTCATGTTGTAGGCAGCCACAGGAAGGCAGGCATTTTCAATGTTTTTTCTCAACAACTTTGTTTCATTCTTGTGGTCTTGTGGTCTTGTGGTCCCATTTCTCTGTTCTTATTTGATGCAAGCTGACAAACATATAGACGTTGTGACTTGTAGAGGGCACAAGGCCCAGAGTCAAATGAATATTTTATGTACAGAAATATCCCCACAGACTCAGTACACTCATAAATTCCTTGTTGTTTCCTCATCCTTTCAAGCAGGGTTTGTCCATCTCCTCCCAACTCCAACTTCTTGATTAAATTAGAGCAGTCATTTTTATGCTGGACCCAGGCCCCAAGACCATTGCACCCAGGAAACACCTCCAAGCCAGACAGAACAGCCATAAAAGGTGGGACCCCCTCCCTCCCAACAGCATCCTCTGGTGGCCCCAATGAACCCAATAGGGCAGCCCTCCAGTTCTTGTGTAGTTGTGTTGTAGACCAAACCATAAGCACAGCAGAGGTGCACTGCCACTTAGCATACTGTGGGAACAATTGCTCTTATGAAGCAGTTCTCCCATGTGCATCTGATTTCCTGCCTCCCAATTGAGGCATGGAGCTGCACCCATCCTGGCTGGGATGCTGATCTATTCAGGATTTTCATCCATAATGGCAGCCTCCCAGCTGGATTAAACAACACCTTCCATCCCAGTCAGAGTGCCAGTCCCCCATGTTGATCACAACATATTAACTTTATAGCATTTGAGAGCAAGAGTAGCGTGGTACTGGACCTCCAGACTAACAGATACAAAGTTGGAAAGTGTCAACGAGTTACCTCACAAAAACATGTGGAAACATTCAGAATAACCCCTGTACATCCATCCTTTGGGTATTTGGTGAGGGAGTCTGAATTGATCTGAAGATCAACCAGGATAAGGAGATCTTTGATAACTTTTGCTGGTCTGCAAATCAGGTAGTGTGAGTGACAGATCTAGATATTGGCGAGGATAAGGAGACCATTATCATTTCTATACTCCCTGCCTCTTTTAGTTTTGTGGCCTCACAAATTAGGACACAACTAGCAACTTATTCTAGTCCTCACAATTGCCAAAAACTAGATAAAACTTATTTAAGTGTCAAACAACATGTAGGCCAAAGAAAATACTCATGATATCTCTGTTCTCTAAAACTATGAAACTTGTGAATCTAATATGCATGCACCTTCCAAGTCTATGGTGAAATCATCTGAAAGAAATCCTTAATGATTTCTCTACTCACCATAACCGTATGGTCAATGAGTCCTAAATTATATATTACCTTCTAGAGTCTGGTAATGAAGCCTGAAGTGATCTGAAGGTCACCTCTTCATGTACTGCCTGTGACTGTATGCTCAAAGAGTATATGCTTTCCCGGTATACATTTTGTGACTTTAAAGAATTATGAAGGTCAGCCAAGATAAGACATCTCTCATGATTTCTGTACTATTTGAAATTGTACAGCTAATGGGTCTAATTTATGTGCATCCTCCGAACAAAGGATAAGAGAGCCTGAAGTGCTTTGAAGGTGACTGAGGATATGAGCATCTCATCATTTCTATGCATTCTGTTTCTGTAGGGCCAATCAATCTGATTTATATACAGTATGCCTTCAAAGTGTATGGTTGTGGAGTCTGATGTTGCAACCAGGAAAAAGAGACCATTCATCATTTCCATAAGCTATGCAATTAAATGATCCACAATCAATAATCTGACTGCTGCATTTAGCTAAATTGGTTTATATAATCTGAAGATCAACCAGCATATGGCGATCTCTTGTAATTGTTAACGTTTTCTTAAGCATGTAACCATATATTGAGAGATTATCTAAATTTGGTCAGAATTAAGAGTTCATAAACGACTTGTGCATCCTCTAGAGCCGGGCACTGACCAATGGAGAGGTGATCTGAATAAAAGACCTCCACCCCATTGAGGAGAAATGTAGTCTTATATTATATGTCAGTGATATGCCTGGTTACACTATGGTTAAGATTAGGTTGGGGGAAGTTAATCTGATTCAAGTTGAGTAAACCAGGTGACAAAAACCTGCAATCCAATTGGCTCTCCAGCAGGACCACTGAATAGCGGACCCATCTCGATCTGAACGCTATTCATGATCAGCGTTCACTCATGAATTCTATACATTCTACAAATACCGTGCAGTCTGTGATCAGAGGTCTGGAGTAATTGGAGAATCAACATGTACAAGAAGGTCACACTTGACTTAAAGGACCAAGACATTATCTATAAAATGAGCGGGAATAAATACAGTATGTGACACCTGCATATATTAGATGTGGTGAATGAATGAGGTCATACTTTGGTCAGAGTATATCTAACATTTGATTTGTTGTGATGTTTAAAACATTTACATCTTTGCATCTTACAACAAACTATTCAGAGAATCACAATGATCTGCTTTGGCTTATAGTGTCATTATTGTCATGTGTACAGAGCACAGTGAAATTCTTACAGCATATGCTAATCAACATTCAACATGTTGCCACTCGCTGGTGCCATGACTAGTGAGTAGAACTAACTTACCTGAAAAGTCTCTTAAACTCCTCACGTTCGTTCGGTAAGGATACTTTAACACTTCTCAAAATATGAAGCAAGCTGAGGTCATCGGCTGGTAAATGCATCTTTTGAATATGAAAGAATCAAGTGAGGCTGGAGTGATTTTAACTGGGATGGAAGAATTCAGTCATGAAGAATAAAAGATTTTAGTGCAGGAAAGGAAGGAGGAAGTCATTCTTATTAGTTTTCATTGGAGAAATTTGTCAAAGCGTTTTTTCGCTGGTGACCTTATTCGCGAAGTATTTTCCTGGAAATTCACTGTGCATCAGCTTAGACAAACTCTTATTTTCAACAGGCCCATGATGCTTTGTGAGGCCAGTATGATGTCACACGGCTGTCAATGTTGGACAAAGCGTTCCATTTACCTCAGATGTCAGATGTTGGAGTTGTCCATGTTCTGGTAAAACATTTGGGAAATCAATATGGACGCCTCCAGAAAAACCTTTGTTGTACTTTCTCTTTTGGAATACAGAAAACTACTCAACAACGCATTATGTGGCATTTGGGGCATCCAAACACCGTAGCAACATGTCCACAGATAGAAGCTGGATGGTACAGTGGGTACGACTGATTTAATGAGACACAAGTAGTGCTAATAATCAGTATAAGACTACAGCTTTCACTTCTCCAGCCATCTTGGGTTTTGAGTTTGGGGTTGGTGAGGCTCTCCCAACTTCCTGAATAGAAAATCCAACTTGTAGGGGCATTCCAATCGAAACTTCCTTTTGGAAACTCAGAAATTCTGACTTTCCAGTTCAAACAGAACACATCATGAGCCTACCCCTTTAATAGTATTACCCAGAGGGCTGTGTGGTTGATGCAAACAGGAAGGAGTGAAGAATCCATGTGCTTTAGTGTTGTAGAAGTAAATGAACAAAAATGTCAGAGAAAAGATAACAAAAAACAAGCTGTACTTCTTGGATCACGAGAGGTGAGTACCTGCTATCAGATTTGTGCGGGGCGAGCCTTAGTGAAATCACACTTCCTGTCTGCAAGAAATTTGACTTTTCTGATATTTGTCATGTCAGTATCAACCCACTTAATCTAGACCAGGGTTATCCCTGCCCACACAGGCACAAAGAAACCCTGGGTAGTGTGCCAGTCACCGGGTGAACACACATTAAGGTCAATTAAGTGTGGGAGGGAACCCATGCAGCCATGAGAGGAACATGCAAACTCCACACAGGGAGCACTTTAGGACATGAACCCTGGTCTTCTTACTGCCATTCAGAAGTACTACCTCTGTGCCATCGTGCCACCCTGTTCTGATATTCTAATTCTATTCATTTTATCCCACGAGAGGCACAGTGGCCAAATGTTTAACACACTTTTGGCCACAATAATCCAATCCGTATAGTTGGCAGACATTTCCCTAGCCATCAGGGGCACTTAAAAGACCACTGCACCATTAAAATCCACTCACAACTACTTTATTGAGTTTTGAGAAGTTCTCTACCATTTTTTG
This sequence comes from Polypterus bichir lapradei, assembly GCA_026402145.1. Classification (NCBI taxonomy): domain Eukaryota; kingdom Metazoa; phylum Chordata; class Cladistia; order Polypteriformes; family Polypteridae; genus Polypterus; species Polypterus bichir. Next base: position 40,152,032 of record JANRMT010027041.1, on the reverse strand, counting down.
CAATTTTGTCAAACTCAGATTCAGTGGGGCTCAGTCATCATTAATTCTTAAAGGGGTTCACAACTCCAATGTGGTTTGTGGTTTTGAATGCTTCTCATTCTTCACGCATAGTTTGATTGTGTAGAACAGAAATATTTTGTACAAATATCATCAACCCCCCACAAGGAGAAAGTAAAACAGAGGGCAGTTTTGGCAGAGGACTTTTCACGCTTGCTTATGCTTCCTTTGAAATTTAACCCACACTCTTTCTAATGTCACAATCTGCTCAGGCCATTGTATGCTTTAGCAAATAACTGGTACATGCGTCTTAACTTTTGTGGACTTCAGAAAACAGTCATCTTAACAGGGCTGTGGTAAACCTCTGGATTAACTGAACAACATCATCTGTGACTCAGATAGCTGTGATTCATTACCCAGAGGCGACTGCAGAGTCCATTTAACACAAATGGCAGAGCTGCAGCTTGGCCTCTTCAGATGACCCCCCACGTTAACACGACGTTATATGATCAGCCACACAGGAGAACTTCACTACTAACCTTTCACCTCCTGCCAACTGAGATTAAAAGCATGATGTTGCAGAGGTGAGGCTCAGCTCATCCTCACTTGGTAAGTAGCGTCAGGACCACTTTTGCTCTTTCTGTTCTTCTAGATTTTTTTTACCAGGCTCACTCACCCCACTGAGTGGGCTTATTTGTCCCACTAACAAGTGAATTTACTAGATTTCTGAAGCTGTGTACATCAGTCTTTTGCTTCTATAAATCTTTCTTTGACTTATAGAGAAGTAAACAAGAGAGCACAGCTCTATAGTCGGACACGTTACATTCAATTAAACCTCATGAAGGTCATACAAACAGTCAAAAAAAGCACACAGGGCAGTGATGTGCGATGAGGTTCATGGCTGGTGACTCCTTCAGAGTCAGATTTACAAATATATGAACCCTAAAGAGCAGCTTATTCACTATGTCTGTTGACATTGGCTACCGGTTATGTTTCATATCTCATCAGCATTCTGTATACACACATCGCTAAGGTTCATATTTGGCTAAGAAAGAACGTTACATTTATAGCGGCAAGAGAGACTGGAGAGAGCACATTTGCTCCCTCCATGTGTTCTAAATTTGCCTTTGCAATTCCACTGTTTGTACTCATACAATACAAATGAGAGTATAGAGTGGTGGACAAAAGGAAACAGATTTCAATTTTGATCTTAATTGAAATATTTAGTTGTTTTTAAAAGCTTTTAATTCTGATGCTTTAATAAATTTTAACAGACTGTTCAACAAGAAAAACAAAAGAGTATTTAAGGTCAAAATTTAGTTTTTTAAATATTGGATTTTTTTTTCTTAGTCTGATCCCATTTTTTTGGATAAATGAAAACCGTATATGGTCTTACCTTTATTTGTAAATTAAGTCCATGCGCCTATCCTTCCCCACGAAAAAGTACGTCACTTTCTTCTAAAAATCCATCCTTATTTTTCTTTAGTTTTAAAAATCCTAATCTTCTATTTTGGCAGTCAGCCGGAACAAATAATAAAAATAAATGGACTGCTGCGGTGCACTTGACTTTCTGATATCGCTGACTTATCGGGCGCTCAGAGCCTCTGAGTAGAAGAGCAGCAGCAATGAACACCCATTGGGCTCACATGCGCCCCCTTCGGGGCGGCACAGTACTGTCTGCCTCGCCTGTGCCTTTTCACTGCGGTTTTATGTCTGATCAACGAGACTAAATATGTCACATGCATTCATTAAAGATATTAGCCAGACTGTGGAAAGTCAGAGTGTATAATAAACGTGTCTGCAAACATTATATTGGTGACATACAGAGAGACAGCAACAGGCACGCGCCAACTGCATGCATCAACCCTGTGTGTGAGGGAGAGCCCAGTCCGAGGTGAGGTGAGGCTCGTCACTGACACACTTTGCGTTTCTCCCCTGTATTTCAACAGGAAATGCACCAGTTAAACGATTATGACTATAAAATTGTTTAAAACTATTGGAATCATACAGAAAAGAAATTTATAGCACCGACCAGTGGACAAATTTATTTATGTTATCATTATTAGATTTTCTACTTTTCATAAGAGCCTCACCTGCCTCCCCTGACCGCACGTCCCTGCACAGAGGGTACACTATTAGAATCTTCCAACATACAATTCATCTAAATGGAAAAGTTGGAGCTCCTCAATCAGGGGGTCTGACAAATGTGTCATAGAAAGTATTGTTTGTACCTGTGTGGTCATCATGCTGCTTTCAGCTGAACGTAACATTCTCAGAATCTCTTAATCCAAATCAGGGTAATGAGAGCACCATAGAGTGAAATGAAGGAAACACTCAACTAAACATGGCGGTAATCCGGTGTGGGACCTTGTATACACACCTACATGGACCCGATTTAGAATCAACAATGTTTGGGAGTGAGGAGAAAGCCAGAATATGCAAAGATAGAGCATTTAAATGTGCAAACACCATGCAGAGAGCAACCAGGCATAGAAGGTGGGACAAGGAAACAGCAGCACTAAGCACTGCACCACCCGGCTACTTATGGTTTGCTTGTGATGTGTGGGTCACAGACTTGCTCAAGCAGAGAAGGAGCGGAGTCCAGGTTTCTGAACAAAATCAGCTTTATTGTGATGAAGACAGGAACATTCTCAAAGTATTGAGCTATCACTCAAACACATGCAGCACAGAAGGAGCGATGATGTCGTTGTTTTGCATTTGCTCCCGTTTCGGATCCAAAGAACAGATAGCCTTCCTGCGCAAGTGAGGAGACAGAAAGTGAGCACATGGCCAGGTCAGCAGCCAGTTTTAAATGTTTCCTGCCATCAACTCTTGGGCGACAGATGTGTTACGTGGCGAGACTCTGAGCTTGCAGCTGCACTGGCAGCAGACAACAGGAGCTTTCCTGTGTTAACAGCGTAGTTGCAAGGTTTGCGGGGTCTCAAAAATCTCATCAAGCCATAGTGTTGTTCACACCGGTGTGAACAAAGCGAATGTCTAAGCCGAGCTTAGCCAGATGCGAAAGGACGTCAGTCAGCGTTGATGTGTGCAGAGCTGGGACAACGGTGACCATGAAAAGCAAATGGCTGCAAACTAATAGACCACCTAATGAGTCAGGATGTCATATCTTTCTGTCTGTGGCCCCCCTGGTCAGTCACCAGGGTAACCTGTCTAGCCCCCAAGTTGTAGCGAAGGGCCTCCACCGCCAACTTGATAGCCAAACACTCACTGCACCACCCGGCTACTTATACTTAAAATTAAGAATTTCTTATATGGAAAGAAACAAGGTAGAAAAATCTTAAGAATAATTCTAAGAAAGCCAATTATTCTTGTGGGTATTGTCCAGGGTAGACATAAAATGGCTGGTTTCTTCTGAAAAAGCATATCAAGCCCCATGAGATACATTCCATACATTACATTTGCTCATTTGGCTGATGCCTTTATCTAAGGCGACTCACAACATTTATGATACAGTTGGTTACATTTCTTTTGGTGTTCCATTTGGAGTACAGGCAGGTGAAGTGCCTTGCTCAGGGTCACACAGTGTCAGTGGTGGGATACCGTAGTTCTGCAATGCACTAACAAAATCAACTTGAAAAGAAGGCAATAACATCATGATTAAGTAAGCAAAGATTCAAATTTAATTTTTTGGTTCTGTCATTGGTTAGACTATAGATAGATAGATAGATAGATAGATAGATAGATAGATAGATAGATAGATAGATAGATACATACATACAGTGCATCCAGAAAGTATTCACAGCACATCACTTTTTCCACATTTTGTTATGTTACAGCCTTATTCCAAAATGGATTAAATTAATTTTTTTCCTCAGAATTCTACACACAACACCCCATAATGACAACGTGAAAAAAGTTTACTTGAGGTTTTTGCAAATTTATTAAAAATAAAAAAAACTGAGAAATCACATGTACAGAAGTATTCACAGCCTTTGCTCAATACTTTGTCGATGCACCTTTGGCAGCAATTACAGCCTCAAGTCTTTTTGAATATGATGCCACAAGCTTGGTACACCTATCCTTGGCCAGTTTCGCCCATTCCTCTTTGCAGCACCTCTCAAGCTCCATCAGGTTGGATGGGAAGCGTCGGTGCACAGCCATTTTAAGATCTCTCCAGAGATGTTCAATCGGATTCAAGTCTGGGCTCTGGCTGGGCCACTCAAGGACATTCACAGAGTTGTCCTGAAGCCACTCCTTTGATATCTTGGCTGTATGTTTAGGGTCGTTGTCCTGCTGAAAGATGAACCGTCGCCCCAGTCTGAGGTCAAGAGCGCTCTGGAGCAGGTTTTCATCCAGGATGTCTCTGTACATTGCTGCAGTCATCTTTCCCTTTATCCTGACTAGTCTCCCAGTTCCTGCCGCTGAAAAACATCCCCACAGCATGATGCTGCCACCACCATGCTTCACTGTAGGGATGGTACTGGCCTGGTGATGAGCAGTGCCTGGTTTCCTCCAAACGTGATGCCTGGCATTCACACCAAAGAGTTCAATCTTTGTCTCATCAGACCAGAGAATTTTGTTTCTCATGGTCTGAGAGTCCTTCAGGTGCCTTTTGGCAAACTCCAAGCAGGCTGCCATGTGCCTTTTACTAAGGAGTGGCTTCCATTTAGCCAATCTACCATACAGGCCTGATTGGTGGATTGTTGCAGAGATGGTTGTCCTTCTGGAAGGTTCTCCTCTCTCCACAGAGGACCTCTGGAGCTCTGACAGAGTAACCATCGGGTTCTTGGTCACCTCCCTGACTAAGGCCCTTCTCCCCCGATCACTCAGTTTAGATGGCTGGCCAGCTCTAGGAAGAGTCCTGGTGGTTTCGAACTTCTTCCACTTACGGATGATGGAGGCCACTGTGTTCATTGGGACCTTCAAAGCAGCAGAAATTTTTCTGTTACCTTCCCCAGATTTATGCCTCGAGACAACCCTGTCTTGGAGGTCTACAGACAATTCCTTTGACTTCATGCTTGGTTTGTGCTCTGACATGAACTGTCAACTGTGGGGCCTTATATAGACAGGTGTGTGCCTTTCCAAATCATGTCCAATCAACTTAATTTACTACAGGTGGACTCTAATTAAGCTGCAGAAACATCTAAAGGATGATCAGGGGAAACAGGATGCACCTGAGCTCAATTTTGAACTTCATGGCAAAGGCTGTGAATACTTCTGTACATGTGCTTTCTCAGTTTTTTCATTTTTAATAAATTTGCAAAAACCTCAAGTAAACTTTTTTCACATTGTCATTATGGGGTGTTGTGTGTAGAATTCTGAGTAAAAAAATGAATTTAATCCATTTTGGAATAAGGCTGTAACATAACAAAATGTGGAAAAAGTGATGCGCTGTGAATACTTTCTGGATGCACTGTGTGTGTGTGTGTGTATGTGAGCAGAGAGCTGCACTGTAGATAGATAGATAGATAGATAGATAGATACTTTATTAATCCCAAGGGGAAATTCACATACTCCAGCAGCAGCATACTGATGATTAAAAAGAAATGTATGTAGTACCCCGGGCGGCACGGTGGCACGGTGGGTAATAATAATAATAATACAGTGGAACCTCGGTTCACGAACGTCTCGGTACATGTACAACTCGGTTCACGACCAAAAAGTTTGCCAAACTTTTGCCTCGGTTCACAACCAAACACTCGGTATACGAACAAGCCAGTTTCCCTTTTGGTTTGTGCGCGCCGATGATTTCCGCATATGTTGCATTGTTCTCGGTCAGACATGCCTGCCTGCCTGCCTGCCGGCCTGCCTGCCTGCCTGCACGTGAGAGAGAGAGAGAGAGAGAGAGAGAGAGCGAGCAAGTGCGTGCTGCTGAGAGAGAGAGAGAGAGAGAGAGAGAGAGAGAGAGAGAGCACGCATGCATGCTGCTGAGAGAAAGAGAGAGAGAGAGAGAGAGAGCGAGCGCATGCTGCTGAGAGAGAGGGGGAGGGTGCGTGCTGCTGAGAGAGAGAGAGAGAGCGAGCCTGCTCCTGCAGCTGAGCAGGGAGCCTGGGTGTTTTGTTTCAGTGTTATTCAATGTTTTTACATTAGGTTATTATTACACTGTGCATTCTATGGTGTAATTAACTATATTTGTGCTTAATCTTTAAAAAACTATATTTACATACAGTTCATATGGTCTGGAACGGATTAATTGTATTTACATACAATCCTATTGGGGAAATTGCTTCGGTTCACGACCAGAGATTTGGAATGAATTATGGTCGTGAACCGAGGTTCCACTGTAATTCTTTGAATTTATATAGCGCTTTTCTCACTACTCCAAGCGCTCAGCAATTGCAGGTTAAGGGCCTTGCTCAAGGGCCCAACAGAGCAGAGTCACTCTTGGCATTTATAGGATTCAAACTGACAACCTTCCGATTGCCAGTGCAGATCCCTAGCCTCAGAGCCATCACTCCGCCGCTGCTGCCTCACAGTCAGGAGACCTGGGTTTGCTTCCTGGGTCCTCCCTGCGTGGAGTTTGCATGTTCTCCCTGTGTCTGCATAGGTTTCCTCCGGGTGCTCCAGTTTCCTCCCACAGTCCAAAGACATACAGGTTAGGTGCACTGGCGATCCCAAATTGTCCCTAGTGTGTGCTTGGTGTGTGTGTGTGCGCGCTTTGCAGTGGGCTGGCGCCCTGCCCGGGGTTTGTTTCCTGCCTTGCGCCTGTGCTGGCTGGTATTGGCTCCAGCAGACCCCTGTGACCCTGTAGTTAGGATATAGCGGTTTGGCTAATGGATGGATGGATGGCTGTAGTACCCCCAGTAGAAAAACCCACTCTTGACATTTCATTTGTAGATCTTGCATTATGGGTTCCAGTGGAGCATTGGTTTAGTCCACAGGTCCACCACTTTTGTCTTCTGTTTCTTCCCACTATACATGTGAATTGTAAGCTCAACCAATATGGCCTGTGAGCCATTCTCTGAACGGAAGGCCAATAAATTCTGCGCATGCAGATGCATTTTATTTTACCAGTAGCACTAATTAATAGAAAGATCAAAGTCATATCTGATTTTTTGTGGTTCTTTGATAAAGTGAAGATCCAACTAGCCACCCATTTTCAAGCTCAAGGCAGGAATAACCCCCGGACAGGGCGCCAGTCCATCACAGGTTGAACACACACACACGCACATCACGGGCCGATTTAGTGTCATTAATGCACCCAACCTGCTTGTCTTTGGACTGTTTATCACTGGCTGTGCCCTGTTGTGGGATATCAACATCTGACAGGAACAGCCCATCAAGAGCCACCGGAGGTGTAATAAGAGCCTACCGTATGTCAAAAAACGACAAGAGGAGACCTCAGTCATTTATCCTCACACAGTTCACATAGCATTCAGACCTGACATGGTTACACTTCAAGGAAGTGAGCACACCAGGCGCTTAAATAAAACACAGTCTGGCCGCAAGTCCTGAAAGTGACTTCTGGGAAGATCGTACTGCATGTGGCAGAACTGCAGGACCCTGGCATTGGACATTATCAGGCTTCAGAGTTGGTACTTAACGTGAACAAAAATGAAATTAGAAAACAAAACACGAATAAGAGAAAAATCTTATCGGATCAAAATTCAAAGGTGTGTAGCTGCAAGCCTGTAATTCTACCAGGACCAGCGTTACAGAAAATAACAAAGGAGCAACCTTTGACACTGATATAACTCAATAGGAGCCGATACTGAGGGGCTGATGACACACAAAACGCAGACAGCCAGGGTGCAGCACTATGATATTCTAAAATTAAAGTTCATGTTGTAGAGCTAAATATGTTGAGATCTAACAATTTCCAAAAAAAAAAACAAAAAAACAAAAAGACAACAAAACACAAAAGTGCAGTTAATATTAAAATAGACCCACAAAGAGTGCAATTGAAAGGTTGCTAAATGCTGACAGGATATGTTGTGGTGTGAAAGCTTGCATATAAGTTGATAAATATTTTGTCTTTATTGGTAACTTGTAACACTAATGTCTATCATTGATAAGAACAGCAATGGTTAGATGGTTAAGAACCCCTTGCCCCCTTTTATGAACCAGTCCTTTGTAATTTTTACAACAGGGTTGGGGGAAAAGTGCCTAAAACAAGTTTGGCCAGTGATTCTCTGCAGGGCTCTCTAAATCAACCCCCACAGGAAAGCCAGACCGCCTAACTGGCAAACTTCATCAACTCAAAATATGGTTTTGGGGGGTGGCAGGTGTGAAGGTGTTCTCTGCCCCATTGGTCTGACATATGGCTGTTTGGAATTGGCTTGTATCAGAAGCATTTAAGTACCATGACATCCTATTGGCTCTAGGGGTTGGACAGAACATCTATAAATGTGCTTGGTTTACCTCACTCTCTCTCTCTTACCAAACTGATGAAAGACCATGAACTGAAAAGGACAACACAATGAAGAGCACAGCTTGGCAGCCATATTGAGACAGGCATAGGGCCTGTTCTGAAGAAAGCTGACCACCAATGATGCCTTAACTAGAGACATTTTTAAATAACTAACAAGTCTGTGTGCCGCCTGAAACTACACATCGTCATTTATCAGGTTGCCAATATTCAAATGTACTTTGCATGTGGTTATTATTTATGAATATTATCAATAATACATTGTTTAAATGGTAAATTAACTCCTGCTTGTCTTTAAATACACCTAATTGCCTGAGGTTACAGATGTAGAAGGGAAGGTGGGGAGAGGTTATATGGTACAATACCTAATAAACAGTGGTAAGTCACTTCATAAGCTTCAGCTAGTCTAGAATTCTGCAGCTCGCATCATTACTTGAACCTCATCTATTCACCATATTACTCCGGTCTAGCAGTAGCTTTATTGGCTCCCGATTAAGTTTCGAATTGATTTTAAAATTCTGCTATTAACATTTAAGGCCATTCATAACCTCGTCCTTCCATATCTGTCTGACCTTCTTCATGTTGCCATTCCCTCCCGTAACCTTAGATCCTCTTCCTCCATCCACCTGACCATCCCTCTCGCCCGACTAACCACCATGGAGAGCACAGCATTCAGCTGTTCTGCTCCCAAGCTCTGGAATTCATTACCTACTGAACTCAGAAATATCTAATCATTTTCAACCTTTAAATGTAAACTTAAAACGCATCTGTTTAAAATGACTTTTTCTTTATGATTACAGTGGCTTTGTTTGGTTTTAATTTTTATATCTCCTGTTTTTTTTCTGATGTTTTAAGTTGTTTATAATGTGTCTTTTTATTTATTTATTTATTGTTTGTTCGGTGTCCTTGAGTTCTCAGAAAGGCGCCTTGTATAAATAAAATGTATTATTAAGTGTGTGAGATTTGAGGCATTCTGACAAAGGCTACATATTAATAATACAAAAGGGAAAAGTAGAGTAATATAGAACTCTGCCATGACAAAACAGGATAGAACACCACATTTATAAAGCTCTCCTGCACCCACACACTGCCTTCTACTAGTTTACAGCAAATAGGCATCAATGTGAATTGTCTTCTGTGAATTGTGTTCTTTTACTCAAAATTCAAAGGCACCATGATAGAGGGCTCCTTACTGCCCTCTTGTGACAAAGCCTTATAAAAATAGCTGATATGCACAGTTGCAGACATGCAGTTCTGTTATAACAGATAAAAACAAAAAAACCTTGTATTGACTTTAAAAACATCATTGCAACTACCAAAAATAAAAAAAAATCAGTTTATTTTACTTTAACTTAAGAGCAAAGCATGTTCAGAATACTGCATAAAAATGAAACTTAATGCAAAAACATAAATAAAGCAAGAATCATCACAAACAAAAATTCACATACACTGCAAATAAGTATACTGTGCATGTACATTGTAAGCAGATCAGATACAGGATTTGAAAAGGATTGGAAATTCAGATGGATATCCCCATTGATTTACTGAGTGACAAAGGTGGAAAAAAGGCACAAATCCCCAAAAAGCTCACGTTCTGGTCGCAGTGCTGTGCTGCGTCCAACTGCTGGTCGATTCTGTCAATCTGTGGCATTTTCAGGGCTATGAGGCCTGGAAACAGGAAGAGGAGGAGCTGTCAGGGATTCAGAGACACGTTCAGGTGGGAGGGGCCACTCTACCAGCCAATGACTGTCTGCAGCATCATGATTGCATATGTATGAGGTTGATTAGCATCGAGGCGCATTCAGGGATGCACACTTACAAGATGATTGTGATTTATAAAGGTGAATTGCATAGAAATGTGCATGTGTCAGGTGTTATAAATCTGATTTTTTTAGATTATTTCCCTGCAGTAAACAACTTTACGGCTGTCATAAAAAAAGCCAATAAAATAGAGCTTTAATGACATCACAAAAATAACATAATATTTTAAAAAGCAGAATAATAATTTTCCATCAAAAATCATAAAAGGTCATCCCAACCAAGCTCCTAACATGTTGAATCTACTACTGTAAGTGAATAATGTATCATCATCAGAGGTTCTGCAGATTACTAAACAACGGCCCATTCAGATATATGAAGTACAACTGCTGTCCTATGACTTCAAACTCCATGTCATAAATCCATAGTTATCTTACATTTTTTCTGTAATATGAGTAGTTAAGTGACTCAGTCATTAGATTTTAAATCCAAAGGTTGCCAGATTAAACCCCACAGTTGACTTGCTGTGTGACTGTCTGTGCTGCAAGTGTAATAAAATACAAACTTCTATAGGTCAGAACTTGTAAGACACCTTGGGATGGAGTTTACCATAGAAAGGTGCTACATAAAATAAAGGGCATTTGCTTGTATGTTGGCATGGGTGTAGGAAGGTGAGATGTGGTCAGACCACAAGGTGTGAGACTGGAAAGGTTCACACAACCTGTTGTACACAGCCTAATGCTGCTGCATATTTAAAAGCCAACAGACGGTAAACACGACGGATCAAACTTTAAAAGAGCATGAGGCAAACATCTGAAGCAATAAGGCCATATGGGAAAAATTTGTAAGATGACAGGATGAGACTCAGCTGTGGTAAACAGATAAGTCACAATGGTTAAAGATAAAGGATTACATTTGAAGAGCTGAAGAGCGATAAACTTTAACATTACCAGAAAACCCACAGAATAACAAGATCTGTAAATCAGGATCAAACTCAAATGTCTTAAGTAGTGAAGTCACAGCAGATAAGGAAGAACAGTTCAATTTGAAGTGATGAAGTCTGCCAGGATCAAATTTAATACTGTAAAGTTGTAAAATGCTAAAATTCAGCCTCAACAGGTTCTAACTGGATAAAGATGAGAAAAAAAAAACTACAAGATGGTATAATCTGAATGGTATGTCACATCGAGACAATGTTAATGTGGACTGAAAAAATACAACCAGCAAAACTGATGAAATAACAAGTGGGTAAAGATAAGGGAGACTGAGTTGTAGCAGGAATAGACCGGCAAGAAAAACTGTAGGATACAAAGTAATAAAATGTTGAAATCAAGGCATAGTCTGCTAAGATAAATAGATAGATAAATATGAAAGGCACTACAGTATATAATAGATAGATAGATAGATAGATAGATAGATAGATAGATAGATAGATA
>JANRMT010027041.1:40106346-40140502 GCA_026402145.1 Polypterus bichir lapradei | reverse complement strand
ATAGATAGATAGATAGATAGATAGATAGATAGATAGATAGATAGATAGATAGATAGATAGATAGATAGACAGAACAAGAATTATAATAATCTTAAGCATGCTAACATGGTACGAATACACATACATGTCTGTCTACAGATGTAGATACAGGTATATACCTGTCTTGCAAAAGTGTCACCTGCCTTGAAGATTAAACTGCTTTGTATCTCATCAACATACAAGACTGTGATAACAGAACTGCCTGCTTCCTTGGTAAATGGTTTGGAAATTGACATGTTCTGGGGAAACTGTTTTCTGATCAGTATGCAGTGGTATATGTACTTCTTGATAGCTGACAATAACACTCTTTTTTTTAGCCAATGAAAATGTGTTTACACTTTTGATAATGTAAGGAATTTGGTATGTACCATTGTTTAATAGATCACCATGTTCATCTAAGTGGAGACAGAAGTAGTTATACATTTCTGGGCAGTGGGTGGTGCATGGATGGTGCGAAGAGAGGGAGCGCGTAGGGGAGGGAGGGACGGATCGAGTCCAAAGGATGGTGTGAAAGGGCAGATGGTACACCGAGAACACTGTCAAGGTCACTCGCGCTGAGTGCAAAGGTTAAAGGCAGACAAGGCTATGTGGCTGAGAAGACACAAGACACACAGATGGTGACACCTACCTCCAGGGAGGAAGAAACAGTTTCATCAGAGAGACACCGGGTCCAGTGAGAGAGGGAAGACTCACGGGAGGACAGGGCAAAGCCGTTGGACAAGAAGCAAGACTTCTGTTGGGAAACAAGCATTTGGCGAACAGAGTGTTTCAGTTGGGACGGTTGAAAGACTAATCGTTGTGTTAACACAGCATGCAACTTGGACCTAGCAGCACCAAAGGTTGTACCCTTAACTGTTATGTTTTAATGGACTTTTAAAGTGTGGACTGTCTGCTCTCTTTTTAAAAGGTTTTTGCTCCTGATATGTTTAGATTCTTTTGTACTTTTATCTTCTTGGTAGATTATGTATTGTCCTGATGTAATACAAATTGCTGTTGTTTTTTCTTGAAATTGCTGTTGTGTTTTTCACAAGAGCAAAGCATGTTCAAGGCAATATATGACAAATGAGGAAGGGGGGTGGTGGTGTAGGAGGGCTGGATTAGTAAAGTGGGGTTTGGGGGGTGTTGGTCTTAATGTTTATTTTATTATTTGGATATTCTCCTTTTTTCACCTGCATATGCTGGGTTCCTGCTCAAGTGTCTGTTAATGGCATTTTCATTTGAAACCCATTATTCAGTCAGCTCTCTGGCACTTTTAGTATTAGCACTGAATTTTACTTGCACCATGTCCCAGTTAGACGTGTATCTGTTTGAACCGTAAGAGACCGTGGGTCCTTCCTTTTGACAGCACTGTGACATTCTTGTATGCGTATTGTGAGTGTTTTAGATGTTTGTACAATTCAGGGCTAATACTTAGGCTGGGTTTATACTTCACACGACGTGATGCGACGCATGCTCCAGTGGACACTCCTGCTATGCAAGCGTTGTACTGTTTATACTTGCGTGTGTACTTTACGTAAATCTGGAGGAATCCAGTAGGTGGCAGTGCGAGATATTATCATGGTGAGAACAGGTTCGGCTTCGCTGTGTTGTGAATTGCCGGGAACACCCATTAAATTCCGATGACACCTTACCGCAATATCTCTGAAAAGGATGTTTAATGATTAAATCCATCAATCCAGGGATGTGTCCATTCCAGCTAGCATTGGGCACAAGGCAGAAACAATCTCTAGATGGGGCATCAGCTCATTTCAAGGTGAATACAAGCACTCAAATACACTAGTGTCATTTTAGTGTCACCAAATCTGCATATCCTTGGCGGTGTGGAAATCCAGCAGGAAAACATGCAAACTCCAGGCAGGGAATATCAGCGACGTGACTTCCTGCGAGACAGCAGTGCTACCGCTCTGCCACCGTGTCACCCCCATGTGTGTAATTATTAACAGTTTCATTATTTAAACGAAATTAACGATTTATCTGTAAAATGTAACATACATACTTTAATGCATTTAATCATGAAAGTGATATCAAGTATAAATCTAAGGATTCTAAATGTGTAGAGAGTTGGAATATCATACATTTAATGTGTTCTGGTTGGCGATCTATTGCTGTTTGCTGCTGCTGTCAGGTCAGGAGGAAGCCCCAGAAAAAAAAGACGGCACAAAAAATGGTATGTGAGATTTTTAAAATGTATCGTGTCATTAGGATTAGGAATATGCGACGCTTGAATATAAAAGCACCATGAATGCATCTATACGTCGGCATTTTGCTTCAGCACATCAGACCATTCATCAAACATCGAAGCGTGCACACCGATCTCATAGGATCCGCAAAGCAGCTTTCTGTCACATGTAGATAGTAAACAGAGACTCTGACGTCACATTCCGACTTTTATCACACCTTTTGCTGGTACTGCAACTCGCACATGCGTCGCGTTAATTTGTGAGGACCTGCTCAGAGGACGCGTCAAATGAACAGTAATGGCAGCCATGATGCGTATGTGTTCTGAGCGTGAAGTATAAATGAGCCCTTAGAGTGCCAGAGAGCTGGCTGAATCTTGGCTCTCAAATGAAAATGCCATCAACAGACACTTGGAGATGAACCCAGCATATGCAGGCTTAAAAAGGAGGACACCTAAATAATAAAAAAGACTTTATGACCAACTCCCTCAGAACCTCACCTTATTGACCCCCCCCCCCTTGCACCCCATTGATTCCTGTATGTCTAATCATTTTCATCTGATGATGACTCCTCGTAGGTTGTTGAAAGCTTAGGAATAAAAAACTATTTAAAGATATGTGATTTATTTTCTCCTTTTCTAACGAGTAATGTAACTAAGCTACTTTTAAAAGTAACTTTCCCTAACACGAGTCCCAGGATCGAGAGATCAGATGGGATCATCGCACAGCGTGACTGTGCTGGAATCCTCTGTTCTTGAAGTCTCCACGATGCCACCGACTGCCTCGCAGAACAGATGGTCTCATGTCCGCAGGGACTTCAGCGAGACTACATTTTCTACATACCAGGCTTATCAGTTTGTCATGTCTTACACTCCAGATAAGATATGATTTAAAATTTCACTACAACCACAGTTTCATCTTAATTAATTGAGCCGTTTCTCCAATAACCACAGACAGGCTGCTTACTGGATATGTTATGCATTAGCTATTTGCCACAATTCAAAAGCTCATTAACAGCAGAATTTGCTGGTTATGTAATTATTAGAAGTATGCCATCTACGTAATTAGCTGATTGTTTCTTTAATGTATTTGGCAGGATTGTATGATTTGTCCTTTCTATAAATCGGCTGATGAGTTACTCATTGCAATTTTCAGTTTATTATTTCTTAATTGTGGTGCTGCTTTAGGATCTCATTAAATATTCAGTTCTAATTAATTGTGAATTTGTACATAACCTGTCCAATACACAATCTCTAGTGACCAGACCGATTAGACTATTACATCAAGTGAGCTGTGTCATGCATAGAGAAAAGCAGTAGAAAGCAAGAAAAGGCTTTGTCTCAAGGATGCCACTCTTCAACCCCGACCCGACTCATAAGTAGCAGGCCTTCGGACCGGCTGAGAACACAGAAGGGGTGAAATCTGTGGAATTTACAGGGGGCACATTGAAGATTTTTTTTTTTTCTTTTTATTTCACTGCTATGTCTAAAAAAAATGAAAATCCTCCCACACACACATATGCACATATTTCAAAATATGCAACGGAAGGGCAAATCATTCAAAAAATACAGAAAAATAGCACTTTTAATGCTGGTTTCACTTCTTGAAACGAGCAGCTGCTAAATGGCAGCACAACATCAGAAAAGGAGTCCCACAGTGAAAACAGGAAATCTATATGAGTTTCGTCTGTTGGCGAGTTCCTGCCTTCTCAGCGGTACCCACCCAGGTGACTTGGTTCAGAGAAAGGACATCAAAAAGTGACATGTAATAGCCAGGTGTTATGATCAAAGTTGTATTCTAATTTTTCACAGTTGTTCCTTGGCCTTTCATAAATAACCAAGGCCATTCTTTTTGGGGTTTGCAAAGCAACGAAACACAATGGGTTAATTAATTTTGTTTAGCTATGTTTTATAAACATTTAGAAGTAAATACATTTTACTGTGGCATCATTTTTTTATGATAAGGGCTCCGTCAGTTTTGTGCATTCTGTTTTGTCTGGAAGTATGAGGCACATGATATCACCACATTAAGGGTATAAACTTAAAGGTCAGCAGTGGGCACTTCATGGTTTGTCCACGGTTGAGGATACAGAAAGAAAAGGATTAGAATTCTCATTAGTGGTTCAATCACTGGAGACATTCACGAGCACTGGAACACAGCAAGTATTATTGTGTTATATAAAATGGGTGAACAAGATGAACCAAGTAACTGTAGGCCAGCAAGTTTAGCCTGCATGATGGATAAATTAATGGAAGAAATTATTGAGGAGTTATGAACTCAAACAGGGGAGGTCACGTTTTACTAGTATGCTGGAATTCTATGAGGAAGCCAAAACAGTTTAGGATAAAAGAGGTGCATCTGGTGTTATTGATCTTGACTTTCAGAAAGGTGTCACATGAGAGGCTGCACATCAAATTAAAAGAAGTTGGAGTTCAGTGTGTTGTGTGTAGATGGGTGCAGAATTGGCTAAACCTCAGAAAGCAGAGGATTATGGTGTGATGAACCCTGTCAGAACTGACTAATGTTAAGAGTGGTGTTCCCCAGGGGTCAGTTCAGAGCCTCTGCTATTTTTAATATACACAAAAAAATTAAGAGTAAACTTAATCATAACAGTCTGACACCAAGTCAATCAAGCTTCCAAAATATCAATCTGTCCAGTTAGGAAACATAAGTGATTATGACCAGATGCACTGGAGAGGCAACAGCAAGGCAGCCCACAAAAAGGGAATGGTTTTACAAATGGTGGTCACATCCAATTGCTCTCTCCTTATCCATCCATCCATCCATTATCCAACCCGCTATATCCTAACACAGGGTCACAGGGGTCTGGTGGAGCCAATCCCAGCCAACACAGGGCGCAAGACAGGAATAAATCCCGGGCAGGGCACCGGGATCCCACTAGAGGGATTCTTCTCTAGTTTTATGTTTTGCTAGTGTCCTTGTCATTACTGGTATCATGAGGTAGTACCTGCAGCAGATTCAGGTTGCACAGGTAGTTTAGCTCCTCTAGGATGGCACCTTCAAATGGGTCATTGTAAGATGATTTGCTGCATCTCCCAGGACAGTCACATGAGCATGGAGGAGATACCAGGAGGCAGGCCATTACACAACGAAAGCTCAGCAGAGCCAGAAGCAGGACTGGTATCTGCTCCTTTGTGTGAGGAGTAACTGGAGAAACACTGTCAGAACCCTTACACCATGACCTCCAGCTGGCCACTTGTGTGCAGGTTTCTGACGAAACTGTCACAAACAGACTCCATGAGGGTAGCATGAGGGCCTGAATTTCTCTAGTGGGATCTATGCTCAAACAGCCCATCACCATGCAGCTCGATTGGCATTCGCCTGAGAATACACAATTGTCAGCACTGCCATTAGCACCATGTTCTCTTCACAGATGACAGCAGGTTCACACAGAGCACATTATGCAGCCTGCAACATCATCCAGCATGACAGGTTTAGCAGTGGGTCAGTGATGGTCTGGGGAAGCATATCCTAGGAGGGTCAAACAGACCTTCATGTGCTAGGCAACAGTATACCCTGACTACTTTTAGGTACTGGGATGAAATCCTCAGAGCCATCATCAGAACTTACGCTGGTGTAATAGGCCTTGGGTTCCTCCTGGTGCAGGACAATGCCCGACCCCATGTTGCCTGAGTGTGTGGACAGTTCCTGGATGGAAAAGGCATTGATTCCATTTACTGGCTCGCATGTTCCCTAGACCTGAATTCAATCGAGAACCTCTGGGATGTTATGTATCAGTGCATCTGATGCTGCTACGTAGTGCCACAGATTGTTCAGGAGACTACTGATGCCCTGATCCAGATCTGGGAAGAGATCCCCCAGGGAACCATGTGCCATCTCATCAGGAGCATGCCCAGATGTTGTCGGGAGTGCACACGGGAGAGAGGGGGGTATACACACTACTGAGTCACATGATGAGTTGCTGTGATGAAATTCATGCAAGTTTGATCAGCCTGTGATTTCAGTTTTTGACTTTGATTTTCGGTGTGAATCCAGCCCTCAATGGATGGGTGAATTTGGTTTCTATTGACCACTGTTACATCATTTTGTTCTACTCAGTAAAGATTTTCTACTTGGATATTTTGTTCCTTGAGATTCGATGTGTGATTTAAGTGTTCTTTTCATTTTTTTCAGCACTTATAAACAAACGATTTGGACTGGAATATAAATAACAAGCTCTTTAACTTTGCAGATGATACCAAGCTATGTGGATTAGCAGCTAATCGAGAATTGTTGAATGATCACATAGGGACTTGGACAACATACAGGCTTGAGCAGATTTGTTTCAGATGAAATTTAATGCAAGTATTACATGTAGGAAGTAAATATGTTAGGTTTGAATACACAATGGGAGGTCTGAAAAACAAAAGTTCATCCTATGAGAAGAATTTAGAAGTCATAGAGGACTCTACACTATTAACTGCCAGACAGTTAACTGCCAGACCTAACAGAATGTCAGGTTTTATAGCGCCCTGGTTTGTGGGGTACAAGTCCAAGGAGGTTAAACCCAAGCTTTATAAAACACTAGCGAGGCCTCTTCTGGAGTACTGTGTGCAGATTTGGTCTCAGGACTGTAAAGAAGAGACAACAGTGCTAGAAAAAGTCCAGAGAAGAGCAACTAGGCTGATTCCAGGACGTTTGTTCCACATGTAAACCCGCAAAGTCTAATTCGCTTGACTAGTGTGATTGCTCCATGCTGGGCAAACTGTACCAAGCCATGACCCGCTTGGAAGAAGTGTGCCCAGGCATGGTTCACTAGGATTCAGGAACAGTGTGATCACTAAATGTGCCCGAGGTCAGAAAACAGACATGACGTCAATGCTGTGACAAGTCAGATACATCAAAACCCATTTCATTCAATACAATTTGAGCTAAAAACAGGTTTTTATTCTCACCTTAAACATGAACGTGAATTGTAGTTGAGAGGAAAAGCTGCAAATTCCTCCCTTAACATCATTTGTCTCCACAGAAATCTTCTTGTACATGCAGCACGATTAACAGCAAAACACTGCACTGCACACTCAATCTGCAAGAGGGTAGAGCATTATTCTGGCTGACATGACTCCAAAACAACCACTAAATAAGGAAAGTAATTTTGACATGCATGCTGTCACTCTGTGTTTGGATCTTGTTCTGGCTTTACACGAAGTCGCATGGTCATAACGAAAGTGTGCCCAGGCCCAGTGTGCAGGCAGTGTGAGTGAAGGCCAGCGGGATTTGGGCAATCGTGCTCAGGCACAGCATGGAACAAATGTGCCTAGTGTGAGCGCACCCTCTGATCCTTCCCCTGATTCCATTCTTATTTAAATACTGCAGCCGCTCAGTGGAGTCGGCATAGCAGGCATCTTATTATCTTTTTCAAAAGTTGTTCACAGAATGGCGCCCAATAAACTTCCAAATGTACAGTATTTTCAAATTGTATGCCTGTCATGTGTGATGGACGGCTGGCAGCTCAATCTGGCCAGGATGCCCAAAGAATGGGAGAAGGCAGCTACTTTGGGGCACTTCCTCTCCCAAGATGCTAGATGGTGACTTCCCTGAAGCATAGTGGTGCCCCGGATCCCCACAGGGCACCATGGGATTTGGAGTTCGGCTTTGCAGCCCTGCTGGGTGCCATGTGTGCCGGCAGGAGACCCTGCAGGGGGACCTGGGAGATTTTACTGTCTGCATAGCCTGGAAGTACTCGAAAGACACAGGAACAGAAGCCTTGAAGTACTTCCGGGGCTGAAGAAAAAGCAAGTTCTCCATCTGACCCGGAAGTGCTAGTAAGTCCTGTGGCCGGAAGGACAGAAGCACTTCCAGGTCAAGGACTATATAAAGGACTGCTGTGAACCCAGCAAGCGAGCAGGAGTTGCGAGGAGTAGGACAGAGCTTGCTGGGAGGTGTGGAGGAGAGAATTGTGATTATTATTGTGGATTATGGTAATATTTACTTATATTAGTGGTGGCTGTGGTGCTTAGGGCACTATTCCTAGAAGAAAAACAATTAAATATCTTCTTTGTGCTTTTAACCTGTGTCCTGTGTGTCTGTCTGTTGGGTTTAAAGGGACAACAGCAACCACTAGTGTCCACACATGTCATGTTTGGATGTTTACATGTGAAGTGGCCTTCTGCAATAGTTTAAGAATTGCATTCAAACGTTGAATGTGAGGTAAGGTAAAATGACTTCAGGTACAAGGCACATCTGTACACATATATTGTAAATCTATGTATCCTCCTTAATAAAAGAATATGTGTCTTTGTAACTGTCCAGTCGCTGTGTCTCTGTCACTCCAAAAGATGGTGCATCCTTGGGGATTCATAAAGTGTATCAAAATCGGAAAAAAAAAAAAATCACATTTTTAGTAATAAAATGCACTGCATTTTTCATTCCAACAGATGGTACTTCACAAACATTAACACTTTTTTTACAAACCTCATACCAAATGGCATATAAAAGAGATAGTCATTGCATGGTGCATTACAAGCGTTAACGCTGAGGTCTATGTTGATCACTTAGGTTTCAATCTGCTTTAGACAGGCACACATAGTAAAAGCATGAGTTTGAAAGTCTGTGTGTCTGTCTGTGCGTCCATCCAGTTGCTATGTCTCTATCATTCCAACAGATGGTGCATCACAAACTTTAACACCGCTGTTATAAATGCCACACCAAATGGCACATAACAGAGACATTGAATGGTGCATTGCAAACGTTAACGTTGAGGTCTACGTTGATTACCCAGATTTCAATCTGTCATATAAGGGCAGCATCACTAGTAAATACATAAATACATTAAAATCCAAGCATAGCTGTGCACAGCCATTTAGTGCATAAATCATAGTGACATACTGATTGATATTACTACTCATTATGCTCAATCTTGCAGTGATTTTAATGATTATTGGCCTTCACGTGATTCATCCCTCTCAGTTTCTTGCTGGAAACTTTGCAATTTTGGAATATTGTACAGTCTAGCACAAGGGATAGGCGGTGACTTCTGCATTAGATTACAGCTAAAGTGTTCATTGCATTCATTTGCATTTGTGAAACAAGGAATCTCCACTGAATCTGAATGAATAACACATTCATATGTGAAAGTAGGAGACGTGTGGACATTTCTGTGCATTTATTATGTAGGCACTCCCTAAATTACCAAGACTGGATTGTTTTTAGCTAAATTACCTTATTTATGATCCATATTTTGTTAGTAAATGTGAGTGTCTGCAGATTTTTATGACATTTTATGACATGTTAGGCACGGTGCCTATCTCAGAAGTTCCAACCCTGGCCAAATGAAGAACACTTTCGTGCACAATATTAATTTCACTTTAAATAATAAAATAATGGGTGGTGCAGTGGTAGCGCTGCTGCCTTGCAGTTAGGAGGCCGGGTTCGCTTCCCGGGTCCTCCCTGCGTGGAGTTTGCATGTTCTCCCCGTGTCTGCGTGGGTTTCCTCCGGGTACTCCGGTTTCCTCCCACAGTCCAAAGACATGTAGGTTAGGTGCATTGGCGATTCTAAATTGTCCCTAGTGTGTGCTTGGCGTGTGGGTGTGTGTGTGTGCGCGGCCTGCGGTGGGCTGGCGCCCTGCCCGGGGTTTATTCCTGCCTTGCACCCTGTGTTGGCTGGGATTGGCTCCAGCAGACCCCCGTGACCCTGTAGTTAGGATATAGTGGGTTGGAAAATGATTGACTGATTAATAAAAAAATGATAAACACTGAAACACATATTCAATGCTAAAAGACAAAATGAAAAAGCTTATTTTGATGTCCACTTCACAACTGATAAAACCTCAACAGCTGAAGTAATGCAGTTCTGCCCCTTTTTAAAGTTATTTCTCTGCTGCTATTTTTTCTGTTTTCTTTTTATGACAGATACAGACCAACTCCAGACAGTCTGATGTTTAAAACAAGCCATTGCATACTCCCATGCCATGAAAGGCAATATTACAATAAACAGTTATTGACTGTCATATTTCAGGAGTATACATAATGTTTCCAAGAATGGCAAGACGCAGCCTGCACAAAATGTTCCTTTTAATGTTTTTATTTTGCACTTGATTAAGTAGAGGCAGTAAGACAAACAAAGACTGGCAGACAAATATTTACCCATTCAAGTAGTTAACAGATTAGAAATCTTACATAAGCATTTCAAAGATGGTCAAACTCCCACCAAGGAATAAAGTTACCTTGTGCATTTTCTAAACAAGAACTAATAGAGGAAAATGTAATATAAAAGTGTATGGGAGGAACACAGAAAGAATGCCAAGCAGGCTTAGACTGGCTTGTTGTTTGTTTGTGGTCCTGCATCTGTAGATGTCTGCTGTCACACATAAAAGTGTGGTGAGTCTCTAATGGAGACAGTTTTTTAGGGGTACTGAAGTAATAGTAGGGGGAGAAGCGTTGCCCATTTCTCTCCTCTCATTCCTGCTCTGTATGTGACTACGCCTCCTTCTGGCCAGGAAAGGTAAAAACCTGCAACCTCCTCCTCCTCCTCCTCATCCTCAGTTCGATGTCAGCTGACCAGCAGGAAGAGGTTATGACTAGGACTCCCAAAAGCACTTCCAAAAATGAAATCCCGTCAAAAACCCTGGCTTGATATGAAAAGAGCTTTATAGAATCTTTATTAAAAAAAGGTTTATTCTTCACAAAAATGGCCTTCAATAATAATGAGAGCACAAAGTCAATATAATTTGCCCAAAACACAAAGCCAATCCCATACAAGCAAAAGTCCCAATACAAAATCCCAAGTTTGGTTTGGCCCGAACATTTGTGCATGGATCAAACTACTGTATACCAATCCAGAAGCTTCAGTTTGTATTAACAACATTTGTTCAGACTACTTTAAACTAGAATGTGGTACCAGACAAGGATGCCCCTTGTCACCCCTGCTATTTGCAATCGCCATTAAACCACTGGCGGTTCACTGTTGAAATGCTTATCAGAAACAGGGGATTATCAGAGAAGGACTGGAATAGAAAAGTTTTCTATATGCAGATGATATGGTCTCAGAATTAATCTGAATAAAAGTGTACTCTTTCCAGTGAATTCTCAAGCATATAATATTAGATTAGACACCCTACCTTTTATCATTGCAGATCAGTTTAAATACCTAGGGGTAAACATCACAAGTAAAAACAAAGCTCTTTATCAACAAAATTTCGCTGTCTGCATGGAATAAATTAAGCAAGACTTGTATAGATGGTGTGACAGATAGGGGGTGCTGTCGTCCCCTTGAACCCTCAGACCACATGCCAGACACCACATAAAAGTCCAAAATAATGACTTTAATATTTTAAATAGTGCACAAAGCACCTTCACCTCCACTATTCTCAATAACACAATAATAATAATTAATACAATACTCAATAATCACAATCCTCCACACCTCCCAGCAGCTCAGACACCCTTCTTCCCAACTTGGCCCACTGCTGGGACCTGTCACAGTCCTTTTAAAGTCCTTGACCCGGAAGTGTCTCTGTCCCTCAGTCCATGTGACTTTATAACACTTCTGGGTCGGGTGAAAACTCGGCAATATACTAATAACCCAACTGTGCTTCACTCACTCAGAATATGGAACCAATGTAGAAAGCATTTTTAGATGGAGAATCTTTTATCTGTGGCCCCTCTGCAAGAGAACCACCTCTTTCAACCCTCGTTAACATATGAAGTTTTTAATATCTGGAAAAAATTTGGGATTAAATTGCTTAGATATCTTAATATAGACAACATCTTTGCATCCTATTAACAATTACATTCCAAATTTAACTTTCCAGCTACACATTTCTTTCACTATCTTCAAATTAGGAACTTTGTTAAACAGAACCTGCCCGATTTTCCTCATCTTGCACCCTCATCCATGCTGGAAAAAATATTGCTCAATTTCATGGACACCATCTCTGCAATATACAGTATAAAATTATTTTACAGTCCCTCCCTTTCAAAGATCCATGAGGACAATGGGAAAAAGATATCTTAATCAATATATCAGAAAAGAAGTGGAAAGTAGCAATGCAGAGAATTCACTCGAGCTCCATATGCGCAAAACATACAATTATTCAACTCACAATTATACATTGAGCACATCTGTCTTGCCTAAAACTCTCCAAAATATTTCCAGGGCAGGATCCAACCTGCGAACGCTGCAATCAAGTCCCAGCCTCAGTGTGTCACATGTTATGGGCCTGCACTAAATTAACATCATTTTGGACCAAAATCTTTAAGTGCCTTTCAGACAGCCTTGGTGTCACAATCCCTCCTAACCCATTAACAGCTGTATTTGGTGTTCTTCCAGATGGGTTTAAAGTGGAGAAGGACAAACAAACTGTGATTGCATTCACTTCACTTTTGGCACACAGACTTATTTTGCTAAACTGGAAGAATCCTAACTCTCCTCTTTTAAGTCAGTGGGAAACTGATGTGTTATTCTATTTGAAATTGGAAAAAATCAAACACAGTATTCAGTTAGAGGATCTGTACAGAATGTTTTCAAAACTTGGCAGGATCTAATCAATAATATTTTAGAATAAGCTTTTAAAGCACCAAGGAAGCAATTATCTCCGCATTTCTTTTTCTTCTCTATTCATCTCTATTGGCCTATTAAACTCATCAATTTAGGTATGCTTACAAGCCTTAAGTTTTACCCTGTTGGACACACTCTCTCTCTCAGGGGTGGGGGTTGACTTGTTTTCAATCCTATTTTTTGTAAAATTCGATTGATTTGTGTGGAATGATTACAATAAAATTAATAAAATTAAAAAAAAAAAAAAAAAAAAAAGAACCCCAGTCAGGGAAGGCTGAGGTATGACAGATGATAGGACCGCAAGCCTGAAGCTGTATTTCTAGTTGGTGTGACATTTGTGGTTATGTGACAGCATTGTTCCTAATGGTGTTGTTTATGCATAAAACCTACACGTTAAAAGGGTCTCCTGGCTGGAACCCCAAATCTCCTTTCGACTAACCGTCCTTCCTTTGCAACTAAAAAGTCAATTTTCAATAATCCTTGTGTTATACGGATGGAGTGGTGGCTCTGGGGCTAAGGATCTCTGCTGGCAAGTGGAAGGTTGCTGGTTCATATCCCATAAACGGTAGAAGTGACTCTACTGTGTTGGGCCCTTGAGTAAGGCCCTTAACCTGCAATTGCTCCTCGCTGGGTATGACGTTAACCTGCACCCAGCCCTACAAACAGCTCCTCAAACTCTCAGGGAAAACCTGGACATTGGCACTCCAGCCACTGTAAAAAACCTCACACTGTTCCTCTCTATTGAAACAAGTGTGATGTTGAGGTGTCATCCGTTGCATGGCTGCGCTCAGGTTCTAAATTGGGATCCTCAGGTGGTTCATTGTGTGGTGGGTGCAGCAACGTGCTGTATCAGTGCACGCTCCCAGCCCCCTCTCTTGTCTTGTAAATACACTGTATTGTATTGTTTATTACAGTGAGTATTTTTGGGTTATTTATTGTGAAATAGTCCTATGCAACGACCAGACCATAAAATGCAGAAAGTTACGGTGTTTATGCCAGTTTATCAGTCTTGTTCATGGACTGAAGTTCATCTCTGTCTCTCCATATAATTCTGTCTTCTCAGCTTGGAGGCAAATTAGACAACCACAACAAGGATGTCCCACAAAATCAAGGATGACCCATTCAAAAACATAACCATACTCTTTCATGCTGACGTCTGTTTTAATGAATGAAACACATGGTGTTTTGGGGACAACTTCAGGGAAGTTCAGACCACAACTGGAGTATGTGAAAGAGTGCCTGGTGAGTAACAGATTATCAGGAGCACCTTAAAAATGGCAAAGGCCAGTTCTAGGTCTCGCAGATAGTCTCCAGGAAAAAAGAGCTCCAACCTTTAAGGAATTATGGGTAATATTCCATGAAGGTTTAGTATGTACACTTTAACAGCTTTTGGGGGGGGGGGGGGCACAAGTATGAACTTAATTGAGGGAGTAGGCCTAGTATGTAATACCCCGCTCCCCCAGGATGCCGAAGGGCTAGCTATTCAGTATTGGCCAGACGTCCTGACTAAAAGACAGAGAGGTTGATGAGGCCTACTGAGCACTAGGCAGCACACAGTCCCTCAATGAGAACACACAGCTGGAGAGACACCTTGGCAAGTCAAGGAGCAGGGCTAAGGGGGCGACAGAAGCCACTAGAGGGAGTTGGACATTTGTGTAACTTCAGTACAAAGGAGGCTGTCCCTCCGGCCGAAGTGGCTTAAGATGGGCTTTATTGGGCCTCACAGCCAGTGATGAGTTAAGACTCAGAAGAGGTGCAAGTAGACACTTAACTAGCAAAAGACGTAGAGGCCTCTGGACATATGAAAGGAGAAGGAGAGACAGATGGTCAGTACAGAAGCAGTCTGAGGTACTGGAGCACTGGGCGAGTAGACAAGATGCTCCACTTAACAGACACAGGTTCAAAAGTCATTTAAGCA
Organism: Polypterus bichir lapradei; assembly: GCA_026402145.1. Lineage (NCBI taxonomy): Eukaryota > Metazoa > Chordata > Cladistia > Polypteriformes > Polypteridae > Polypterus > Polypterus bichir. Next base: position 40,125,849 of record JANRMT010027041.1, on the reverse strand, counting down.
GGTCCGAAGTGGCAGGAGATTTGTTATTTTGCAGTTGTTTCTTTATATGTTGTGTTCATTCCTCTGAGGAGTTATTTTTCTAATAAAGCCCAATGTTTTGCTAATTTTTGCCAATGCAGTGCTATGCTGCATTCACCTTCAAAGGGCAGTGAATTAACCTGTGAGTGTCCACTTGGGACTCTATCCAGCAGGCTTATTGGAATAAGTTCTTTTGTAATTGCGGCATGTTACATAACCCGAAACTATATAGATTTTAATTAAAAGGCGATATCTCTCCCTTAGTGATATGGCGGTAAGAAATCACATAGGAGAAATAACTTAACTTTCTTTAATGAAGGTTTACGCGGCATAACAGATGAGGAAGCCATGACAAGACTGTCACCGAAGTGGGAGCTCGATGTATAGAGTCTGCCATTTTCGTCGCTGCGCTGGAAGAATTTTCAGGATCGGATGACGGTGTCTCCCATCCGTCCGTCGGCTCCAAAGATGTGCTGGGCAATGTTCCAAAGCTTTATACTCTTTCTCCATGTGCAGGCCTCCACTTAGGTGAATCTTGCCATTCCAAACAAGGAAAAGAAGATCCAATGTCATGCTGACACTGACACACAGAAATAGTGCACGTTGCCCATTTCGTAGTTGTCCTTAACTTGTCTTGTCTTAAGATGATTGCCTAGCAATTCTAAGTGCTGGGTCCCTGTACTAAATCTGGCTTTGTGTTAGCTGTACATGTGAGAAAAAAAGGAAAGCAGATTTAAAATATTTGCACAGAGCACAGTGATATATACTCAGCAAAAAAAGAAACGTCCCTTTTTCAGGACTGTGTATTTCAACAATAATGTTTTAAAAATCCATATAACTTTACAGATCTTCATTGTAAATTGTTTAAACAATGTTTTCCATGCATGTTCAATTAACCATAATCAATTAATTAACATGCACCTGTGGAATGGTCGTTAAGACCTTAACAGCTTACAGAAAGTAAGCATTTAAGGTCACAGTTCTAAAAACGCAGGACACTAAAGAGACTTGTCTACCGACTGTGAAAAACACCCAAAGAAAGATGCCCAGGGTCCCTGCTCATCTGCGTGAACGTGCATTAGGCATGCTGCAGGGAGGCATGAGGACTGCTGATGTGGCTAGGGCAATAAATTGCCATGTCCACACTGTGAGACGCCTAAGACAGCACTACAGGGAGACAGGAAGGACAGCTGATCATCCTCGCAGTGGAAGACCACGTGTAACAACACCTGCACAGGATCGGTACATCCGAATATCACACCTGCGTGACAGGTACAGGATGGCCACAACAACTGCCCGAGTCACACCAGGAACACACAATCCCTCCATCAGTGCTCAGACTGTCCGCAATAGGCTGAGAGAGGCTGGACTGAGGGCTTGCAGGCCTGTTGTAAGGCAGGTCCTTACCAGACATCACCAGCAACAACGCCGCCTATGGGCACAAACCCACCTTCGCTAGACCAGACAGGAGTGGCAAAAAGTGCGTGAGTTTCTGCATGACAGCAATGTCAGTGTTCTGCCATGGCCAGCGAAGAGCCCAGATCTCAATCCCATTGAGCACGTCTGGGACCTGTTGGATCGCAGGGTGAGGGCTAGGGCCATTCCCCCCAGAAATGTCCAGGAACTTGCAGGTGCCTTGGTGGAAGAGTGGGGTAACATCTCACAGCAAGAACTGACAAATCTGGTCCAGTCCATGAGGAGGAGATGCACTGCAGTACTTCAAGCAGCTGGTGGCCACACCAGATACTGACTGGTACTTTTGATTTTGAGCCTCCCTTCATTCAGGGACACATTGTGAAACATTTTTAGTTTATGTCTTATGGTGTTGACTCTTTTAGTGTTCATACAAATATTTACACATTAAGTCTACTGAAAGTAAAAACAGTTGAAAGTCAGGGGACATTTCTTTTTTTGCTGAGTATATTAAACTTATATTCTGATTACAGGGACACACACAAAAGGTCGTTGCTTAGTTGTTACTTGGCCTGCAATACAAAAGCAACGAAAGACATAAGGTATTTTCTCATGAAACATACTAAACATATTAATAAGGAACAGATTAAAACATATTAAAAGTGTATGTAATTCAATTGCAAAAGGGCAATTTTCTATTTGACTGAATAATTATTAATTTTGTACACAGACAGTAGCATTTTTTTCTTTGGAGCTCCCATTCCGTAGGGCAGGGGTGGGCAGCGTTGGTCCTGGAGGTCCAAAGTGGCTGCGGGTTTTTGTTCCAACCCAGTTTCTTAATGAGAGGTGAATTACTGCTGATGAAGCTCTTATTGCTCAAGTGACATTTTGATGCCTCATTTTAGTGGTCTCGCTTGTTAAGGTTGCCCACCCTTAATTGCTTATTTCAGTCTTAAGCAGCTGCATTCACTGTTTTAATGGCTCTTATTACCACTAAGATGCAAATGACAAAGGGGCCAGCAGTTCTCCATCTAACTTCTTTCCATGTACACCTGTGTGGATTCATCCTGCACTATTTGGTATGATAAAACACTTACAAGAAAAAACGTGACAGACTGAAAATGATGTTTTAGGCGTCAAATCATTTACATGATATCCTTGGAAAGGAAAAAAATCTATGATATTCAAACCTAACAATGTAGACTAACAAGCCATAAAATTAAATAAGATCTCAGACTGGCAAGGATTGATTTCTAACTAAGCAATTTGGTTGGAATGAAAACGTGCGCCAGTGCGACCCTCCAGGACCGACGTTACCCACCCCTGCCGTAGGGTATTTATTTGAAATTGTTTAGATTTCCCATCTGTCTAATAGCACATGAGTGTAACATCCCTTTTGGATGTGGAGGACTGCCATGACCCCCCACCTCCATCACAAGCAGTTTCAGCTACGATAAGGCGGTCCTGCCGCAGACTACACTGATGCATCAGCTACTTCATTGTAAACTGACAGGACCTTCTCAATGTCTGATATGACATCATGATGTATGGGACTGCATTTAACAACCAGGTCCACACTGACAAACTAATGTAAGATTAGTATGCCAACGATTACTTCTTAAGTGAGGCCCTACATGTTAATTTATCACCTCACTTTACAAAATGCAGTGGATTCAGAAAGTCAGATTCAGACTCCTTCATCTTCTGCACACTTTATTGTATTTTAGATTTAATTTTAAATGGATACATTTGCGCTTTTTACCTATCAGTCTACACTCAATAACCCATAATGACAAAGTGAAAATATGCGTTTAGAAAGGTCTGCAAATTTATTAAAAATCAAAAATTGAAATCTCTCTAAATAAGTATTCAGACCTTTTGCTGTGGCACTCCAAACTGTGGGCAGACACGTCCTGCTTGCTTTAATTCTCCTTGAGATGTTTCTAGAACTTGATAGGAGTCCATCTGTGGCAAACTGACTTGATTGGACATCATTTAGAAAAGAAAGTCACCCACCCACAGATCTCACAATTCACACTTTGTCAGGACAAAACCAAGCTGTGAAGTCCAAAGAGCTCTCCGTAGTCCGCCGTGATCGATTTGTGGTGAGGCATAGATCAAGCCAAGAAGATAAAGCAATTTCTAAAGCTTGGAGCGTTCACTGGATGATAGTGGCCTCGATAATTTTAAAACAGATTAAGTTTGGAACCATCAGGACCCATCCTAGAGTAATTGGGCATTAAGGGGCATTCATCCGGGAGGTGACCAAGAACCCAATGGTCATTCTAACAGAGGTTCAGAAGTCCTCTGCTGAGATGGGAGAACCCATCTGAAGGATCTCAGTGGCACTCCATCAATCAGGCGTTTATGGTAGAATGGGTAGACAGAATCCACTCTTGAGTAAAAGGCATATGATGGCATTTAAAGGACTTTGAGAGCATAAAAAATATTCTCTGATCTGATTAGATGTAAATTGAACTCTAATGGGGAGAACTCCAAGCATTCTGTCTGACAAAGACTGGGCACTGCTTATTGCCTGCCTAAAACCACCCCAATGGTGAAGCCTGGTGGTGGCAGCATCATGCTGTGAGGATACTTCTTAATGACAGGGACAGGGAGACTGGTCAGAACTGAAGGAAGGGTGAGCGCAGCCAAATACAGAGGCCTCATTGAAGAATACCTGCTCCAGAGTGCACATGGCCTCAGACTGGGGCAATGGTTCACCTTTTAGCATGACAACGACCTGAAGCATACGGCCAAGGCCACGCTGTCTCTGACTGTCTTTGAGTGGCCCAGCTAAGATAAACCCCATTAACCATCTGTGGAGAGACCTGAAGTTGACAGTTTACAGACACTTCCCAATTGATCTAACAGAGCTTGAGAGGACCAGCAAGGAACAGTTGGAAAAACGGCCCAAATCCAAGTGTGCAAAGCTTGTAGAGACTTAACTAAGAAGACTCAAAGCAGTAATTTGCTGCCAAAGGGGCTTCTCCAAAGCTTTGAATTAAAGGTCTGAATCCTTAAATGAATGAGAGATTTCAATCTTTGTGCTTTTACTAAATGTGCAAACCTTTCTGAAAACATGTTTTTACTTTGTCATTATGGGTTACTGGATGTAGATTGATGTGCAAAAGTGTCAAATGTATCCAATTACAAAGAAATGTGCAACACAATAAAGTGTGTAGAAAGTGAAGGGGGCAGAATGCTGTCTGAATCCACTGGATATATTGCCTTGCAGTGTCGTAAGCAACTTGTAAAGTGTTTGGTTCAGTCCCCATTACACAGAATGACCCTGAGTGGGTCACTTAGCACACAATGCATGCAACTGTAATGATGTGGGAAAAACTTCTTTTCACTCTTGTGATTTTAAGTCATTTCAGATATAACACCAGCTAATAAAAATGTAAATGAACTAAAAACAAAATCATCCAAGTTTCATTTTGGTAAATTTGAGACTCATAATGGAGCATTTGTAGGCCAAAACTACACAATATTTTAAAACTGTTGTTACTAAACCACCTTGCTAAAACCTAATTGAAAAAGCCCTTCCCACCTGCCCCCTCTTAACTGCTACTGGGCGGCCTTTAGCCCCTCTTTGCTCTCCTTCTTGGCATGTGTAGACCGCTCTGCTTTCCCAGAGATTTTTAAAGGCAGCTTGCCAACTTAGCTCAGTTTGAATCTAATTAGCCCTGATTACCAATATGCTTTCTGCACATGGCAATTAACAGGCAATTCGAGTCATTTAAACATCAATAGCTGACTGCCTTAAGGGTAGTTGCCATCCCCAACAAGAGGCAGCAATATTGAGAAACCGCATGAAGCTGAAAAAGACAAAGACACCTCAGGTAACAGAAAAGGCAGAACTGAAAATTTGTTAAAGTTTGACAATGTCCCTTACTTGAAAGCAGCTAATAACAGTAATTTGCATCAACTGCTCTTTATGAGTTGGCTGCCTTTTGAGACTTGTAAAGGTTTTCAGAATAAGCAATTTTATTGAATTTGTTTTTATGTACTGTAGTGGCATTCACAGCATGTCAGGTCAGAGCGCTACATAAAGTGTCAAGGAGAAATTTGAACAGAGGTTGGTATGCAAAATGCTAAGTATTTTATTATATAATGTACAACATATTATTATTTTTTTAAACTGAAAAGAAGAAAACAAAGACAATTGTTTACAAAATTTGGATAAAAAAAAATAAAACCCTTTGGGGTCTTAAAGTTTTTGTAGTACTCCGCTCAGTTTATTTTTATATAGCAATTTTCACTGAGTGCAAGCACGGAGAACTGTTACAAGTTATCCTGTAAAATGAAAGTTTTAAACACACAGACTTTTAAACTGATTAATATAAATGGAAACCAAAAAGTAGTATGTTGTTTAAAGATTTAGATGGACTGCAGTAAGCCTACTAGACACCCAGACTATATGGGTTAATGAAAACATCCTGGTCCTCCCTGCATGAAATTTGCATGTTCTCCCTTGGCTTGTGCGAGTTTCCTCCCACAGTCCAAAGACATGGCGGTTGGGTTAATTGCCGATCCAATTAATGTATGGTTGGGGTGTGTGTTGTGATGGACTGGCACCCTTGTCCAGAGTTTGTTCCTGCCTTGTGCTCTATGCTAGCTTGGATAAGCTCCAGCAAACTACCGTGACTCTTTCCAGTGACTGACTGACTGACTAATATTTATACTATTATTAATACTGTTTCTTTTTACTAGCATTGCATTTGTGCAAAACAATATATGATGCTTGGAAAATGGACTCCTTCAGAATATTGGATTCTCTGTGGGCACAAAGTGACATAATCAAAGAGAAATAGAGCTGGGAACAGTTCACATTGCCTTTAATCCTCATTAGAAACCAGTGTGTTATGGTTGAAACATGTTAAACATATTGTTAATATTTTTTTTTCCTGCCCATGGTTATTTTTATTCCTACAGGCCAGAAGACACAGCATAACTGTCTATCTCTATCATATAAATTAAGGCACTGTGGGTATATACTTGTTTAACAAATGCATCAACTGAATATGCGAAATATTGCATTGTAATGATCTTTAAATAGTTTGTGCATATTTTTATACCTATTTATTGAGTTTATTAATAGCAGCCTGAAAATTTTCCACAAATTAGATTTAATCCAGAAACTACTATATCAACAAAACAATACAGAACAAATTTTAAAAGTAAAACCCCAGAAGCTTACACTGGTAGGTCAGTTGTTTTGGACCCTACTTAATACTTTGCAGTTTGGGATTATAGATGGGAAGCCGGCGGTTAAAAAATTTCTCTTTTTACCCTTTAGTTAATGCAATAAAATATAATGCAGGCGACCTGAACGATGATGTGTGTAATGACAGCGGCTATTTAATATGCAGACTGCATGTGAAACTTTGTGTTGTCTCAGGTAGTTAAATGCCTATTGCTCACACTAAATTGAATTCTTCTATTGTGACTTACAGTATTTCACTTCCTTTGTATAGAAGTTATCCATTATAGTCTTCTTCTAATGTCCACGTTAATGGCGTGATCCCACCTCATGAGTCCGAGAGACCATCGGAGCATCTTCATCTCCCTTGTATGGAGCACCTGTACTTGTTGTGTGGTGGCTGGCCAACATTCAATGCCGTAGAGGGCCACTGGTCGAACAACGGTCTTGTACACTTTTGCCTTGATGTAATTTGGCATCTGTTGATTGCACAGGATGCCTGTGACTTGTGGCCACTTGAGATATATGTGGGTGTCGGGGAAGGTGCTCCCTTCAAGCGCTTACACAGGAGCCCAGGTATTTGAACTTGGTGATCTTGTTCAGGTTGTGGCCATCCACTCCTATTACTCCCTTTGTCTATGGGCTCATTTCAAGATAGTCGCAGGCCATTTTCATCTAGTCGGTCTTTCAATTGTTGCATCTGCTACTCTAGGGTGGGTCTTGTTTCCTCCGTGATAACGATGTTGTCCGCGTACAGCAATGTCCATGGTACCAGTGTCTGTATATCTGCCATAATTGTGTCCGTACATAGGATTAAGAGCAAGGGTGATAGTGCCAAGCCTTGGTGGATGCCTACTTGGATTGGGAAGGACTGTGAGGCTCCAACAGGACATTGCATTGTGTTTGTTACGTTGGCATAAAGTAGCTGGATCCATTGCACATAAGCTTCAGGTATGCAATGTTCATGAAGGGCTGTCCAGATCAGGACATGTGGTACCCTGTCAAAGGTCTTTTCTAAATCTAGGAATGTAATATGGATGGTCTTATTTTTCTCCCTGTGTCGTTCTATGAGCAGGTGGGCAGCATGGATGGCGCCAGTGGTTCCACATCCTTTCATGAAGACACATTGGTTGATGCTGATGATCACAAGAGGCAATGATCAAGGACACGCTTGAAGATCTTTATGGTGTGGCATAGGAGGTGAATGGGACGATAAGTTCCACAGTCATTGACATTGCCCTTTCCAAATTGGGACCATAGTGCTGGTCATCCAGGTTTTGGGTGCCTTCCCTTCATCAATGATACTGTTGAAGAGTGTTGTTAGTAATTCCACACCTTTACGCCCTAGTAATTTCCAGACTTTGGTTGGGATGTCATCCAGGCCAGTAGCCTTGCCATTTTGCATTCATTTAATCGCTTCCTCTATCTCTGGGGTGGTGATCGGGCGAACGGGATTTAAGACTGGGTCGCCAGGTGGAATAGACTGGTGGGGGAGCTCTGTTACTGATGTTGGCATCTGCACAGAATTTCTGGTGATTTTTCACAGGAGTCACTGGTTCCTGTCTTTGATACTTTGAACTTGCTGAATATCATGAGTCAATTGGTGGTGGGCTTTGGCAATGCGATAGATCTTATTTATGACTCCGGGTGTGTCGGTTTTCGTACAGGGCATTGTAATGCTTAGCTTTCACTTTGGCAACTGCCTGTTTCACCGAGGTCTTGTGTTCCCTGTGTCGGTGGTAGCCTTGGCTGAGGCTGGTTCAATATCAGGGTTTATACACCGTTTTCTTCTCCTTTACAACCACTTCTGCTTGCCAGTAAATTTTTTTACTGGCCTTTGTTTTCCCTAGGGTTTCACCAGCAATGTTGTGAATTTGCTGGATCAAACCTTGCCACACAGAATATGGTGGTAGCTTTGGATCGATGGTGAGACGACTTGAGAACATCCGCAAGTTGATTCTTATGTTCTAGTAGTTCCTGGCATTTGATCTGCTTGATGCCAACCACATGCGGTTTGGGCCTCTGTTTGATCTGTAGTTTAATGTCCAAGATAAGAATGCGGTGCTGGGGTGCAATGCGATGGGATTACCTTTGCATTCACAGTCCGCTTCAGGTCTCATCTTTTGATTAAACAATAATCAGAGTGGATTGACCACCACTAGCGTAGGTGATAAGGTGACTGGTTCTTTTCTTGTAAAAGGTGTTGACTATGCGAGGTTGTGAATTTCAGTGGGATCCAAGATGCGATGGCTGTCGTCATTTTGTTCTCCATATTTTTGCCCTCCCTGCTGTTAGGCATAGCCGTCACACATTGCGCTGACATGGCCATTTAAGTTGTTGTCGATGAGGATGTGTTCATCTCTGCTGACCGTTTTGTAGATTGTTGTTGAAAGAATCCCAGAAAATTTTCTTTTTCCTCCTCTTGGCATTCGGTCTGTGGTGCATATGCCGAGATTTGCAAGGTTGTTGATCTTGATTGACATCAGCATGTCCGATATTTGGGTGACTTCAATGACTTCTTTCACATGTTCGTTGATGACTATAGCTAGCCATCATTGTTCACCAATGTTCATGGACCTCACTGCCCGGTCGGGCAACCTATTATAGTCTGTATAATACAGCTAAATTATTTAACTCAAAATAAAAACTAACTGCTTTGAAAAAAGCAAAATGGTTTAAAATCTGTACATATTATTCCTGAAACTTTAAACCAAGCACACTCTGAAGAAGAGTTTATTCAAGGCAAGAAACAACATTCCTTCACAAAGAGCAACAGGATTTGGGAGCCAACTGACCGGTTATGGCCTTGCAATAAATTCCCTGCTTGTATTTGAGAATTGTGTTGATAAGACACCAAGAAACGTAAACCTTTAACTAAACAAATAAGAAGGAAGTAAATGGTCTTCTAAAGTCATACTTAGTAATAATATTCTTATAGCATTATGAATTGCAGTAGTCTTCTTTTAGGTGTTTTTCTGTTTATTTTGTGAACACTTGTAGGTAAATATTCCAAATCCTTAGATCCAGGACAGAACTAAGTAAAGGAGAAGTCTAGCTAAATGACATGCTAAATTGGAAGAATAAATTGATCATTTCATTAAGCACAGGTTTGGAATACAAATACACTAGGGAATTATTGAATTTTTAAAACTGATATTGAAATTAGTAATAGTACATTGTTTTTGCAAATATTATAACAATACACTTCTGCTTTGTCATATTGTTAGCCCATTATATATAACACAACATCCTCAAACTGTATACTTGAAGACATTGGAAGCAAGTTAAATATGATTTGTTCTGGAAAAGATGGTCAAAAGAGTATTTGCCTATACTTCAAGAATGTCAAAAATAGCTTGCACCTTTTCATGGTGGCAGTGGTTATGGAACTGAAAACTGTCTTGGGGAGAGCAAATATCTCCAGCGTGACCTGCTCACACACCAACTGACCCACACTCACACAGGGACAAGTTAGATTCATAAGTTAGCCTAACTCGCACATCTTTGGATATGAGGAAAGAAAACTAGAGTACCTGGAAGAAAATTCATGAAGACACAGAGAATGTTCAAGTACGGCACAGACAACATAAGTTTGACAACTCTAAAATGCAGTATTCAAATCCAACATATGTTATAGTATATTCATTTATACATAAAAATCCTGGCCAAACAGCAGCCATTGGAGCAGTACAATTATCATCCAGTCGTTCAGTGGGCAATGCTGGTGACTGTAATTCTGGTTTGGCAGAGTGTAGGAGGCATTCTTCTTGCAGACAGCTTCTGCTTTTTAGAAGTTCCTTGACCATCATAAAACGCCACATATTTCACATATTCAGATAGTTATTTGTGAATATTCCCAGGTATTGGTAACTACCAATTGAAGTATTTGAATATTCTATACCTGGACTGTGCTGTCCTAAGAGCCAAACACCGCACGTTTTGTTCCACATGTGTACTCAAAACACCTATTCTAATCACTCATGGCCTCTGCCTGAAAATGATGGGTCAGGCCTGCTTTAATCACTTAAGGCCCCTGCCTGAAAGAACTGCCCTTGATTCACAAATCACAATATTAACTATAAATACAGTAGTTCTAAGCATTGTGCTCCTTTCATAAATGCTCTGTAAGAAGCTCTCAAATGGAGGTCCCATAACAAATCTTCAGAGGAGAGAGAGGACCAACATGTGAAGCCAAGTGACTGATAGGTAGGAGTAGGAGGCACAGGGCATGAATGCAGTGGACAAACAGACTGGCAGCCATTAAGGGATCAAAAAACATTCCTCTATACAATAGAAGACCGGAAACCCAGCAGATGGCCAGGTGCCTGACTGTAGGTTTTGTTGGATGGAGAAGGCAAAGAGGTGGTGGGCAAGAGATTGTAAGACCTCCTTTTATAGGTCTATCTAGAGTGACAGAAGGGGTTTCTACTGTTATGTTGTACTTTGTGTTCTTACTTTGTATTCATATTCACTTCTACCTTGTGAGTTATTTCTGTAAGAAACCGCAATATTTACATGAGTTTATTTGGAAACATTCCTAATATGGAGAGATTTCCTTTCTTGTTACAGTGTGTATATAAGAGGCCAAGATGTATTATGACAGAATATGTCCTTCACGCAGAAGAATCCTCTCACCTTCCTGTGTTTCTGGTATTATATCAAACGGCTCCAGTCACAGCCCCAAACACTACTAAGCCCCAGATGATTCGGAATAACTGTAGATACATTCACCAAAAATATAAATGCTAGGAGCGGCACGGTGGCGCAGTGGGAGCGCTGCTGCCTCACATTTTATGAGACTTCCCGGGTCCTCCCTGTGTGGATTTGGCATGTTCTCCCCGTGTCTGTGTGGGTTTCCTCCGGGTGCTCCGGTTTCCTCCCAGAGTCCAAAGACATGCAGGTTAGTTGCACTGGCGATCCTAAATTGTTGCCTGTCGGTATCAAACAACTCCGTTCCGAGTGGACCAATTTTGTTGAATTTTGGCACTCTTGTTCTTTAATAAAATTATCAGGAAAATGCAATTTACCTTGAAATATCTCAAATCAAGCACACTGTACAACATTTCAAAATCTCCTATTGAAAAGCATTTATGGAGCTGTCTATCTTAAAGCAGACAAATATTTTGCATGTTTTCAGTTCCAGGGTAGTTTACTGTTTCAAAGTTCCCTTGACAGATGTAACTTTGATTTGTACGTTTTGTAGATTTTCCTCGTTTACTCGTCCAACAGCTGCTCTTAATGCCAAAACGTATCCCCTATATAAGTCACTCAGATGCCAAAAGAGGCAAGTTGCTGGTACAACTTCTCAGTTCTTCTGCTGCCTGAGGTAAGTTAACCACAGAAATAAAAAAAGCAAATGTCACTTACTCTATTCTAGAGTTTAACGTGAGAGGAAAGGAATTATCTTATCGTCACTCTGTAAAATGTGAATACATATGCACTCTATATTACATTACACTGAAAACATCCTCTCGACTGCATTACCTGCACTTTATAATGATTCACTATTTTCCTGACACTGTAATTTATCAGCAACGTTTCAGACTTGCTCCCCATCGGGGTCCAAAGCAGCCAAAAGTTTTCCTTGATACTTCAAGAGTGATTTTTAACTCATCAGGTACTTTTGTTTTCAAAATGTTATGTTTAAGAAAACAGAACTACATTACTTCACAGGCTCTGCAAAGCCCACAACTAACAGCAGGACATCAATCAATGCCATTTTGACATCACTTGAATGGACATTTGCTGGTTACAAACATTATTGAACTACCACAAGCGTGTCTCTGTTATGGTTTTTAACTACATAATATTGTAAAGTGCTGTTAAAAACTGTAGTCTACTAATGCATGTAATTGTAGTCTATTATCACTGCTATTTTTGAACATGTTACAAATATTTCATAAACAAAAATATGATAACTGACTCTAGGATGAAGCAACTAAAAAATTAAAATGCTCCAATTTTTAAATAAGTTAGTTACACCTGAATATTAGACCATGTGCATATTTGTGTGTGTGTGTGTGTGTGTGTGTGTGTGTGTGTGTGTGTGTGTGTTTATTTATTTATGTTTGTCAAGGGGTTTTAAAAAATGTTTCCTGAACTTAAACTTGACTACATGGGACCACATTGCAATTGCACAAGTCCACCAGCAGAGAGCACTTTAGCACAAGATTGTAAAACTTAAATTAAAAATCACTTGCATATTGTCTGTAACATGTGGAGGCAATGAGAGTTTTGATTTGTCATGTATGTACAACTTCACATTAAGCACTAAGTGTTTTGTTTGAAATGCTTTAATATTTGGACCGTTATCTGTTTTTCAAGTACTAGATTCAAATTAAAGTACAATAGTAATAAACGGTATTTTATAAATGATCTTTGTCTCTATTTTGACTAATGTATTATATAAGACAGTTTAATTTTGAAATTGTGTGAGTCATTATGTGTTCCATTGGGCTGTGGCACAGAGTCGTGTGTCTTGTAGTTATCCACAGACACACTTGTGTGACACTATAATAATAATAATAATAATAATTCTTTACATTTAAATAGTGCTTTTCTCACTACTCCAAAAAGCTTTGCAAAGTCAATGTAGGGAAGACTCGGGATGTGAACTGTTTCTTTAACTTCTTGTGGCATAACTAATATACTGAGAGGGTTTATTACAGCAGCCACTGAGGAAACAGCATGCACAGTTAAAAAGGGCATAACCGAACCTTGTTATAGCACGGCCAAAGCCATGTCAATTTCTTTCCCATCAATCACAACCTAACTTTGTTTGCTGTCCTTATCTCCTAATGGATGCAGTGCCTCCCACCACAAATTTTTCTGTACGTTCCCCTTACAGTATGCATTTCGCTGTTCACTCCATGTACCTATTTTGCCCCTCATAATAAGGTTGGATCCCACAATTCATAGTTTTAACTAAAAAGCACATTTATTCACTTGCTTTTTATTAGCTTAGGAGCTTGAGAGTTTAAATATTTCTATTCATATTTTTATATTGTTTATTCTTGTGCAAGTATTAGTTATTTGTTTCTCCATGAGGGGATCGAACCTCTGACATCAGTACCTGTGGCAAAGCCTCAGACACTGTGCCACAGCATCTGGTTTGCTTACTTGACAGGGTGAAGATCATGCATAGGTCTGATCACAATCTGATATTTGGGTGGTCACCCACCAGGTAACACTTCTGGTGGGTCGGGCAGTCAGTAGACATCCACAATGCCCACTCGGTTGCGAAACACGTGTCGTGTACTCTTTGTATTATTTGGCAGGTACTATATATCATATCTACGATCTGCTTCTCCCAACTGAGAGGACGTGGTGGATGTTTGCCGACTGGCCGACCAACTACAATGCGTTACTTGGTATCTGACCACCCAAATACCAGATTGTGATCAGACCTATGCATATATTTATATAATGTGTGTTATAAATAAATCAACCATATTGCCCTTGATCAGGCCTTTTCTAGAATGCCTCAAGCATCACAAGAGCTTTATTTCTAGCTGTTTTACTTGTTCCTTTATGTCCTCTGAGGTTCACTGTGTAATTTGTAACTCTGTAATTTACGCCTCTGCCTTTTAAGTACTGTCTAATGTTTTTGGTACTTTTAAGCTTTGTTTGTATTTTTATTTTTCATTGTGTTCCCGACTCTCAGCTTTGCTACTAAATGCCCATCCCAGCACTTTGTGACTATTTGCCTCTTCTTGAACACTGTTCTTGTCAGCTCTTAAAGAACTGTTTTTTCTTGCACAATGGCTCAAGGAATAACATGGTCAAATGCAACCATAATTATTTATTGTTCCTTCAAGAGTCACTTAGTCCTCCTTCATGCATGGCTTTCCTTGAATTAAGAAACTAGTTGAAGAGGATGTGAAAAATGGTGACAGGAGGGACAGAACCACCATCACAAAAGTTCCTGCATTAATTCTGGCTGCAATGAGGGCAGCTCTGAATAAATAAAAACACAATTTGTTCTAGGGTGTAAGCAGGTCAATGCATTAAAAACCATCCACTGAGATGATAAGGTGAGTTGACTTGGGTAGACAGAAAAAAATGTAAACTCCAGTTAAACTGAAGGAAAAAAACTAAATCTGTAGGGGTTCATGGCCCCCACTGAGCATTCTGAATAACATAAATATTCTTAAGTAGATCTTTATTGTGTGTTGTTTTTTTTTTTTTTGGCTTCATCTTGAATGCCATGAGTCTCGTGGCAGATTATCCACTTTTATTTTAAACATTCAAACATTACAGGTAACTGCACAGGCTTTGATCCTTTGGACACTAGCCGAAGTACCCAATGTTGCGCAGGTATATTTGTTCAATGGGTTAAGGAAAGAAAGCAAATGATTGTTTTTTTTTTTTTACCCCCCAATGGTGACACTGTTGTTATTGCTAGCTGTCCCATCTATCATCCACACTACCCCTCTATCAATGTCTCTGCGCTCATCTGTGAAGAATTTCTGGCTTTAATCTGTTCAAATGTTTCACTTTCTCTGAGCTAGCAGGCAGCACTGGTGAGAAACTAACACACGGGGGGAAAAAAACCAAAACATTAGAACCCCCAGCATCAAAACTTTGAACTCCAAAGCAGTCTAACGTAGTAATTCTTTAAAGGAACGTGAACAATGTACCTAATTGTCCATGAATATGTATGCTTGGATACATACTTGGAAGTAATGGTGATGATAGTGGTAGTACTTCTAAACTTGTATCAACTAATTTCAAGGTGCACCCTACCAGATGATGGAAATAGGACCTGTGGATTACAATTTAGAATTTCAAATAAGGAAATTGCACATATCACAACATACACACGTTCTTCAATTTCTGCAAAGCATGGTGCAGTTCAGCTTAAAATTGTACATCACACACATCTTGCAAGATTAAAATGATCTAAAATCCATCAGGCAGGGATCCTAAATGTAAAAGATACCATCAAACCCTGGGTTGCCTTGGTCATATGTTTTGAGAGTGCTCCGTATTTACTTGTTTGTCAAATAGTATTAAATTTAAAATTACTCCTAATCCTTTAATAGCATTATTATTATTTTGAGTAGCATCAGATGGGATACGATTATGCAACAAAAATCCTTTGTGATCTCCTACACTACATTACTTGCACATTTAACTTGTTTTACTCATCTGGAAGAATCCTAACACTCTTCCCATAACAGAATGGGAAAGAAATGTCTTATATTATCTAAAACTAGAAAAAATGAAATCTTCCTTACAAGGACTGGTGCAAAGTTTTTTTTAGAATTTGGCAAGAATTCATTAATGCTGTTCTGAAATAGACTGCCAGACCTCTGCCTCTGCTCTGTTTTTCTTTTGATGTTTTAATAAACATGAGAAACTATCTAATAATGGGCTCTTTGTTCACATAGCTCTACGAAATGGGTAGGGCTGGGGTGTTGATATAATGCATCTCAATTTTAAACATCAATGCCTGGAATGTTGTACTGATTGTATTCTTGACTGAACTCTGTTTTGCTTCTTTAAAGGTATCTATAAGTTCAATAAAACTCCCTTTTTTCCTGACACATATTGCATGTGTTTACTTCTTAAGTAAGTAAGGTCGCTGCTAATCATGACTTCACGATTCTCTGGGGTTGCCCTTTTCCTCTTTGCACCATTTCTTTCCTGCTCCCCATGAGAGATGCATTTCAAAAGGACAATGCTTATATCGAAAGAGCACAAACTCAAAGAGTTGATGAACATACAGTGGATTCACACCGTCTTCAGACCTCTTCACTTTCTGTACACTTTATTGATGTGTAGTTTTATTTTAAATGGATAACCTATACTGAGTAACCCATAATGTCAAAATGAAAACGTTTTCAGAAAGGTTTGAAAATCAGTTAAACATCAAAAACTGAAATCTCTCATTTAAGTATTCAAACCCTTGAATGAGTACTTTATAGAAGCCCCTTTGACAGCGATTAAAGTTTTGAGTCTTCTTGGGTAAGTTTACAAGCTTTGTACACCTGGATTTGAGCAATTGATCCTATTCTTCGTCTTGAGCTCCATTAGACTAGTTGGGAAGCATCTGTAAACTGTCATCTTCAGGTCTCTTCACAGATATTGTATGGTGTTTAAGCCTGGGCTTTGGCTGAGCCACTCAAAGACATTCAGTGACTTTTCCTAAAGCCACTCCAGCATTGTTCTGGAAGTATACTTCAGGCCATTGTCATATTGAATGATGAACCATCAAACCCAGTCTGAGGTTGTGTGCATTCTGGAGCAGGACTTCTCTGTATTTCGGCTGCATTAATCCTTCCCTCTATTCTGACCAGTCACCCTATCCCTAATGCTGAGAAACAACAACAACATTTATTTATATAGCAAATTTTCATAAAAATAATGTAGCTCAAACAACCCCATAGCCTGATGCTGCCACCACCATGCTTCGCTGTAGGGATAGTATTAGACAGGTGATGAGCAGTGCCTGGTCTTTGCCAAACATCAGGCTTGGACATCTACCCAAAGACTCCAATTTTTGTCTCATCAGAGCACAGAATCACTTTCCTTATGCTCTCAGAGTTCTTTAAACTGTCATATGCCTTTTACTCAAGACTGACTTCTGTCTAGCTACTCTAACATAAATGCCTGATTGATGGAGTGCTGCTGAGGTGGCTGTCATTCAAACAGGTTCTCCCATCTCCGCACAGGACGTCTGAAACTCTATTAGAATGACCATTGGGTTCTTGTTCACCTCCCTCACCAACGCCCATCTTACCTGCTCACTCAGTTTGGCGGGACAGCCAACTCTTGGATGAGTCCTGGTGGTTCCAAGCATCTTCTATTTTACAATTATTGAGGTCAAACTCAAAACTTCCCTTGCCCTGAGCTATGCCTCATCACCATTTGACATGCATGATGAACTGCGGACCTTGTATGCCTTTCTAAACGATCTCCAAGATGGGCTGCAATGATGTT
Organism: Polypterus bichir lapradei; assembly: GCA_026402145.1. Taxonomy (NCBI): domain Eukaryota; kingdom Metazoa; phylum Chordata; class Cladistia; order Polypteriformes; family Polypteridae; genus Polypterus; species Polypterus bichir. Next base: position 40,108,268 of record JANRMT010027041.1, on the reverse strand, counting down.
CTTCACACATCTCAAGAATCATTAAAAGAAAAAGGATGGACATGACCACAATTTGTAGCACACAGCAAAGGATCTGAATACATATAAAAATGAGAAATTTCACTTTTTGATTTTTATTAAATTTGCAAACCTTTCTGAAAACATGTTTTCACTTGGTCATCATGGGTGTTTGATTGATGGGCAAAAATGGTAAATGTATCAATTTAAAATGCAATCTACAACACAATAAAGTAGGCAGAGAGTGAAGGAGTCTGAATATGTTTGAGATTCACTGTAGTTATCCACATGTCAAGGCTGCTTTTTCCTCATTGTTTAATAAAGCATGAATTGCCTGTCTTTGGATTAAAGGACGGAGCCATCAGCTGATTGCCATTGCTCAGAAAAGCTGGTCTAGTGGCACTTAGTGACCGAATGCCCTATTGAGGGGTTTTGCATTTGTGTTTGCTTCTTTATAACCTGCATGCATAAGTGAGTCTGAATAAGTATTGATACCTTTGTAAACTGAATGCATATTTTAGTAAAATACTCCAATTCTATAGGGTCCAGATCTAATTATGGAATTTTCATTGCGCTATAAATTATTAAGTTTATTACATAGAAAATCACCTGAAAAATCCCGGACCATCGAGAAGTGTGCGAACTAATGACATGGAATCATCCCCGCATAAATCAAAGTCATCCAGACGATCTGGATCTGCATAATCCAGCCTGTAGGCATTGGTTGGGGATGTCTATTGTTCTTCCTGTTATTACTGCTTACATAGTTTATGAATATTGATATATATTTTTTTCATCTTATTTATTGGTTGTACATTTTGCCTCACACTTTACAGTAGACTGCAATCAGCTGCCAGGGGACAAGTGCAAGACATGGTGTAACAATCAGGACCGAGAACCCTTCTTATCTAAGACACCCAAAGTTTCACTTTGAATTTCAGATTTTGAAAGTCTACAAGCCTATCAAGCAGGGTTAGAAAATGAATGGAATGAACGTTTGTAAGCATACATGCTTCTTTAAACTTTCACATATTTATAATAAACATAATGCCTGTAAGTGATGTCTTAAATGTAATTCCCATGCTCATCCTCACAGTACTTTGTTGCTATTAGCCAATGACATGCTTTGCTTGGAGTAAATGAAGTAACGGATGGGATTCAAACCACCACCATGACTTTTGCTTAACTATGCATGTTTAAAAGTTTTACAGGTACACATTTTCAAATATTAGGGCAGAGAAAGCAATAAAGATGTGTACAATGAATAAGAAGGTTTTCTTTTACTTAATCAGTTTAGATCATGCTTTTAAATAAAGTCCAAAATCACAGACACTGTACATTGTGCACTTACTTATTTGATTCTGCTTCTAAATAAAAAAGGCGGATAATATTAATGTCTGTAATGTATCAAAATCTGAAATACAATAGAGATATGCCAGGCTAACACTGTACTGTACATAATTTAAAAAAAAACTCACTTTTTTAATCTGGCATTTTCATAACTACAATTTACTTCTACCCTTAATAAACTACAGTAGATTTGCATAAAATTATCATACTCTTCAATCTTTTTCTTATTTTTATTTAATTTTCTGGTTGTTCTGTGGTGGTGTTCTGCATCAACACCACCAGATCAAAGATCTGCACAGCTGCCTGTAATGTTTGAATGTTTAAATAAAAGTGGAGAGCCCACTCTGCAATGAGACCCATTGCATCTAAGATGAAGCCAAATAAATAAATAAGTAAAAAACAATATAGATCTACTTAAGAACATTTATGGTAGGCAGAATATTCAGAGAGGGCTGTATGGGCCTTTAGTCTTGAATCACTACAGGTTTTGTTTTTATTTCTCCAGCTTAATGGGAGTTTTTAAAATTTTTCTGTCCACCTCATCAGACTGCCATTTAGAGTCTTAAAAAAAAAAA
>JANRMT010027041.1:40005486-40106246 GCA_026402145.1 Polypterus bichir lapradei | reverse complement strand
GGAATAAACAACAGTCTCCACTTCCGGGTTCCTTTCTTCCCTCTGGTCCCCTAAAGATGATGTCAACCTCCCATAAACCATCACGCCTTCCCAGCAACCATCACGCCTGATTTCCGGTCCGGCACTTTATATTGTCCCTCCAAACCGCCATGTTTTGTCTTATGATTTTTGCACATTTTGTATATGTCTAAAAGAAAAGACCTATTTTTTGTTACAGTATACGGGGCAAACCCCCAAACCTTTATGCGACTGAAGTGTTTTTCTTTACTATATATATATATATATATATATAGTAAAGAAATAAGACACAATCGCATAAAGGTTTGGGGTTTTGAGCCCCGTATGCTATAACAAAAATTGCACAGGTCTTTTCTCCAGACAAAAATATTTGAATGAAATCATAAGACCAACATGGCGGGTTGGAGGGACAATATAAAGGGGCGGACCGGAAATCAGGCGTGATGGTTGCTGGGAAAGCGTGATGGTGTATGGGAGTTTGACGTCATCTTTGGGGGACCAGAGGAAAGAAAGGAACCCCGAAGTGTAGACCGTTGTTCATTCCGGGTTGTTTTACGGCGGCGTCGCTTCGTCTTTTCTATGGAAAAAAGGGAGAGGGAGGTTAGTACGCTGCCTTCGTCCCCTGGCGGGTCTTATTGCGGTGCGCATTGGGTCCTTCAACTGCTCCCGATGCGCTCATGCGTGACAAAAATTATATATATATATATATATATATATATATATAATATTGTGGAGGATGGCCAGGACGCTCAAAGAGAAGAAAGATGGTGGTAAGTAACTACTGAAGTACACTGCCTCCCCCAGAACTGCGGGGTACCATGGGTGCCGTCAGGAGATGCTGCAGGGAGGTTCGAGAGTCTTTACTTTCAGTATAGCCCGGAAGTACTCCCAAGTCATGGGGACGGAACCACAGAAGTACATCCGGGCTGAAGAAAAATACAATTCTCCATCTGACCCGGAAGTGCTGATGAGTCACATGGACAGAAGGACAGAAGCACTTCTGGGTCAAGGACTATATAAAGGACTGGTGGAGACCCAGCAGGCAAGCTGGAGGGAGTAGGACAGAGCTTGCTGGGAGGAATGGAGGAGAGATTTGTGCTGAGTATTGGTGTTTTGCTTGTGTATGGTGGCGGAGGTGCATTTGGGTACTATTTCAAGAAGTAAAAGAATAAAAAGAATACTGCTTGGTGCTTTTACCCTGTGTCTGTATCTGTCTGTTGGGTTTAATGAGGCAACAGCAACATCTACCGTTCTTACAATATACAGTATATATACAGGTATATATATATATATATATATATATAATCCATCCATCCATCATCCAACCCGCTATATCCTAACACAGGGTCACGAGGGTCTGCTGGAGCCAATATATATTTTATGTAAAAATTGTTTATTTATTTTTTATATACTATATCTGCATTCTTTTTCTCATGTAATTTTAATTTCTTTTTTGTCACATATAACTACTTCTTTGTCATCTTGACATCATTTGCAATGTGCTATACAGTAGAAATAAATGTTGTAGTTGTTGTAACCAGTATCATAGCATCCAGTGAATATATTTTTCTGATTTCTTGTTTTGCCAATTCACTGTATAGAAAATGGGTGGATGATCATGTAAAGAACATTTTTTTTTGAGTATAAAGAAATAAAGGAGCTGTTTTAATTGAAGATTATATCCTGTCGTCCAGAGATACTTAAGATGTACAGTACATATGAGAGATATATGATGATGTTTAATTGCTGTATTTCGTTTGTTCATCTCATTTGCTGTATGACTTTTCAGATATAGTATGATCACAAGCTTGCATGTGACAAGCTGTTGGCTACTTCTAACTATATTTTAGCTGATCCTATCTTGAAAGAAAAAATAATCGAGGACCCAAAATCTTTTTATGTCCACCCCAAAGCTAATCTGATTCATAACTAGCAAAACTACTTGGCATAAATACTTTAGTTACAGATGGCAGAAATATTAAAGGTATAAATAAAAAGTATTTATACTTAAAAGTTTTAATGAAATTACTCAAAAAATTACAATTCTTTATAAACACTGTTAATTGTGAGTCATAAGAAAATGCATAATTTATATTCTTTTATTTTCAACTACAGTGCAACCCACGTACAACTTGTCCATGAGAACTGTATTGACTCCTCAAGTTTATTCAAAATATGATTAACGGTTGGCCCTGAGCTTTATTTATGCTCAATGAAAAGCTTAATTTAATTTTAGGCTTGAACTGAAAATCATTTGGTATAAGAGATATTCAGAAAATAAATTGTGTCCAGTAACTTTGTGAAATAATAATAAAATTGAGATTTTTAAAAAACTATTAACCTTATGCCACAATAAATTAATAAGCAGATTTACAATGCAAAAACATAACAAGTTCTCCTATGTTTAATTTAAAAACATTTTGTGTAAATCTAGAAACTTCTACAGAGAATTTTATAAGTTACTTATCATCTTAGATATTCATTGAAATCTGCGTGTGCTGAGGGGTACATGGAAATTGCCCATTTCAGAGTCACAGGGAGCCAATGATCATCCCAGCAGCAGCACTGGATGTACGGTAAGTAGCAAATATAGTGGACGGTATGCCAGCCCTTTGCAGGGCACAATACAAACAATCAACAAGTTACCTGTTTAAGTTTAATCCAGTTGTTTGCAAATATATTTTGAAACAATGTGATCTGGTGGTGCAGTGGCCAGTGTAGATACCTTAAATCTTTGGTGGGAAGAAAAAAGGGATGAATGTCATTTATGACAGAGCACATATGGGATTAAACATATTTTCCTATGTAAGAAACATTACTGACAGGTTTCCAGTATTGAATGATAAAACAGGTAATGAGACACAGTTAAGTATACTCACTGATACCAATCGATCCACAAATACACAAGGAGAACATGAAAAACCCATGCAGACTCTGGCACTGTGGGGCAGGATCACTAGCTCTGCGGTGAAACTCTGCTTGTTATAAAACATCTGTACTAAACTTTAACCTGTTTGAAACTAAATGTATGCCTATAACTTTTGTTCAGTTCTTATCATTTGATTGCAGGCTGTGTATGTGATTAACCTGTCTTTCAATAACTTTCATCTAGTTGGCCAAACCACAAATGTGCATGATGATAATGGCACCAGTAGGAAATATCTTTTCAAATTAATGCAATACTTCATTACAAAATTATGCAAAATGTTTGTGAAATAACATAATACTTTTGTGAAATAATTGTTACTGTATGCCCAGCTGGCAGGAGACTTCAAGTGATGACTGGAAGGAAGGGACTAATTTCAAAAAACGTAGTGAGGGTCAAAACCAGGAGAACAAATATCAGTAACCTAAGCCAAGAATCACAAGGCAAAATCGAATTCAGAAGGAATGCAGAGAGATCAAAACCACATAAACAAAACAAAAACATTTTTGAAAAAGGTTTGAAGGGTTTTGCAATCTGTGTAGTTGGATTGTGAAGAAAACCCCTGGATGACCTTTTATCCTGTCGTGTTGTGATTGACAGGCCACAATTACTTCAGGAAAGTCCTAGCAACAAAAATCAACAATAGCGCAGTCAGAATGGGGGTGATAAAACAGTGCAAAATACAAATCAAAACTGAAACTATATTTCGAAAAACAAATGAACCCAATTCCCCAAGAGAAGCAAACTCAAAATAGGAGCCCCTGACAATAATGCAAAAACTTATTTTTTGAGTGCCGGCAATAAGCTTAAATATTAGAATAAAGCACTACTAGGTGCAATGATATTCTTATTTACTAGTATACCATTTGCTGTATGATAGTAAAAAATATTTACATATAAAGATTGATGGTAGACCCATGATACATATTTCAAGAAATTCAGAGCAGGCAAACATTGAGTAGCAAGTTTAATGTTCCTCAGGAGTTTTGTCAACACATTCTAGGCTGACTATGAAGACCTTGCAAGTGCACTCTTGAGGTATGTAGTATGGCCAGTAGGAAGCACTTATCCATCCAACCATCCATTATCCTACCCGCTATATCCTAAGACAGGGTCACGGGGGTCTGCTGGAGCCAATCCCAGCCAACACAGGGCACAAGGCAGGAACAAATTCCGGGCAGGGTGCGAGCCCACCGCAGGACACCCCCACCCCACCACCCCCACCCCCACACTAAGGACATTTAGGATCTCCAATGCACCTAACCTGCATGTCTTTGGACTGTGGGAGGAAACCGGAGCACCCGGAGGAAACCCATGGGGAGAACATGAAACGAGCCCAGGTCTCCTTACTGTGAAGCAGCAGCGCTACCACTGCGAGGAGGCACTTATCACACCAAAATTTAAATTCCTACAGTATATTTTATTCTCACATACTAGAGCCATTTATTTTTCAAAATCAATGCCCAATCAGAACCATGGAGATCTCTTATTTTTTCTACCCTTCAATTAACAGAGAGGGCCTTTCAGTGTCCTTAAGTAATTAAAAATTCCTTACAGGCAATATAAGCACAATTTGTTCCAATCAGTTGTGTCCAGCTTTTAATTAGAACAGTGGTGTCTTGGACTTGTCTCTGACCAAAGCCATAGGTGGATTAAAATTAAAATTCCTCCTTCTCAGTTCACCTGTTATGAAACCAGAAGGTTTATTGTCCTTCTTGGGCTTACTCACTACCCCTAGAACTTCTAGCAAACCTTCAAGGGTGCATTCTGTCTCCAGCACTTTACATTCCCTCCTAAAATATAGCAGATCTGTAGTTATCAATTCAGTGGTTTTCATATGGGGAAGATAACAAACTGTGACAGCCAGAAAAGGTCTCAATATGTGCCTTAGTAAACTGAGTGTAAGGATTTAAAATTTCATTCCAATTGCAACCAGTAGTCAGGGGAAGGGATCAAGGCATGTTTAGCCTGAGAAAGTGGAGAGCTGCATTCTGAATAAGGTGAATTCAGAAGTAGTGGTGCCAGGAGAGATGTGCAATAATAAAGCAGAGATACCAAGCACATACATTTTGAGCTACTTTGAGACTCCATCTTAAGGTGGATTCTCTACAACCTTTAAACAAGTAACCTACAGGAGTGAGACAGTGGTATCATTGTCTTGACGAAAATTAGACAGCCATTGGGGATAACACCCATTTAAAGCAGTGATGTGTCGGGATACCCTTCCAAATTTAACCCCCAAAGAGGATCTTCTACAGAATGGTTGCGTGCCAGTAGGAGTCATAATGTTGGATATTAAGAAAACAATACTGTACCTGGACTAACAATGAGGATTTTGTTAACTCATTCTATTGATTCTGACTGAAGACGATTATGAACAAGACAGAACTTTTCCCATTTATATAATCATTGCAACAACTGTTTAAAGATTACTTGTGCTCATTGAATGGAATGTTACAAATTTGTAAAATAAAATAATTTAGTGGTTTGAAGAAGTTCAAAGTTTAAATTAAATACCCTTTGCATGTGTCCTTGAGTCTGCATGAATCTCCTCCAATAGTCCAGGCGATGTTAATTGGCCCTAGTGTGTGTGTGTGTGTGTGTGTGTGTGTGTGTGTGTGTGTGTGTGCGGTCACCCTTGCGATGTACTGACACCCTGTCCAGTGATTCTTCCTGCCTCACTCCCTATGCTTGCTGAGATAGGCTAACGTTTCCCTGCGACACTGCTCAGGATAAAGTATGTTCAGAAAACAAATGGATGGATAGATTATTAATGAAGAAATACATTTATTTCATTTAATTTCATAGTTTATTTATTCCAATACAGAGACGTTGTGCGCTAAAACCTATGCCAGCAGATTCGGGTACAAAGAAACAACCATACTGGGGTGGAATCCCATTCGACAGAAGAACAATGTCACTGACACAACTATTGTACATATAGCCAATTTAGAGCCACTAATCAGCCTGCTGTGTACTTCTTTGTCATATGGAAGAAAACCTGAAATTCTGTTCCTTAATCATATAATTACTAGCAATACTACCTGTTGAAAACTGGTAAAAGAATAAATTACCAGTCCCCTTATTTTTCCCATAAATTGCCATATAGATGTGGAAAGGAACAGGTGCACCTGCCACCCAAATTTTATACTACACCTGTCTCTAAATTGCCAAATCCTCTGCCAACTTGTCTGGTTCCCCATTCTGCCAAAACCCACACTATAATGTCTGCAGCCCCACCTCGGTAATCTTCCAGTAGTATGGACTTCCATCTGTCCTATAACACATCCATAGCATAAGTCCAATGCAAAATTTATTCTGCCTCTACTAACAGAATGCTCAGTCCTTTGTCGTTTCCTCTATATTCCATAAATCCATATCATACAATCACTAGTCCTTTGATGTTTCTCAAGTCTTGCATCCCAGTTTATCATTTACCACATACACAAAGTCATTCCCACCTTAATTTTATTCTACACTTGCTGCCAAGCTGCCCAGTCCTATTCAAGTTTGCCAAGCTTACCTCACCTGGGCATAAATTTATATTGTAAGATCCACCACAGACCTCCACATCTTAAAACATAACTTTCCCCCAACTTGTCTTGTACCCACAGGACAGGTTCAACCTAAATCTTATTCTGCCTTTACAATCAGAATACCAGTTTTCTTGAACAGAAATGTTGCCCTCCTTTCCTTCAGGCCTCAATAACTTTCTGATTTTAACTGAATCATTTAACTAAGCCTGCCAAAAAAAAATAGCTGCATTCTATTGTCTAGAGCAGTGTTTCCCAACCTTTTGTTTTCTATAGTGGCACACTTTTTGTAACCAAAATCATCCCAAGGCACACCACTATTCTACTAACCACAAACACATACATATCTCATCTGTTATTCTGGACAGGATGTGTCGATTTTTGGTCACCTTTCCATTGTGCCTTCCAATGCCAATCCTGTAGCCTTCATCTAGCTGTTCAGCAATACTAAGCCTGCCACAAAAAATTTAGCTTCATGCTAATATCTCAAAGAATGCGGCTACTATCATGCCGCTTGCACTTTTAAGAAAGATATTTTAGATCTCGTACTCCTGTCATTGTCCACAATGCTTTGGTACCAAACAGCAAAGAGGGAAAGCAAAAAAAGACATTACTTACACCACACCCAATTAGCTAACCCTGTTTGTCAAAACAACAGTGAGAAAAAGTTTGTGTGTAAACTCATCCTCAAATTCTTAAGTCAGGTCGGTCTGGTCTAAGCTCCTTTTATCTTCTTGTTTTCTTCAAGTGAACGATTTATTAAGGACTGTTTCATTAAAGAAACAAGTTCTGCTTGCAGTTGCCATTTCCTAAGTCGTGTTTTCTCATCTGTAGTTACATAATGATAAAGGTGGGTGTGAAGTGTGAACCATTGACGTCAACATGACATAGCGCATTGACGATGGTCCAATCACATTAGATTAAAAAAACCTAAAACGGTACTAATTTGTTGCCAATAAATAGTGTGTTAAGAGTTCTAAAAATGTAAAAAGGAAAGAAAAAGCTGCGTACACTACTGTACATAAAACACCAGTTTTGCTCTTACCAGTTATTAATTTAAATGTCCGCCTACTCTGAGAAAGATACTTAGGTATATGAAATTGTGAATTCTAGTGTCCAGTAGTCAATCTTTATGATTCAACAGATTCTCAGACTAAAAATACAACAGAAACAACAGTTTTAAACTATTCCAAAAACTGAAAACAGTGCCTGTAACCAATCTGCCATTTGACATAATGCTTCTTGTTGAAAATATTCTCTGTCTCAGAACTTATTTAATTAGATTTGTTCAAGAGATACACACTTGATGTGATCTTAACCAACTTATAACACGTCTCCATCTAAGGCCACGTAGGGTATATTAGGCAATTAATATTTATAAGCAGCATTAAAGAGTGAGGACTATAAAATAAAAGCCTTAATATGAAATTAAAATTCATCCTTAGATGACAAAGATTATATTAAAATAGATAAAGGTGTAGTACAAAATTATATTTAATAAGAATGATTTTTGAAAACCTTTACAATTTTTTTAATAATCATGACAGCACATGCAGCTCATGCCTCTCTTTGCTTGTAATCATATATTAAAAAGAGTGGTGTATAAAATGTTAATAAAAAAAAGAATAATTAAAAGCAAATGGGATGAATAAAAGCTGATAGCAGAAACATCAGCTGTGTTAAATTTGCCAGCAGTTCTTAAATAAGGATATGTATGTGTCATTTTAGGCTACTCAAAAACAGAGTACATTGTTATTCATTATTTTGTTCTTTTATAGAAATTTCATAACAAATGGATTAGAAAAAGCTTACACTAAAGGGGGTTGATTTGATCATTTTAGAGAATTAATACTTTAGACATCCAAATTTGACACTTAACTCATTGCTGATTCTTAGAATAACCAGAGTATGCATGAAATGACTGTATCTGCGGACACTTCATGAGTTAACTTTTCTTAAATATTCAATTTGACACAAAATGTGCCCTAATGGCTACATTTTTAAATTTTAAAGATCAAGTCTGCTTGTCCAATTCCTCAAAACCGACTTCTGGCACCCAGCAAGATACTTGAAGTGACAGCAGGAACATGAAGGTTGATGGAATGGCGCTTTATAAAATAAAGTTTGTTTGTCTTAAATGGGTTATTACTGCATGTTCGGTTACATGATAAGACATTTATAATCTCTGTAAGGCTATATTATTCTGCATACATAAAGGTGTTATTGACAGTGTACTTGATAGTGTAGCTTAAAAACAGATATGTGTGGAGGTTCACAGATATATTTACATTTGTTAGTCTCCTTTTTGTGTAATCCAGATTATTTTTGAATGTTTGTGTTTAGAAAATGCTGTGTGATTGACTTGGAGGCTGAGACTTCAAGAATGTAATAAAGTCCATGAATTCATCACAGACAGGCAGTCAGTGTGTGTCTCTTTGAAGAGGATATTAAATCAGGGTGACAGCAAACAGTTTGGAGGAAGCACAATTTGTGTAGATTAACCACCACAAAACTTTGATTTGGGCAGATATGTGACAAAGAATGTCTAATAAAAAATATATGTAAAATATTAGCTGCAATTACACTATGAGGGGCACTGAACTAGCAAGTACAGCTTATTAAATATAGTTGAGAGTCCTAGTGGAATCATTACGGTTTACAATTAGTGCACAGAAGCATAAAGTTAAAAAAGGCTAATAGAATGCTGGATTAAATTCGCATGGTGTGAAAAATACAAGTCAACAGAGGTTACTCTTTAACTGTACAATACACTTATGAGGCTACATATGGAAAACTGTATTATTCTGTGGTTTCCATTGTTAAGAAATGTATGTAAAAGCATTAGGTGTGCAACTAGGTTTATGTCAGAACTGTGTGGTACAAACTATGAAGGGCAATAATAAAGAAGGTACTAAATGTTTTCACTGAAAATAAAAATATATAATACAAGATTTGAAATAGCATAGGGAAAAAGTAAGGTGTGTTCTGTGTCAAGCACCCTATCCTGGAATGTTTCCTGCTTTGAGACATGGGCAGCCAAGATAGGCTCCACCCACACCCTTAAAAATAAAGTTGCCTGAGTGGTTCTTCAGAGCGATGCCATAGGAACCATCCACATGAAGCTTCCAGAAAGAACCTTTATTTATTTTGATCTGTAACACATTTCCATAAATGCCATTAATAGATGATAATAGATCTGTGAAACACCAATGGGTTCTTGGTTTTAAAAGACATCTTGTTGCATACAATAACTCAGGCTAATTTGATATGTTAGCATCCTAGGATTTCTGTATTGTTCATGTATTAGGAACTTTCCCAATGAACCAATTTAATATGCAGAGAACCCCTCCCAGAATTAAACGGTTCTTTGTCAAGCATTGGTTCTACTTAGAACCACGCAATTCAATAACATGCCACTTTAGAACCAGTTTTTTAAGACTGCAATGACCCTGGACTTACTTTCTATCTATCTATCTATCCTCCAAACCTACTTTATCGAGAGCTTGGTCAGGGGAAGCTGTAGTCTATCCCAGCATGCTTAGGGTGCAGGAGAGCAGAAACAAGTCCTGGACAGGGTGCCAGTTCATTGTAACACACAAACACACACATGCACACACACACACACACACACATATACTAGGGTCAATTTAGTGTTACTAATCCACATAACCTGCATGTCTTTAGATGGTGGGAGGCAACTGGAGCATCTGGAAGAAACCTATGTGGACATGAGGACAACATGGAGATTCCACACAGGACTGAACCCTGGCCTCCTTATTGCGAGGCAGCAGCACTACCACTACACCACTGTGTCACCCTATATTATATTATATAAAAAGTAAGTTGTACAACTGCTCTTATTTTAAAATTAATTCCTTCATCAAGGACACACGGACTAGATGGAAGTTGCTTAAGATGTTTAACTGTAAATTTGGCACAAATGATCGAAACTAATTATTTATGCCTCAGTTGTAGATATAACCAAATTGCACTTGTGTGTAAAATGTTGAAAATTGGACTTCAGAGACTTCTGATCTTAATTTGAAATTGTGTAGTGTATTTTGGGTGAAGAGAATTATAAGGTATGTTGGACCAAACACCCAGTTCTTATAAAAATATTTTTTGAAACACTCATTTCTTACAAAAATATATTTTATGATCCACCAAGAAACTGAGAGTTTACACAACATGTCAGTGATTAAGGAATAGTAAGCCTCCACTACTAATACGAATTTTGGCTGGCATTTAAAGTACACAAAGTCCCCAACAGAGGTGGACTTCCTGACCCATAACAAGTTAATTAATCCAGTATTGCACCAACTGAACAAATATGAAAGCAATTGATCAAACTGTAGCTTCAGTGTGCCTTGAGTTGCTGTACACAATGAAAAGGTGCCATATAAAATATATTCTGTCCGTTAAAAAGTGTGTATGTGATTAAACGTATTGACAGAGTAAGTTGCTGTGCGTGCCCTATTAAAAACGGAGACAAACTTGAACGGAAGCAAAACCAGCCATTGGCTTTTCTTTACTGGGGAGTGCACGTTCAGGTGCAGTCTCAACGAAAGCAGAATCGGAGATCCACATGTCTAATAACTGACCCACACACCCATCCATTTCCTGCATCTCCGATCCATTTATAGGCAGACGGAGTCAGTCCCTAAGACATCAAGTGCATGACAGCTCGCGTATAGTAACTCTGCACGGAAACGCGCCAGTCTGGAGTGGGTGATCAGCCTAAACTGCACGACCTGGGAGAAAAAACAGAGGCGGCCAGATATGAGGAGCGCGTGCCAATGCCGCATAAGTGTCCAAAAGAGCCGCAAAGCACCTGTACGGCTGTGGCAATGCTTGTTGGAAATGTAATTATTGATATGTTGTAACTGTGTACGACAAACAATTCCATGGGCGTGTTTATGTATTCCATCTATTACTTACCTATCTGCAGTCCCATGGAGAAAACTAAACGTTAACCTATAGACCCTTTCATTTTAGGCGTTATTTTAATTGTTGAAGTATCACGATGAGTCGGAGACCACCATAAATAAGCAACTTTAACAAGCTTTAGCGATATACAGTACAGGGGGCACAAAATCCTTGATATTAAAAATAAAATAAAATTATGTTTATATATAGCCTTCAAAACAAAAGTCACAAAAGGATTCTGAGTACCAAAAAATATCACGTGAAATGTGAAATCTTTTTTGTTACACGTAACGATTTGAGGCGAAGTTCCAGTTCAGACACAAACATTTTTTTGCAGTGCGTGATCGCTCGGATAGTGCAATATTAACAGGAATGCGTTGTTTCCTCTATTGTACGGTATTGATCCGAACTGCTAAATGCGCCATAAACGAATCGTAAAGTGGTGACGTTGAAAGATTATAAAAGAATATTAACAATGAATGGGTAAATTCCGCCACGCTATAAGACAAGGTGCGGGATTCGCAGTCCTAAATTAACGAAGCGACCCCGTCGCAAACTGTAGTCGACCCCAAGGGTCTTCAACCTACCTATTATCAGCGCCTCAAAATCACATTTTACATCTGAATAATGGAAAATGAAGGGGAATATAAGTTAAAGCTGGTTGTTCTTGTTGTGTATTTCTTTTAAAACATTTCTTATTTTTAAGCAAATATTAATAAAGATTTGTGGTAAATTCAAAACAATATTCATTAACACAAGCTTAAATTATGACGTACGCATATTGTATTTATGTAAGTGCTTAATATTAAAACCGAAGAACGTGGTATTCTGTTACATATACAAGTAGCCGTGTAGTTTGGAAAATTACCAAAATGTATAGATATTAGTTAAATAAAGTGCCAAAAACGTATAACGGCATTCGAACTCCTATATCCTTTATTACCTGGAAGCTCAAAAGATGTCCGATAAAAAGACGAGATGTAAGTTTAGCCCTGCGGACTTCCAAGCGGTGCATAGGCTTGGGGTGGGATTCCTCACGGCTGCCCGTGTAGCGCAGCAGCTAATCCTTCTATTTTACGACACGAGTTTGCCTGTTCAGTAAATGACCTTGAGAAAGCCACTTACTAAAACATGTCTGTACTCCAACAGTAAAAATGTATGTAAGAAATTCTTTTGTAGCGTTGTCTTGCAACATTTATATTGGATAAAGACGTTCTTTTTGCATGGTTTGTACATAGCTTGTTACGTTTTTTTTTACTATAAAATTAATTACAATTTTAAATAATTTCTTCCATGATGCGAATACCACGTAATAGCATGTCTATCAGTAATATTTTATTATGCAATAGTACCTAAACGAACGGTCATTCCATAATTTGGCTTAATAGGTCTAACGGAACAATTGTAAAAAGTACGTTTCCTATAGTTTTAACCTGAAGCACGCGCAAAATTCACTTTATGCACATTACCACTAGATGTCGCTAAATGAAAATATTTAGCTGCCCATTTGAAAACAGGACGACAGCGTTAAACAGACACGCAAAACCCACTCAATATTATTTAAATCTGCTTTATCCACTGCAGGGTCGCGGGGAGCCGGCTCCAATCTTAACAGCCGGGGGCGCATGGCGGCAGATCATCGAAAGAAATACCCACGCATTTATCCACACTCTCCCGCTATACCTGAACAATTTAAAGTCGCTCATCAATCTAAAGCTTCTTTTGACCATGGCGAGGGAACAAGAGTCCTCGAAAGAAATCCCGTGTGATCCTCGTGAAGAAGTAATCCCAGCCCAGCGTTTACCTTGGGTTCAAGTAGTGTAAGGTATACAATGTGTTGCAATAATTAACTGTATTAGCATTCCAAATCATACAAAATGCCTGAAACATTTTGTGCCCCAAAAATTTACATTTAGAGTCTATAAATAATACATATGAAAACGCGCGTGGGCAATTTGCTACAACGAGCGTATTCTAATCATTAAAACTTATTGTGCAATGCAAATTAGTGATTTCAAAAAAACCGAAATGCATTATATCACACTTTAATCGGCTACAATAAGTTTTATTCTCACATCTTCCCAGTTTCGTTTTTTCTTTTCGTGCACCTTATTTTAATGCCAACATTTTTTTTTAAATTGATATCCAAAACATCTTCACTGGCTTGACTGCAACACTGCAACAATTGATCACTGAAAAAACTTACCCACAAACCCAATTCTTTCTTTAACTGTATTGCTTCTTGGGATAATCTAATCACCCCTCCCTTACTGTATTTTTTAAGACCCCACACCATTTCTAACTCACGTCTCATCCTCCTCCCACCTCTTTCCGAAATCGTGTGCTCACAAATTTTCATCTACTGGTCTTTTCTGCCCCATCTTCTTCAAGTCAGTGAATATGCCTCAATGGCCTACTTGCGTTGGTTTCCTTAGGGCTTTCTGGAAGGGCACAGGGGGGCGATGTTGGTTAACAAAGGCGCGCTTCCTTCAGACCCTAAACTGGAAAAGTAAAAATTAATGATGAATTAATTCATCAGGAGTGAAAGTATGAAAAATTGATACATTAACAACTCAGCAGACCCAACAGCTGAAATGGAAAAACCTATTAATTTACCGTATTTAAATTATTTCCGCTCGTTTAAGGTATTAAAATTTAGCAGCCTCTTAACAGTTAATTTGGTTTCCTAACCGTGGACACGGATGCGCTTTTTAATGCGTTTTCTACTGTCTTTAATTTTATTTCCTGGAAAAAAAGAAATGCGGGGTTTTGTTTTTCAGGCATTTTAATTATCACCAAACCAGTCCTTTGTTAAAGGCTATAAATAAATAATAGGTGATCACTTAAGTCCACAGCAGAATACGATATATTATATTCATCGGCTGTGTAGTCTGATTTGCATTGACATTGAGGCATCTTAATCACGTTTAGTGGGTTTCTTAACATTCGCATTTGTGTTTTACAACAAATTCCAAAGACGAAGATGTGAAGTTTAAAAGAACCTTGTGTTAACTATTCTCGGAAGATAACGGGAACTAAAACGCACTTTTAACAGAGTTCACATAAACACTACCAAGATGTCTAATTTGGAGATTCTCACGTTTGTGTGCAATAACACAGACCTTGTCATTTTTTTAATGTACTATTTCTTTTGTCATTTCGATATTTTTTTTTCTATAAAATTTGGTACGCACCCCGTATTATCAATTCAATACAGAACGTCCAATCGCACAACTATTTTCAGAAGCATTACTTTTAACTAGTGCGTGCATGCACAAGACTGGGTATGAAACGAAAAAATCTGGAGAAAAAAGCGGACGTTAATTCATATTCCATATATAAGTATTAAGACCAATCGGTATTTTCTCACTTTGCGGACGCGCGCTGACACAGTCCTACTTTAAACTATCTTTACCTTAAGGTACCAGAAGGTAAATTAACAAGTTAAGCATTATTGTGTGCCTTTGAAATTAATTAATGTGAAAGCAGAAGAATTTTGATTAAATCCCGACGACAAAGTGACGAAGTATTTTAACACAATGGTTTGTGGAAAACAAAACACAGCAACGGAAATAAATAGGTGTAATTTTTAACAATGAAGGTAGAAAATAAGGTGAGCGAAATAACGTAATTCCAATATAATTTGTCACAATGTAAAATATATGATAGAGCAACATTAGCCGTTCTTCTTATACGAAAAATTAAAATATATTAATGATTTAAACGTTTGTATTATTGAGATTGACATGCAGACATTCATCCAGATTTTATATAAATTAAGAACAAGATACAAATAAATACTGTATATATCGGTAGATTTTCACAATTAACCATTTTAATTAGTACTAAATGCACCCCAAAGCAGACAACTTTATTACTTTATTAATTGTGATCATTTTTGACAGTATAAAATAATCCAGATTTTATATCTTCTTCAATTTGCTTTTGTGAGCAATCGGGTCTGTAAAACACCAAAATAACTTATTAAGTGTAACAAAAAATCTCTGTAAGTTACAGCAGAGAATTAAGAACACATGAATAATTTAGGGAAAAAAGGCGAGTCGGCTAGGTAGAGTGCGGGAGCGCTAACTGCACGAATGGAGGTGCATGCGGGGAGGAGTGAATTTGTTAAAACACAAAACGACAGCAGGAGAGGAGAAGAGAGCAAGAGACGGGAGCGTGGGGGGAGACAGACAGATACTGGGAAGGATTTTTTAGGAAGTTGAGAATGGCAGCTTATTCAACAGTAACTGCAAACTCTTGTTCGTCTTTCCTGCACTCAGAGCATCGGCTGAAAAAAAGATTCTTTTCGAGACCTTGTCATTTTTGCCTTCTCTTAGAAACCAAAACTAGTGGACAACATTTTAAGTTATCAGTAGTAGTTTTTTTATTTTTTTCATTTGAATGTCTATTTGAACGATGTGAAACTGCAAACATTTTAAGTAAAGTAAGATGCAGCCGTACAGCTTGTTGCGATTTAAAAGGTCCAATTTTACTTTTTCGGCTTCAGGGTCAATTCAGTGTGATCTCCATTCAATTTTACAAATCCACATAAATTTTCAATATCGAATATTTTCTGATGGTGCACTTTTAAACAATCAATGCAGTAGAAATGTCGCATTCCTACAAGGAAAGCGCCAACAAGTGACTTTTTTGGGGGATGCCACGAGTGACGTAGTGGCACCTTGGACCTTCTAGTTTCTAAGCCTACCTCCTCAAAGTCAGCATTATCTCCGCCACATAGTGATGCCGACACCTACCGTGTGCTCGCAGGTGTTAATAAGCACAAGGTCACTTGGAGGAGCTCTTTGTAAACAACTCATGGTCATAAACTTTGATCAGTAAGATCTTAAGAGAGAAAATCCAAACTTGTCTGACTACACAGACAAGCCTAGTCACTTGTACGCATGCGTGCTCACAGTCGGAGTCAGCGCGCGAGATTTAGCCCACGGCAAGCGATGGCTGCCTTCGTTGGTATGCATGACTCTAAGGAAGTTTGTTTCACGGGTGGAAAAAACTCAAACACCTACGTTTTCAAGGTTTGTTTAACTTATTGTTGTCATTGCACGACATCCCTGCCATATTTTTCGGTAATTTTCTAATTTATTTCGCCATCGTCGTCTCAAAAGTGTCACGCAGGTTTTCTGTTAACTTTTTAAGTGTAACAAATGTCAGTGAGAAAACATGACCTGATGCGGTAAGTATGGTGGTCGTGTTGATGGTACCCTGGCAGAGGAGTTATCCTTAAACACTAACACAGTGCAGTGGGGACACTTATTTAGGTTTATTGTCAGGGTATTTCCAGCATTTTCTGGATGATTTGTTATTTTTGTCTTTGTTTTTAGTATTTACTGCTAAAGTATTGCACATATTTTCCAAAATCTAATTGCACACTTCCAGTTTTAACATTTTTCCAGTGTTGCCAAGTGTATTTTGCCTTTTCAAGTTTGGGTGTTGTGCCCTCTTCTTCCCTTTTAACATCTTCAGGACAAACTTCTTGATGATATTTTGTGAGCCTGGCCATGCAGGTGTTGAGGGAGACTGGGCTTCTTCTGGCAGCCTTTGATGCAGTGCAGGAACAAGCTATGGGCTGCACACGCTCGCACTCCGTATCTCTGGGTACCCACATAGACCTTGCCATAATTTGAGTCCAGTCTTCAGGTGCTGTGAGGTTGCCCTGCTGCCCAAGTGTAAATCTGTTGGTTTAGTTCTATTGTGCACCCAGAGGAGCGTGCTCTTAAGTCTTTTTTTTTTGCCTCCATTTGGGCAAATTGGGTGTGGTTTTATAAGAAGAAAATAAAAATTTAAACGGGAAACTCCTACATAACAGTGATTTCAACTGTTATAAATTCTGTTTATTTCACTCCTACATAATGCACTTTAATGAGTGCAGAATACTGCATAGTAAAACAAAATACAATTGTGCATACTAACAGACAAATATAAACATGTCTATAAAGTGTTTTTTTATCTTTTTGTAAAATGCAGTATTCAATTAATGACCATTGAGGTTTCACCCAGTTCACCCAGTTGTACAAATTCATGGCCATGCATGCTGTATCTTTGTATAAATTGAAAATGTCTTACATGCTTCTCCTCTTCATTTTTGTAAAGTAATAATCTGTGTATCTTTAATGCTAAACACATTAACATTTTCTTTAAAAAAAAAAACGGCTGTAATGTTAACAGTTAGAAGCTATTGCAGGCTTGTCCAACCATTTACTGCAGCAAACCAGTCCAGTTTGGAAACGCTCCAAAGTGGACAAAGACAAATTGTAACAGGCAAAGTTAGAACTTTCTAGCAATTACCAGGCTGCTTTTTGAGATGCATCTATACAAATGTGCAGTGTTTTTAGTTTAATGGCATGTGACTTTCATCAAATGATATTTTCTTATGATTTTATGTATCTTATTTTTTTGGATTTGTTCCCAAACAAAAAGGTTGGTTTGTGTCTGTTGAGATGAGGATGATATTGTCCATTCATTTTTAAGTTTAATTTCAACATTCAGTAACCAAGCACTCCTTTTCATTAATGACATGTCTTTTTCATTGTATTGTGATCTTGTTAAACATTTCTTTCACTTTCGACCGTTATTAACACACCTTTTTTCATTACCCATGAACATTTAATTTTTTTCTTAAAACTTAAGACTTTTGTCTTGTGTTCACAAATTGCCAGGGGAATGCTAAGTAAAATTAGTTGAAAAGGTTTACGCTTTGTAATAAAACATATAGTTTATATAATGCCACAAGAAAAGAAGAAAGAACTTCACATGAAACAAAAATCTTTGAAAAGTGTAAAATATATGTAAAATGTTAATAGACTAAATACTGAATGAAAAAACAATAGCAATTATTTTATTTGATATTTGGCCAGAAGTTTAACTCCCACCATTAGAGCTGTGAATGCATAGTGCCACCAGTGAATTATCTAGGTTAGATTTTCAATTAATATAATTTTTGTTTGCTTAATTTTATATGAAAGTTTGCAGGACACGAAAGATAAGTATCAACAGGCCTTCAAATCCGGAAGCACTGTATGGTGGCTGACACCCAAAGTTCCCATAGGGGATTAACTAAGTATATCAAATCAAATCAAATCAAAGTATTCTTATTTTAACAGAGTTATGAATTAATCCTTTTACAAGAGTAATGTAATGATGTCATCACTCTCCATTGAAGAAGAGTGGTTGTAACTTTCTGGCCCCCAGCATTGCTTCTAGAGCTAGTCTCAAAAACGCTGGTAAGTCCGTAGTTATTTTAGCGAGTACAGGATATCATTAATCTCTAGCAGGAGTGGTGCACGATTATAACATTTAAGTTAGGTGTGGACATCAGCCAGTCAAAGCTGGAGGGAGTTTAAAAGAGCTAAGCAGTGAACATATTAATTGAATGACATGGTAAAGTCACTCCTTACTGAAGAACGGTGGCTAATAATCACTGCTTTACTTCAGCAGTCTAAGATATATGCCTTAGCAGTGTACAAGTGGGTTGTGAAGCACAAGTTCATGGGTGGGAGGAGACTGGTTAGGGGCTAATTACAATATTATAGATTTATAGGGTCATTATTGTTTGGTGTACAGAGTACAGTGAAATTTCTATTTGCATCTGCTAATCAGCATGCAATTATTAGTAATAATATAACCAAATTATAGTGTAGCTGTTTTTTTAATTTAAGCTCAACACATTATTTTTTTTTGTGATGTAATTATGCTGGTTGTGTAGTCATTGTGTATTAAAACTTGTTCTTTGTGTTTTCATGAGCATACATATTTTCTCTCATGTTCTAAAGATATGTTTGCTATGCTAATTTCTAATTCTCACTTACCCGTTAAGGAGTGAGTTTGCATCCATCCTGATTTGATTTGTGGCTTGTGATATATTTTACCTATCATGGAAAGAGCACTTTAGTTCACAAATGTTTGGATGAGTGGTGTTCAAGATAGCTTACGCTGTTGTAATACAAAAACAGAATAACTTGTTTACAGTATTTCATACAGACAAGTTTGTAAATGCATTTTAGCAGTTCTTAATTCTGTTTGCCCTATCTTGATTCCAGGTTGTCCTGTTCTGAAATAGTGTGATTTCATGAATGTAAACATTACATACAGACCCAACATGTTAATGCTGATTTAATTACTTGTAAATCAAAGGAAAAAAATGCACATGTAGCACAGCACAAGTGAAGTGAGCCTGCTACAGAATAAAACATTCTTGCTGTAAAATTCTGATTAGACAATTGGCCTGAAGGAGTTTTACTTTGGCTTGACTGGCTAAAATGTTGCTTATCCCTGTCTGTGCAGAGTGCAGGACCCAAACTTGGCTCTAGATGTCTGCTGGGAATGGTTCTGCTATATGAAGTTTGATGGACCATTCAGTACAACAAGCTTGTTTGGTTTAAATAATAGCCATGTTCTCCAAATACTCCAAATGCCTTTTAAAAGTTATGAATGTTTCTGCCTTAAATTACAAAGTTTAATTGTTTGTGCCACGTTCCCACAACTCTTGGTGTAAAGAAGTACTTCCTGGCGTCAGTCTTAAATACAGTACCACTTCCGATAAAATCCTTGAGAGATTTATTATTCGCTTGAAATAGTTCAACTGGGTCAATCATATTTGATGCCTTTGAGAATTCTAAACACCTGAATAAGGTCACCACCCAGCCTTTTCTATTCAAGACTGTATTAATTCCTGGATACATGTAGTTGTAAAATCACTTTATTATTTGTTTTTTAGAATGAAGCAGAAACATGTAAAACCACTTCAGCATGCCCTGTAAACATGACACATAACAAATTTCCAAAAAAAGGTATTCATTGGAGTTAGGTGCAATAACAGTAATAAATATAAAGGAACCACTGCTTTTTTTGTGCTTTGTTTATATTTACAAGTATTTATATTAAGAGAATCAAAAAATGACATTTTTTTGTTTTTTAGTTATGTTCTATAGAACATCTAAGACTATCACAATATACATGCTGTGTTTTCCTTTTCATGATGTTGGTTGATCTGGTTAAAAAGTGTGCTCTCTGCTTAAGGCAAGAGGAGTTACTGTAAAGTTCACCTGAAATGTGGCATGTTTAGGCTCAGTAAAAGTTAAGTCCTGGGATACAGCCAATGATGTGGTGAGGTCCTAAAGGGTGGATGCCCATGATGTGTACTTTGGGCCTTTGAGGTTTATTTGTCCATTACATTAGTGGCCTAAGAGAGGCAATTAGGTGAGGGTAAATCAGAGCAAATCTAATCACTCATAGACATCATTGCAGGCATGCTACTTAGTATCCAGTTAATTAAATAAAAAGTGTGTAAAGGAAAGTTAGCCATTTGTTCGTTATTTTTGTGTAGTATCTCCATGTGGTCTGTGTTCATGCATGCATATTTTAAAGAAACACAGTGCTAGACTGAACTGTCATTATGGTGTCTCAGTATCCAAACTGGGTTGAAAAAGACAGTCAGAGAGCTGTTGTCAAACAGTTTGTCTTGATTCAAAGTATTATTGCAGAATCCCTTACAGATCAACTGCAAATGTGCAGAGCAGTTCTGTGCTGGATATCAGTATACTTATTACTGACAAACCTCTGTGCACAGCTGGGTTTTGTGTATCTGTGTTTTTTACACTCTATGGGCTGGTGCACAATAATCCCACTGTTGATTTAGTAGCTTATCATCATGCAGAGAGTGGGACTGTGGATTGGCCCTTAGTGCCGTGGCTTTGCATATTAATCACTCTCTCATGAATATTCAACATTTAACCTAGTATAGTCACTTTAATGCGGCCACTCTTTTCCTAATTGTCTGGTGCTAAGTCACTGGTACATGTCTTAAATTTTAGCTGTGTTGTGTTTTTAGCGTTCTTATTATTTATTCTTCAAGAACACTTCGTGATATTCAAATCATTGTTCATGTTTTGTAGTTGCTATAAGTTATACAATTTATAAAAAAGTGTTATCTAAAAGTGCAATAAAAGTTTCAGGTTATTTTTTTCCTGTTGTTGACTTAAGGGAAAAATAGGGGATTATGTTTATCCATGTGTATTTCTAGATTTTTTCATCAATTTAAATTTTACTTCAAGCTCAAAATTAACATATTGTTAGTTTGTTTTACAAGTACTGTAGATTTAATTTTCTTGTATAGAAAGTAATACTGAGACACGGGGTTTTCTTCTAGAAAAGTGTATGTATTGTAAGGGAATTTAATAATACTTGGATTGATTAGTATGGTTACTTTATTTGTATAATGTCCACAAAAAAACTTAAATGTAAGTGTAGTTTCTGCCTTATTTTTTGCCTTATTGTAAGCTTTGTTTTTGATTTCTTTTTCCTTTCAATATTATATACATCTCTAAAAATACCCCCTTAATATGCAAAATAAAAGTGTTAATTCAAGTAGTCTGCTGATAATTGTATTTAAGGAGTGGGCAAAGCATTAGCAGTTTCTATTTACATGAATTCCTAATGTTTCAGTGGAACTGGACATGAAATCCTGTGTTACTCAGTCCTAATGCATGCACAATTACAAATTAAACTGCTAATTTATACAGCACCAGCATCTCCGGCATAATTAATGCCGGCTGAAATTCGCACTCACCTACTATATCTGTGCATTTATTAAACAGGGGCTGTGCCTTTTCAAGGTGAAATTTTACAATAAAATGTTCTATTTTCAAGGTCACTTTATTACCATTTTCATTTGAATGCACTGGCTCCTTTAAATAAT
Source organism: Polypterus bichir lapradei (assembly GCA_026402145.1). Lineage (NCBI taxonomy): Eukaryota > Metazoa > Chordata > Cladistia > Polypteriformes > Polypteridae > Polypterus > Polypterus bichir. Next base: position 40,084,126 of record JANRMT010027041.1, on the reverse strand, counting down.
TAGGATCGAAAAGTGTTGGTTTTGCAGAGTTTATTTACTGTGCTTAATGAAACTATGCATTTTGTTTGCATCCTTCTTTTTTGTCCGAGTCATTATTCAGATATTGCTTGTGGTCTCTGAAAGCTTCATTACTATATTTCACCCCCTCAACCTGCAAGGTATTGCTGTTTTTCAAATAGAGGCAGATTGGTTTGGTTTTCTAGTTATGTTCCCTTTAAGGCCCAAGTGTTTCTCCTAGCTTTCCCTGTGAAAGAGGCCCAAGCAGGAGCTTAGCAAGAGGCCCTGTGTTTTGTTCCGTTACACATCAATAGGACGTCAAGCAGGGGTCAGGACTGAAAAGCTGTAGATTAAAGTTTTTTTTTTTTTTTTACTTTACAAGATTCTGGTAACCCCTCCTTCCAGATCAACACAGTCCAAGAAGACCGTGGAAAAAAAACACATTCTTAACTCTTCAAGTACTACTGTATATTGTGGACATGGGTAGAAAGTGGATGGGATAGTAAAAAATACCAGTTGATTGTTTCCTTCATTGAGGATATAATCAGCTAAAACAGTGACTGTGCTAAAATACGCATGTCAGAATCATATCTTTGCTTGTATTAAACATTAAAAAATATTGCATGGTCAGCTTAAATATTATGCTTGTTATTGTTTGGTTATAATGCATAAAGAATTTAAATTTGTTTTTATTCTGCATCAACTTTATGTATGTCAAAGATGAGCAGGGTTACACTGTTGTACTTGTTACACTGTTGTATTATATGTATGTACTTTGAGAAAGGTGTACGTGTGATGTGATTTTGAAATGATACATGCATTTGTTTCCTTCTTTCTGTAGGTTCTGTTTCTACCAACACCTTAATATAGTAAGTTCAAGTTGCTGAACACACTATGGAATGCTTAGATACATTTGTCTTCTATAATTGTGTGCATTGGTAGAGGAGTGGGGGGTGGGGGGTGATGTTGGATTCTTGCTAATCAGAATATCATGATCACTTTCATTCAGATAATAAAGTATATTGAAATGAAACACATTTGATTAATTTCTCTGCCGAAAAACAATAGCTGCTTTAGTGAGAATAACACAGCCAGGAGAGTTTAAAGAAAATGCTGTGCCAAGACCAGCAGAAGTGTAATCCCATGGTGTAGTGAATTAGCTCGTGTTTGAGAAGGATATAAATATATTTTACTTTGTATCTCAATCGCAAGTTATAAAAAGCATTTTTGGGAGTGTTTTAACATTTCATGATTTAACTTTAACATCCAATCAAAATGATAATTTCTATGAATAAGGGTACCTAGGATAAAAGCTTAACAAAATAAATGTAATACTGTAAATAGGTTATACTAAGTTGCTATTTAGTCAACAGGAGGTGCTACAAACTCAAGTAAAAAATACATTTTTGTAATGGCTTAACTCCTTTATTGTGTCTTTAAGGTCAGGATAAAAGATCTGTTTTATTACTGGTGTATAACATATAGAAAGAAGTTAAAAACCATTTTAATTGCTAACATTATTTTAGAAGATTTTGTGTAACAATTTTTTCCTAGCAACTTTTATTAGGTTAAATTTTTCCGGCCCATAATATCAAAATATTTGCCACATGAGAGTCTGGAATAGTCTAGTGTCTCTAAGTAGATGTTAGTCATAAATATTATCTCATTATTGGCTGAGGGGTATCTGTTCTTTTGTGTATGTGTGTTTTGATTTTTTTACAACTTAGTTTTATTCATTCATTTGTTTTGTTTCTGTTCTTTTAATTTTTCTATCTAGAACAAGGTCCTGCCAGCAACAGGTACAAGTCAGGAACTAATATAGAATGCAGTGATAGTCCATCAGAAGACAAACACACACACACACATCTATGGTGGAGCAATTTACAGTCATCAATCAAGCAGGCAATATACAGTATCTTCTGAGTATGAGCAGAGGCCAAAGTCTGCAGAGGAGACTTTATGACCACAGAGGAAAAAGGTCAATTCCACACAAGGCACCCCTTACAAAAACTGAACTAGGGTTCGTGAGCTGTGAATTTTTTGTTAGTCACCATTTTAATACAGCATAATGTATATTTGGATGTGTCTTCAGATTATAATGCATTTAATACTCCTATTTAATATGCAGTTATATTGGCAACCAAAATACTTTTTGAGTAACTGCCATTGTATGTATCCGCTATCACTTATATTTTTAAGTTTAAGTTATATGGAGTAACACTTTTAGTTATTAGCAAGGTTGCTGTGCTAGCATACTCAGTTTTTATTATTATTTAATAAATACACTGGTAATTATTTTAATGTATGTTTTAAATAGTTTTCCTTCTATTTCATGTATATGGTGTAGATTAAAATTGTGTTAAACAACCTGGTTCTGGATTTACCAAATTTGTGCAGATATTTAATGGCTTTGACATTTCTTCCTTTCACTATTCATGAGTGTCCCCAAATTGTAGATTTTGAATTGACACATTACTAACGTTTAGGCCAGATATTTGTTTCGAGCACTGGAATTATAAGAATATATTGGATGTAACTTAACAGTCGGTTTGATGCAGCCATGTCATATAGATGAGTTAATTTCCCTACCACATTTCATATCCTCTGAAATATAGTACTTCCACAAATAATAAAGTATAAGATGGCAGACTCCAACAAGTGCTTTGCATATTTTGTCTGGTGAGTAGAATTTTCTGTTAATGTTTTGAAATTTCTAACATTTTTAGCTTTTTTTATAATAGAGGGAAAAAACTACTAACTGTGCTTCCTTCAAATGTCATTTTCTAATTTATTTTTATAAAATATTTAAAGTTTTTGCAACTGTTTAACAGTTCTCACTACTCATGCTCACTTCTTGTCAGAGGTTTGTTTAGCAACATCATTTAAGTGCATTAAGAACAATTTATTTTCATTGTAGTAATATTTCGAACAACAAAAAATCAAATTCAGTGTAGGTTGTTACAGCAAAATTTGTGTTCTTTTCTGAAATATTGCAGTAGTCAGTATCATAAGGTTTTAGTGCAAAACATTGTGACTAAAGCTATTAATTGCAACCACATAGAATGATAGTATAATTGGTAATTCAAGGAGACAAACTACAGGTAGTTTCATTTATTAATATCATGGAAAGCTGTTAACAAAATACAAAATGCTCATTTACTGTTGTTTATAAAGTTTATTAAAGGAATTATACACCATTCAGAAAAAACGAAATTATTAAAATATAGTTAAATATTAAATTAAAATAAAACCACTGACTGACAGGTGAATTGAATTACATTGATTATCTAATTAACAACTGACATGTTAGCGTCAGAAATGGACCATGAAACAGTGGAGGAAGGTAGCCTGGTCTGATGAATCATGTTTGGTTTTAGATCATGTGGACAGCCAGGTGCATGTGTGTTGTTTCCCTAAGGAAGAGATAGCAGCAGGGTGCACTATGAGAAGAAGGCAAGCTAACAGAGACAGTGTTATGCTGTGGGCAATGTTCTGCTAGTAAACCTTGGGTTCTGGCTTTTGTGTGGATGTGACATTGACAGGTACTACTTACCTAAAGATTGTTGCAGACCATGTACCCCCCCTTTATGGCAACGGTATTCCCAGATGGTAGTGGCCACTTTCAGCAGTATAAAGCTGCCTGGCATACTCCAAACGTTATTCAGGAATTGTTTGAGAAACATGAAATAGAGTTCAAGGTGTTCACTTGGCCTCCAAATTCCCCAGATCTCAATCAGATTGAACATCTGTGGGATGAACTGGACCCATGGAGGCATCCCCTCACAACTTTTAGGACTTAAAGTATATGCTGCTAACATCTTGGTACCAGATACTACAGGACACCTTTGAAGGTCTTGTGGAATCCATGCCTCAATGGATCAGGGCAATTTTGGCTTCACAAAGTGGGACATACACAGCATTAGGCAGTTGGTTTTAATGTTGTGCCTGGTCAATGTACTGTATATATGTTTGTGTTTCTACCTACCTACCTCCCTCCCTCCCTCCCTCTAAGTTTAATACTCAACCATCCAGTGGAGCTGTATTTCAGATTTCTCTGGAATTCATATGACTGAACTGGTAGTAGAATGAGTAGTAACATATTTTGTGTGTCAAAACCTTGGCTTACTCTATTCTGCAAATCATTTTAATATATGAGTTTGCCTTTGGGGTTATGTCTGATAGCAAGAGCCTGGAGAAGAAGCCAGTAAATGTGGACAGTTAAGGGATTGTTGACCAATTACATGCTAATTGTTGTAGTGTCTTGTGACTAGTACCATACCAACATTTGAGACATTTTTGATTTTACATGTTGGAAGGAGCCTTATCATAAAGGGTCTTAAGCAGACAATCATGCTAAAGAAAATCTGCTACTTTCAGCAGCTGAAGTTTTTCTGTGATGTTTCATTTGGTTACATTACGATTGGATTGTGAAGTTAATTGTAAAGAGGATAAAAAAGGATGCCTCATTTGATGGGTTGGTAGTGGGATATATTGCCTAATATGTAGTGAATTTTTATTTTTGATTTTTTATTGAAGAGAAAGGACTGTCTATGGAGAATTTGACTGAATTTGGTACCTCTGTTAACAAATAATGGAAAGTTTTGCTAGTGCAAGTTAGGAGCAGACCTTTCTACCAGAGAAAGCTTCATAGGGTTTTCCTAACACACATTGTAAATTAATTTATAATTAATTATCTTGAACACATTATCATAACTTCATAATGCTTACAGTCTTGTAAAGCAAAACAGCTTTCTTAATTAATTATATATGTTAATATTAAGCAAGTTAACATGCAGTTCGTTGAACATGCTTTATTTAAATTTGGATGAGTTTAGATAGGTTTTGCCTTTTCAATAGTATCAATATACTGCAAAGTTACAAATATCTTTAACTTTTGTGATAGGCAGCCCGTTGGCTATTAAATGATTACCTTTGCAGTATGTCTCGTAAAACAAAAATCAATCTTTGTTAAAAACATTAATTTTATGATATGCTTTCAGCTGGGAACTGTTTCTCTCCACTGGGAGTTTAAATGAGTTGGAGTTGGCAGTTTTCCTCTCTCTTGAGAATTTGTGTTAACTGTTAAAAACTCATTCTAAGATTCTTGCACCTTGGAATAAGAGTGACAAAAGATATGGGTCAAAAGCCTGCAGTCTGTAGAACCCTCTGTTCTGTTAGTTTTAAGTTAATACAGATATTCACTTTCTTTGCATCTCCGCCAATTTAGCTTAAATGCTGCAGGAACTTGAAAGTGGAGAAATAAATTGACCCCTCTGGAAAAGGGGGAGAGTGTGCTCTACATAAACAAATGAAAGCAAAGGATGAAAAACTTCTAGAATTATGGGGAGTGAATGAAAATCAGCATTTTAGACTCTTGACCCCATGACCCACAGGCACAGTCAACTGTCGGTCATTTTGATTTTAGATCTAGTTTGCCTTTTGTAGCTATAATAAATGTAGGTATCATGGAATCAAGAAACGTAATAACAGAGGAAAGCAATTTAGAAAAAGTGGAAACTTCAGCATGAAAATAAAGTCTTGAACATGTTTTTTTCTAACTGAATTTTCATGATTTTTAATATATCTAAAAGAGGCTTGCTTCATCTTAAAATAAGCTGTTTCATAGTCCTGTTTGGATGTTTATTTATTATATCCTGTAGAATGTTCAAATCTGGCATCAGTAACACAACTGAATTTTATGTATAGGTATAACACATTTATGTAGTGCTTTTTCTTGTGTGATTGATATTTCTTTTCATTAGAATAATAATTTATAAACAAGCATGCATAAACATTTGCATTTTTTTAAGTAAAATATATTAAGCTTCATTTCCAGATAAAGATTTTATAGTGTAATTGAATGTCTTAGTATATTGTGACAAATGTGGGTAAAATCTGAAATCAAAAGTAATGCTTTTGCAAGTACTTCACAGCTGCATTCTTTGGAAAGAAACAGCATAATACAAGTCACCATATACCATAATGTGAGAATGGTGGACTTTACCTGGTTCTGTGATTCCTAAGGCAGTAAAAAAATAACTACTGTGACATTCTTATTAGTTAAAGCTTTTTAAAATAACATAATTATAGAACAATTTATTAAATGTTTTTTGTTTATATAATTCAGAGCGACAGTAGTGTGACTTAGCTTAATTTGCATTCATACATTTGTTTATTTTCTTTAACTGTTTCTGCTAGATATATTTGTTGGGCATTGCATTTTTCTTACTCAGATTTTTTTTGTGGAAATTATATTACTTTAATTTTTACTTATTTGTCTAACTTTAATTTGCTTTGTTTAGTAAATACTAACACAAAGTGAATTTTTATTTACCATTTCAAATTGTTTTTGTTTATATAGTTTTAGAACAGTGATTAGTTAAAAAAAAAACCTATTGCAAAATTGCTTTCCATTTGAATTGTGTAAATGTAGATATTTTAATTGTTTAAATTGGGTACATTTATAATTTTATCAATATGCATTCAAAATACATTTTTATTATTTTTTTTCTTGCTTTTAGCAGCAAAATATTTATGCATTACTTTAAATTTTTTTTTTATCATGTTAATCCATATTGACTTGTTTTAAAGCAGAACCATGTGACAGTTCTGAATGCAGGCAAGTACAAAGTAAGCTTATATCAGTTTCTTTTGCTATATATACTGTATATAGTACCCAGTGTGCTGCGGGCTGCTGTCCATTTAGGACACATTTGAAAGGAGTTGAAACCTCATGTGAAACATCACATGCTATGTGATGTGTAATGTTTATTCTTTTCTTTTTTAAGGAGATAGAGGTCACTGAAAGTAAACCATAAAAAAGGACACATCTTACTATAGTTAAAACATGCAGGGGGACAGAGTTCAGTAGCTTTAAATGGTTTTGTGGGCTATAAAATATGACTACAGAAAAGGAAAATATTATAAAGAGCAAACAATTTTCTGTCATATTTGTGTGAAATGGAAAATCAATAGTCAGAAGTCAGGTAACAGAACTGGTGAAAGGAGGACTAGAAAAGCAGGGAAACAGAGGGAGTTAAAGAATTAAGATGAGAGCAAGGGAGATATGCACAATGCGTTAGGGGTTAAGAATGAATAAGAAGCAGAGAGTTAATGAAATGGTGGTGGAGATGGATAAAATAGTGAAGTGGTCAAGAGTGCATTTAACAGATCATTCACATCAATTTAGACAGAGAAAACAGCAAAGATAATAAAACTGGGCAGGATTGAAGGGAGTAGGTATACAACGAGTCTTGTGTAGAAAAGACTTACATAAGTCAGTTCATTCTGATTGAGCTTCAAATTGACTATTATAAAATTTTGCAGTGAAATATTATACAACTTTCAGTCTGTTTCCAAATTCCTTAGCCTTTGAGTGAACTTTCACCCTGTCTGGGTCACATACCCTTGTGTAAAAAACAGACGACACCTCTCTTTTTGGTGTTCCTTTAATTTTTACAGCAGTTAGTTTCCATGGTGCTTTGGAAAGTACAAAAGACCTGCATGGTAGAAAAATGTCTTGGGGACATTAAACAGGGACTGTAGGACTTTTGGTAGCTTCTGGAATCCTTTTCCTTCACTTCTGTGCTTTAAAGCAGTTATTGTTTTGCAGTGAGTTTTACATTTTCTGCTTTTAAAGTAATACAGAGAAAAGCTAAGCAAAATGACACCTTTTATTGCCTAACTAAAAAGATTACAATATGCAAGCTTTCAAGGCAACTCGGGCTCCTTCTTCAGGCAATGTAATACATTTGTACTTGCTGTGTAACTGTAGCCTTTTGAAAGGAAGGACACAATATAAGTCCATCCATCCATTATCCATCCATCCATTATCCAACCCACTATATCCTAAGTACAGGATCACGGGGTTCTGCTGGAGCCAATCCCAGCCAACACAGGGCACAAGGCAGGAAATAAACCCAGAGCAGGGTGCTAGCCCACCGCAGCACAATATAAGTCACAAAGTATTATACTGTTGGAGAAATATCTGTCAATTTCTATGGCAAGAAAAAGTCATTACTGAGATATATATATATATATATATATATATATATATATAATATAAAGAGAGGCGGAGAGAGATAGCAAAACATCTACATTTTTGAAAATACATATTTTTTAATGTTTCTTTATTCTGCTTTATCCTGGTTTTTGTCTGTCTGTCTGTCTGTCTATCTATACTTTTTTACACCTTGAAATCAGCTTAAGTCAGCATTTGTACAGTTCCTCTGGATGAACAGATTTAATATGTAACCATATTCTCGTCAAGGACAATCCTTAGACCATTATAGACCTTAATTAACCTTAATATTCCATGTGGGCTATTAAACAATAAGACGTGCCAAGTGAACACTGCAATGAAGAAACTGCAGCACTTGAGATGGCAGCAGGCCCAGGACAATGGTCTGTGCTTATTTCAGTTCAACACTTTATGTTTATAAAATACAGGGTGAAAAAAGTATTTGGAATAGATTTGAAAAATCTTTCTATGAGAACCTAAGATAGCTTAAAAAATCACTTTAATGTTTTCATAGCAGTCTATTTACTAAATTTATCTTAGGATAATAATACTTAATGGTATAGTGTATGGCCTGTAGGAACTTCAGCCTTGAAGATAAAATATCATGCAAGGACACCTTCTGTGAAAAATGGGTAAAAAAATATATAATATTAGTAATTAGTTTATAATAATAAACTAATTATATTAGTAATAATATTAGTGAGTAGTAGTAATATTAATGAGTTCTAGTTCTTTGGATATGGCACATTTGAAAATGTTTTTCTTTTTTTAAATATTTTTTCAGGGGATATTTAGTTATGTGCTCTATAGATCGAAATTGTGGTTCACATATCTTTTTTGGAAAGCTTGATTCTTACATGAGTGATTGATAATTGTTGTAATTGGTCATGCTAACCAGTCCTGACCTGGTCGCTGTCTATATTTGTTTTCTTCTGTTGTTCTTTGGATTTCATCACTTATTCATTCACAAGACATTCTATACATTCCAAACTGATTAACAGTTGTAGATTATTAGTGTGTGTGTGTGTGTGTGAGTATTCCCTGTTTCTAGTTTTCTGTCACTCAAAATTGGATAAACAGATTAATAAAATTGATAAATTTGTTAGTAAATATACTACACATTACGAGAGATTATTGAAAACTGATTTTTCTTACTTCAAGTTTGACATACTTATTTTCCTGCAAATTACTGCAGACATAATTACTTTTATTATAGGAATTGAAATTACACTAATTCTTGTGCTGTTTGAATTTTTTTTTATAAGGTTACATATGTGTTAAAACAAAGGTTGCTGTAATACCAGTTTTACAATTGTGTTATATGCAGATAAAACGTATTGCAGATGACCGTTCATGATATAGTCTTCAAGAAAACATTTTCAGTAGCATTCTGACTATAAACAAATAAACATCATTCATAGAATATAATACAATTGCACAAAAATGAGGCTACAAGTGCTAGCCTGAGTGTTTGTGAATAATAAGTGCACCACACAGACCACCTCAGTGCTAAGATATTTTTAAATGGCTTCAGCCTAAGACAGGGCATATTTTCAAGCAAATTTCTATATTAGTTCTGTTCTGTGATAAATGGCCTTTAAACATGTACACTTGTTTTTTTCAGTTTACTTTCCAACACTTAAATTGATTAGAATATAGTTATAGTACACAGTAACCATTCAAATGTATTCTCAAAATAAAATTATTTTAATATTAATGGTGATGCTAAATTGTCCCTAGAGTGTGAGAGAGAGAGAGTGTGTGTGTGTTCACCCTGCGATGGCAACCTGCCATGAGATTGTTCCCGCCTGGCGCACTGTGTATGCATGCAGGATAAAGTAGGTTTGGAAGATGGGTGGATGGATGGATATTTCTGTAAATGTAGCTTAGCATTAAAGAGAGAGATTTAACTATGCAATGCAGTTTATTGTTATGTAGTGAGCATCATACATATAATGAACAACATGAAATCAATCTAATTTTGAGCCTGAGTAATCCAATTTATGGCAGGTAGCCAGAACCTGTTCTGGGTGCATTGGGTGCATGTGAGAACCCAACTTCAACAACATGAATGTCCATTACAGGGCACAATTGTTCACACACCCAGAATTACTCAGACTGGGACAATTTAGATTTGAAAATTCACATTCACAGATTTGTAGTGTTGATGGAAAACCAGGGTACCAGGAGGAAAATGCACACAGGCATGTGGAAAGTTTGCAGACTGCACAGTCAGTGACTTGGCCTGGATTTGAACCCTGAGGTTTAGATAAGTTTCTTTTCATTGGCCTAATGTACTTACTTAGGAAAAATTAAAAGAAATTTTGAAATGTTTTTGTTTAATTTTAAAGAGCACATAGCACCAACTTGAACTCTTGAATCAGTGTCTTAGTGTCAAAGACTGATATGTTTAAAAATGCATGAAGAATCTGGTAATTCATTTTTCTAAACAAAATTTAAAGTGTTTATAACATATATTTTGGTAATGAATTTACAGAATGGTTGCTCTGTCTTCTTTTAAACATTCCCCTTTAATGAATCATTAAGATAAGAGTCTAGACTATTCTGTCTTGATTGAAAATTAAACTGTTTTATCTGTTGGATAGGAGATGACTTTTGCAGTTAAATTAATATGCTCTCTTTAAATAGGGAGCACCTCTTACAAATAAAAAAAAAAACAAGCTGAAATTAAAATCAGTTAAACACAGTTGCATTAAACTTTTGAACATAAGCACAGTTTTCAATATGCTCTTTGTACTGTAAATGCTTAATGTTGTTACAGATGTTTAAACATTTAGTGAATGTCATTCAACAAATCTGGAAGTAATATTACAATACTTGGGCATATATCTTGAAGGCAAAAAGAAAACATCTTAAAGGGTTTGTACGGAAAAAAAAGTTTTTTTTCTGCTACAATTTATATTCAGGAATGGTTAACAATGTTTTAACACCTTGGTGTTTGAAAGCTGTTGTAAGAAATTTGTATAAAATAATTAGATTAATTGGGTAGTGTGATGAGGTTCTGCAATCAGCAGTGTAAAAGTAAACCCTGTCTGAAAACTATTCTCTTTGGTTGCATATTCAACTATAGTAGCATTTGAGGACATAACCATAAATTTCAAGAACTGCTTCCAAGCTATAAGAACATAGTGCTGAAAAATTTTGATATTTCACGTCAAAAAGTAATTTCAGCATCTTGTCCTGAATTAGCTCCTTTCTTGCTCCTGATGCACCCAGTATAGACTTTGCCTACAGACTGGATTCCTGCTTGAATCAGGGTTCTGTTACATTATGGTATCTCCCTATCAGGATCTCCTAACACTAGTTGTTTTTGGATGCTGCCTCTGGTTGTGTTTGTGTGCCTGTTTTTTTTATCAATGTTACCAAGTGCTTGTTGAAGAATATTGAGAAGCAAGAAAGTGTTACAAAACTGTAAACACAGAATACAGAGTCAATATAAATGACAGTGACAGAATTGATTAAATAAGGTGCTATGTTACTTTGCTATGAAGTTAATAAGAGTTCTTGGAGATGCCAAAGTAGATTAGCTTTGCTTAGGCTTGTAAATGTTTGTACAATCTACACTTAGATCTTCTATAAAGATAGAAACTATGAGGATTTAAAGAATCAGAGGAAGTATTGGGAGCTTAGCTTGTATAGATAAACTGTATTTTTCACTGCAATATCTTCAGGGAAACTTGAGACAGATTTGCTAATTACAATACTGTTTGCTGAAAATACTGTAGTATGTTAAGAATAAAAGTCCACAACAGGCCTCATATACACAAGAGATTCATCCATCCATTTATAGATAGCTTCTTTACCTTAAAAAATAATAGATGCCTTATAATTTTACTGCTTATACAATACTAGCTGGGAATTTTGTTATCACAGTGGTTCTTGGTTATAGTGCCATCGTTTAGTCAGTTGTAGCGAAAGTACTATGTAAATAAGTATTTTTCTGTATACAATATTTGGAATTTATTTTATTTTTTACTAAGGGCTAATATTATATACAAGCAGTGTGGTGTTGTGGTTAAAACTTTAGACCTAAGACTTCATACCCTGAGATTGTGGGCTCAAATCTTAACGCTTGATATGATAAGCAATACTTTTTAAGCTTGCAATTCAGTATAACTGTTGCTTACTTAATTAGGTTTTGCAAACCACCTTGAATAAAAGTGTAGAATTGTATGTGCTAGTTATATACATGTAAATATGTGTAGGTAGGTAACAAAAAGTCAATATGTGATAGCTGCAGTGTTGTGCTGTTTATACCTTAATCTATATAAGTAAGATCACCATACACTTTGTCTATCTTTTGAATGTTTTGGCTATGCTTTATATTATTTATCCTCATTTCAACTCACAGAATGTATCTTGTCTTTTTGTCTGTTTGTCAGTTAAGGAAACAATAAATAAATTGAAAAAATAGGCCATAAGGCATTTGAAAATTTCACTGGGGAGATGGGTTATAATGGGGTGGGTGGGCAACCACCCTTAACATTAACATTGTGCATTATTCTAGAAAGGTTTAGTCAATCAAGATGAACTTTGCATGTATATTAAAGCTGATACAATTCAACATCCTGGCTTCATGACTCTTCAGAAATTTCTTTCAGAATTGTTGTTATTAAAGAGGGTGGTGGTAATGCATCACTTCTAAATGGTAGAGGCAGAGTTAATGTAATTTTGTATGCATATTACTGTAAAACACAACTTCAAATCTAGACTTTAAGACAAATGATGTTGTAATGGTGCTAAAGTTAATGAATTTGGAGTATTGTTCAATTTGGTTGTACCTACAGTAAACGCAACATTTGAGGGAGCGTGGTGTGTGGTTCTCAAATTACTCAAAAGCATCTATGTTTACTTTCATAAAAGTTTGTATTTACATTGTTTTTCAACAGGGTCAACACTACAAAAACTATTCATTATTTCAAAACAACTTAGAGTAAGGTCATAAAAATTTTCAAATTGTATACTACAGTTGTTGGGGAAAACATTTGATATATGTTTCTCTGAGTGTGCCATTCTCTGAAATCAAGACTCTTTTTTACCTAGCAATACCCGCACATTTACCATGGAGATGATGAGATCATATACTATTAATACTGTTATTAACAATTAATTTTACTGTTATGGTCCTATTTAATGGCATATTTTAACAGTCTCCTCATTTTGATGTGAACTGTGCACATGCCTGGGCTCTACCAGACATGTTGTTTTAAAGGATGTCCATCTTGAAAAACATTAGAATGGTGATTTTGAATATTATTTGAAGAGAAATTCCACAACACATTTAACCCATTTTTACATGTATAGTTTATAGAGTTTTAAAAGTTTCATCACGGACAGGGGTTCAAGAGAGGGAATAAAGCTATAAAAAATAGTTTTGCCCAGTGATTATTCAATAAATCATCCAGATTATTAATGGGAGATTAAAATCTATTTATGAAACTGTACTAAACTGGGAAATATAAAAAGTAGGGTTCATGGTTCCAACTCAGGAAGGAGTTAATACAATTATGGAATTTAGTCATACATAAAAATAAATTATTGAGAACAAACAAATTAATAGAGGAGTAATGTAGATAACAGATGGGACAGCAGCATTTTAGCCAGCAATGACAAAAGGGTCTTTTTCACAAAACATGTAAATATTTACTTTCTTACCATAACCCATTATAGAGATATACCTGGGAAGTTGGGAACATTGGCTAGTACACTCTAAACATCTTATAAAGTTTGACCATGTCTGTAATATTCACCTCCATAAGAATCCTTTATAAAACCACTCCACTTTAAATCTTGTGAACTGTGCACATAATCATATGTAACAAAAATAAGAAAACATTTTATTAAAAATTATCCTAAAGCTATTGAACACTATCTTAGGTAAAGATGACTTTTTGGAAATTTGTGAAGAACACTGTAAAATGAGCAAAACTGGTTGTTCTGGTATACATATTTGGTTTATCTTCATGTAATATAGTGTTTTTTCATTATATGGTTATTTAAATAACACCTTATTTTCTTCTGTACACAAACTGTATCATAAAAAAAACTTTTTATTTACATTCTGGTTATTTGGCAGATGTTTAAAAAGTGTATTAATGTAATTTGGTGATTTATATTGTTACAAAATTTGAATGCAGCATCTGCAATTAACAACAAGCCACAATGGTTATGCTGGGTTTTTACTGAGCAGAGATTAATATTTCTTTGAGGTTAGCCTTAAAAACAGACAGTTAAATTAGAGCGTGGGTTGTTACAGACAGGGGCTAGTCCTTTTAAATATCTGTGTGGGGAAAGCTATCTCTGAAAGCCTAGGCCTGTATCAGAACTGTCAGCACACTACCACAGCACTTGGGAAACTGGAGGAACTCATAATTATATCTTTTAACCTGTCTGCTCTATTCAGAAAGAGGTGCTCTATTATATTCAAATGAGCCAAGATTATTAGGAATATTAAAATCTTTATGAGTGTATATTAATACCTTGGAAACAATTGAATAAAAGTCTGTAGCTTCTTTTGTTTTGCAAGATTAGAGATCATTTAAAGGGCTCCTTTGGATTTAATTTTCTGCTCTCTTTCACTTTTTTGCATGCTGTTTAGTACTAGGCCTGAGGCTGGCATAACTGCACCAGCATAATGTGAAAATACAGAAACAGACTGAACAATTTCTTCACCTCACTTAAAAAAGAAACATCAGTATTAATTATTAAACATATTGTCCTGCTCATATCTCTGGTACACTTTATTAACCAGTTAACCGCTGCAGTTTTGATCTAAAGCATACTCAGTACCAAGACCTCTTATCGCCCTGCAGGTCTTTGCTACTGCTATAACTTTAAACTCGCAAAACTAAAATCCAGATCATGTGAGACATTTGAAAACTTTGATAGTCTGTGTTCATCCCTAATTGAAACTGGCTGTGGAAGTAAAGAATAATCATGGTTCAAAAGACATCCTGAAGAGTTGCGAAAGAGGATGAGAGCAGAAATAAGTTTTGTAAGGGAAATGAAGATTTTTTAAAGTTATAAGGATCAAATAGGAGATAAATATTCTTTGGTTTATCTGTGTTGCACGTTTATTACCTTGATAATTTGGCCTGTTCTGATGTTTTAGTGGATGTCAAATGGTTTCTAATTTAGAATATACACTTGCTGACTACATACTGTTTTATTGAATTGCTCGCTATTTCTTTGTTGTGTATACCACAGTGCCACCCCACTTCAACTTCAAATTGTACTGTTGTAATAGGATGTGTAACTTGCCATTACTTTCTGAACAGGCTGATTTTGTCATTTTTTCAGTCCCTAGTGAATCCTTTTAAAAAAATAATGCATATAAAGAATATATAACCAGCTTACAGCACCATTTGATTTTGTACAGTGCAGGGCACTTTGGTCCACAGTAAAAGGTATTAGAAATTCACTAGCAAAGCTGAATAGTTTGTGTGTGTGTGTGTGTGTGTGTGTGTGTAGCGAGTATCAAAGGTCTACACAACCTAAGGTTCCAGATGGGGCCACAGTAGTTAACTCTCCTGCTGCTGAAGAGTTCACATGTGTTCTCCCAGTATACTTTTCTGTTTTTTTTCTCTCACATCCCATCTCATGTTAGGTCATATTTTGGCTCTTTATTGGTTGGTTTCCAGACTTACATCTGATGCTACCCCACCTCAACCCAAAGTTGAATAAAATTGGATTGAGAGAGTTATGTTGCACATTTTTTGATTTTGAAGTTTTTGTTGATGAAAAGGCTAAATACTAATCAGACTAATTATGTGAGACCTTTTTTCTTCTTTAAAAACAAATAGTTTTTAGTGAAAACTAACACTCTCTGTCTTAATTTCAGTGATAATATCATCAAAACCTGAATTTTTTACAAGGGCTTGTTGACTTTTGATATCTAGTGTATATCTTAAATGTAAAATATTTTACAAACATGTTTGTAAGAAAAAAGTGAAAATGCAGCATTTAAGCCTAATAGTAATATTACCTTTTTTTAAAAATAAAAAAGCATTTCACAAAGGTGTTTTGAATACTATCTAATCAAATGGTATAGAATGACCTGTGAGCTTTTTGCAAAAATATCATTAATCTGTAATAAGTTTCACATGGAGTAGTACTTTTTAATGAAATGTATGACTGACTTAAGCCTCTGTCTAATTTTCTGTTTTCTAAGGATCGTAAAACAGACCATTTCTAATGTAATAAATTGCAGTCATATTTGCTGACTGGGGTAATACCATATATCAATAGAAAAAAATCATACCTGTCTGAAATCTAGGTGCCTTTAAATATTTATGAAATCAGGAAGAACACCTTCTTATTTAGCAAAACTCATGCTACATGTATTAAAAGTGGAAATCATTTTTTTAATTGTTGATTGGGCTATTTGGTTTATCACACTGTAGTATATTTTTTATGTATTCAGTGTGACCAATATTTTGTTATGTTAATCTGTGAGGAACTGGGCATGGGCATGATTAAAAATCTAGACAGGGGAAGTTATATCCTTTAAATTTAAACATGTATATGTCTATGAAATGGAGTCTTTAGAAAAATTGTGCTAAATTTTGCTGCTCTTATTATGTGTCCTGCTGTTCTTTTCTCACTCTATTTTGTAAGACTGTAGAGAGACAGTACTAAAACTGTAAAGGCTGAAGACTAGACTCTCTTTGTTCATTTGTTTTAGAAACCAACCAAAAACTTTTTTTTTCTTACAAAGACAAAAATAAGCTGAAAGACTAACAATGTTTAATGCCAGAAATGGAAAAATAAAAAATCAAATTGTTTAAATCAAAGTGTTTTTCTCTGAAGCAGATTCTGAAATTACAAATGAAACCCATTCATAATTAAGTCCTGCAGTTCAGGTATAAGTAGGCATACATGCTATATTACCATTACATGTTATTTGTGATATACAGTATAACAAAAGGAGATATGTCTTTGTGTACAAGGTAAACGAAAGACAAGTGTGCAATCTAAAAAGAAGACCGCATGGACAATAATACGTGTATCCCACTTTTTAGAGTAGCACTTAAAGGCTGAAGTGCTTCAGCTAATATACAGATATGCAGCCTAATTTCACTATCTCAGCATTTGATATAAATATAGGTTAAATTTGAGTTATTTTGAAATAGATTTAACATGTTTTACTCTGCTTTACATACTTATTTAATAGCTGTTTTACATGCTAAGTGACACGATTTCAGTCATGTGGTAATGCCATGTTTGGAACAGATCAATTCATACAGCAGCATTTTGACTCCAGTAGTACACATTTTGTAAAAAACAGAATATACTTTTTTTTTTTTAAGAGAGAAATACAGTATTTCCTTTATCTCAACAAAGACACGTAAAGGACTTAAAAACAGAAAAAATAGGAAGTTTGATAAATGAGAGAAGACCATTCTGTCCATACAGTAAGCTTGTTTTTATCAGGAAGTTAGTTTTTCCAAAATACTATCCAGATAATTTTTAAAAAAGCTATCAGGGGCTCCACTTAACCACATGACTCGGTAGTGTGTTGCAGATTATGATGAGCCTTACCATATCTTGTGCTTATTGGATTCTATCTTGCATATACTTATTTAACTTTTAACCTGTTCTCAAGTATAAGATTCTTTGGTATTGCTGAGAATTTTGAGGGCCTGGATTTAGATATACATGTAGTCTTCTCTGTTCAGGACTAAAGAGTTTAAAATCTCTTAGGTAAAAAATGCTATTTTGTTGAGGCAAACATGTGGTTGTTCTCTTCTGCATGGTTTCCAGAGCAACTATGCCTTTTTATTGTTTAATGGCCCTAACTGCACAAAGTAGTTTTGATTCACTTTCATTACTACTTTTTAGACTCTGAGCATAACCTTTCCTGAACTATATTCAAACATTATTATTCTGTAACCCAGTTGTTTCATACTAGGTGTCACAATGAAAGTCTCATGAAGGTGTTTATAGTTTGTACTATATGTACTTTTGTATTTTTCTTCTTATTTTACTATATGTTCGCTGAATAAGCTATGACTCATTCACAGTTGCTTAAAAGAAGCAAGAAAAAATTACAGCCTTTAAACCAAAGTGACACTTGACAACATATTCCTTCATGAAAACAAATTAAGTGATATAGTCAAAGAGAAGAAAGACTGGTCCACAGTTCCCACTGCCTCATTGTAACTCTAATGCACACTTAGTAAATCCAGATAAAATATCTCCTTTTTTTTCTAGACGTCTTCAATAAATCTAAATGTAAAAAAGCTAGTAGATGATTGATGGGTATATGAGACCCCACTTCATATGTTGCATAAAGCAGAGTTACTGTTTGTCCCCCTTTTACCGTTAAAACAAAAATGGAATGGAGCTGATCTTAATATTTATTTTTCCTTTAACCAAATTGTTTTAGGTATTGTGTTTTAAGTCAACAGCAACATAAGAGGCATAGTTATGTGAAACTGTGTGTTGGCAAAGGTAGCTAAAACAATGCTGACATTGCAAAGGCACTTTAAAATTGTGATTTTTTTTTTAAGCTCCTATTATAACAAAAGGAAACTCAGAAGTATGTAAATAATCATCTCCTCTGGACAGCAGTAGAAATCTCAATAAAATTATCATTTGATAT
Organism: Polypterus bichir lapradei; assembly: GCA_026402145.1. NCBI lineage: Eukaryota > Metazoa > Chordata > Cladistia > Polypteriformes > Polypteridae > Polypterus > Polypterus bichir. The sequence continues at coordinate 40,065,485 of JANRMT010027041.1, read as the reverse complement.
TTATAAAAATGTAAATATTTTATATAGAAAGTTGTTCCAAGTAAATTGTAGTTAGGCAAACAGATGGGGTCATGTTTTGTTATTACCAATTATGAAAAGGTGTTCTAGCTCTCAGTTTAAATATGAGTTATTTTGCATTGTTTTAATAAGAAAGAAAAAAAGCTTTTGCTTGCTGAGATGGATGATTTTACAGTTTTTGCATAAAGCAACAGTACATTAGGAATCAGTGGTTTGTGATTCTTTTAGTGTATTTGAGAAGTATTTAAAAATATGTTCTTATTAAAACTATGGAAAGAAGAGCAACAAGTAGATAGATACTTTATTAATCCCAAGGGGAAATTCACATACTCCAGCAGCAGCATACTGATAAAAAAACAATATTAAATTAAAGAGTGATAAAAATGCAGGTAAAACAGACAATAACTTTGTATAATGTTAACGTTTACCTCCCCGGGTGGAATTGAAGAGTCGCATAGTGTGGGGGAGGAACGATCTCCACAATCTGTTAGTGGAGCAGGACCGTGACAGCAGTCTGTCGCTGAAGCTGCTCCTCTGTCTGGAGAAGATACTGTACCGTGGATGCAGTGGATTCTCCATGAATAAGTAAGACAGTAGTGTTGATTCGCAAAGTTCACCAAAGTGTTTTTGGTAGCATATAGGCCATGTTTGCTGTGTATTTTCCTGGATATTTGCTGTGCAGCTGGCTTAGACAAACATTTTTTCCATGCACCCCTTGTTGCTTTAAGGGGTCACACAGCTGTAGCAGACCTGGAAATGTGTTGGTGTATTTGTGTCTTAAAGGAAATGTAATTTTGTATGGACATGTACGTGACCTATATGTAAAACATTAACTTATACATTTAATAGTAGTATCCAGTGCTTTCATAGATAACCTGTAAGTCAATGGCTGTACACACTGCTTTTTAGTGGCATAAATCTCCTCTTTATCTAGAACACATGTATGCACAGTGCTGCCTGAAAAAACAAATATTTGTGTGCTACCAGCAGGGTGGTAGGAGGCAGCACTCTCCTCACTCGAAGGAGATAGCTGAAGTGCTGCCTGCCTCTACTGGCTGTTGTTCATGTGACCTCCCTAAGAGACTTCTGGCAAAAGTTAGACTGGTCTCCTCAGCCATTATACAACCTAAAACATGGGCAGGATGGGATGGTAAAAATCTTTGTTTTACAAGCACTGAAACCAAAACACACAAGACTCGGCCCATTCAGCAGTCCTAGAGAGATCTTCATTAGGTAAGTCGGCAACATCATGATGAGCAGCCTTAACTCATCTTCCACCAAGGGATCCCAGTCATCTCTGAAAAGATCAAGCGAACACTTCCTCTGGTTTACGATGTCATTCATAAACACCAGGAAGACAGTGGGCCATTAGATGTGTACCTTGTAGCACAATGGCATTCACAGGATGACTTGGTGACTCCTGTCCAGATATGACAACCAAACTGTTGAGTATGGACAAACTGCTCAACCAGCTATAGAGGTATCCTTCGATCCCATTTAACTTGAGTTTAGGCCTTGATGTCACATATGAATGAATACATGTGAGATATTCAGTGCAGTAAACTAAACATCTAGAGTGTGCAACGTATGCTGGATGATTGATGTTAATAAATCTAGTGTTGTTGTGAAGGAGATGGGACAGTGGTCTGCATTAGAAGATGCACCAATTGGATTTCTCCAAATGTGCTGTTCAAATTCAAATGCTGATTCTCTGTATGCACATTTCTTCGTCTTTTCAATCATAACTTGTGAGAACTTGGGTGGTATAATTCACTTCTATAGTGAAAAGTGCTCTTTCATGTGGAAACTTTGGAAAAGTCGCAGCTGTTTCTGCAAAATTTGTCAGAAAAGAGCAGGTTGGTGAAGTCACTGGTCTGTTAATGAGCTATGGGAAGAATTTTAATCCCAAGTGTCAAAACCATGCCAGCCTGTATCAATTTTGAGTTCCTTCTCTCAGAAAAATGATATCTTTGGACTATTCTTTTCTGTTGATTTACAAGGGGAATTCCAAAAGTCCATTAGCTGTAATAGAATTAAAGGAGATAACCCCCAAATTTCCTCAGAAACCTTATTCATTCCTTCTTCCCTTTTTCATTCTGTCACTTAATTGCCACCAACCTCAATGCACTTTGGCAATCTGTGGATCCATTCTTCAAAACACCAGTGAAAATCCTCTCTTTTTAGCTATACTGTACCAGTTCTTCATTCACTTTCATGATCAGGTGGCCTTGAACCTCAAGCCAAAAATCACAAGCAGCCTGATCAGGCAAGTAGGGTGGGGCATCCAGAGGCATGATTCCACAGGCACAAATGAAGAAGATGGTCCTGGTAGCTTGATGTGCAGGAACATTGGCATGGTAAAGGGACTAGTCATTCAGCTAGCACTTGGTGACCTTTCTTAAGATTTTGGAAAACTTAAGCTAAACATTTTCTTTGTGTAAGCATCTGAAACTGGACAAACCTCTGGACAGTTCACACATTCAGTGCTTGGTCGCCAATGAAAATGTGGTAGAGCATTAGCATTTATTTGTTTTCATTGGAGAAATTCACTCACAGGCGCACACCATTTTCACTTCTAGTGAATAGTTGAGTAAGATTCCCAGAAACAATCAACCATAGAGAACTAATTCAAGCTCTTCTTTTATAGGAAAACAGTTGCATTATTTTGTGCTTGAAATTTTTCAGAGCTCCTACATAAAAGATTGTTTATCTATTAAAAGGTAGAAAATGTTGTGACTGTTCCCTTTAATAATTTCCTTATATCAATTCTTTATAACAAACAAAAAATGAAGAAGACCACAGAGAAGAGAGAACACCTTTTTACAGTTAGTAAGAACAAAACATGTCCCCATCTCTGTTTGTTTAAATTAATTAAATATTAATTACAGTTTACTTGGAACAGCTTTCTAAATAAAATACATAACTTTGTTTTATAAATATCACATGATGGTTTTAATGTTGTATGTAGGAAATGATTTTTATTTATAGTCAAGATAAAGGTGAGTGATGATGTTTTGATTGTAGATTACTGCCTAAAATGTGACTTAATTTGGCACATTTTAAAGAAGCGCTTTCACTTATGATGAGGGTTGCCTGAGCCAATGTCTGCAAACACGATGAGTGGCAGCAAACTGAATTGTCATCTTCAACCTGCTGACACCTATTCTGCACAGATCTCACTTCATCTTTTAACTTTGTGACTCTCTGATTTAGAACACAGTGTCTATTGGTTGCTATCACCCCAATCTTTTGCAATCCCCACCTCATTCCTAGTCATTGTACATAAGGGAAAAACAAAGAATAAAATTACTCATGAGGTATTGTAAAATGTTGACAGACAAGCAAATTATGGGAGAATTACCAGCCCTTTACATTAAATTTGGTATAAGTTTACATAAATGGGGAAATTGTCTAAAAGATAGGAGACAACATGTGAACAATGTCAGTAAGCACCTGCCTCACTAGACCAAATGTTTTGGGAATATTACACTGTTTTGGGCAAAAATGTTTGCATATCTCTCGGATAGCCTTGGATTAAAAATCACTAATAATGCCTTAACAACATTATTTTGAGACATTTTAGATGTATGCTATAGGGCTGTGCAATGTCTTAAAAGTTCAATAGTTCAATTTCAAAACATCAATGATGTATGATGCCATCATGTGGTTTGCTCTTCTGTGACACATGCTTTTGTTGGGTGTCATAAGAGCCCTGACATACTAAATACATACTCTGAAGCAAAGCTGGAATTATGGGAGTCATGCCACTGTTTATGCAGTTGATCACCAAAAAGTTACAGTGCCTTACATTATATAGTAAATGTGATTAAATATTATTTTAAAATTGCACATAATAATAGAAAGTAGCACTCTACTACAGCAACGGAGCTCCTCTGCTAAAGTCTGTTGCCCCTGAATGAACAGCACAGAGCAAAATGGCCCACAGGTAAAAGTAATTGCAGACCACGTCTAATGCATTAAACGTTTAACTGACTACAAAAAAAGTTTTAACCTGCAGAAAAAAAGTCATATCCTTCAAACACAACAGTTTAAAGATTTGTACTTATTAATGTTTCTGTAATTTAGAAATAAGATACCTCTTGAAGTTATTTGTATTGACTTGCATGTTTGTCATTTAAGCAGAGACGGTCAACCCATTAGACAACACAGGTGGCTGCCTGGGGTGCTGTCAGCCGAGGTACGCCATTTAGGTAAGTTAAGGGATATGCATCCCAGACACTGAGAAGGATATTCTCTAACCCCCCCCCCCCCCCCCAGGGCTCCTTGATATCTCTTAGCACTGACTCTGTGCTCCAGACACTTCAGGACTGCTGCTGAAGTTGCCATATTAACTCTAGTGAGTGGGTGGAAAAACAGCTGCAGCCAGGGCTGTGGAGTCATAGTCATAGTTATGGAGTCATAGGCAGAAACAATTATAGAGTTACCGGAGGCTCTGACTAAATGTAAATTGTAATATAATATGGTAAAATTTTCAATTCAATATGATTAAACTATTTTTTCTTTTAAATGTTTGATAAAAATGTAGCCTCTTTTTAAATTTTGTACACTTAGTCTTATGTTTAATGTTGCTCAGTTTTTGTAAGCCACAAGAACATTGCTACAGCCTTTATACTTGAACTTTAACAGGTTAGAGTGCCAAAAAGTAGCCTGAGGATTCACACTGGAAGTGATGAAATGCCTTATACCTTGTACGATATATGCTTTTAATCAACATAGTAAATATATTAGTCTAATTACAAATTGAGGAGTCTTAGTCGATGGTACTAGAAATTGAGGAGTTTGAATCAGAGTTGGAGTTGAAGGTTTTGTGTACCGACTCCACAGCCCTGTGCAACTCTATCCATGATGAACCAGAAGTGCATTCGTAATATAGGCTGCAAGTATGATACCATGAAAAATGAGTAATTTTATTTATAAAGTAAGTTTAAAATGTTAAAATTGATACTTTTGACAACCCTACTCACAGACTGATAAACTGAGCATACATGGTGGTATTTGATAATGTTATTACAATGATTCAAAGGTAATTTGTTCTAAGTTTATTTAAAATTGCTACAAATCACAACATTGTTTGGAATTAAACTCAAAGTTATCCAAATCTAAAATTAGATTTGAATAAATTTCTACCAACAGGAAATAGAATTTGTTTTTGGAGATAGAAGTTACTACTTACTTGTACTCAATGTCCTCATTTGTTCTTTTTCTACCGTCTTCTAAATGAAAAAAGTGAAGCGGCATATGTTATACAAAAAAGTACTTTGTTGTATTTGATTATGGCTTGGTTGTAGCACATATTTTGCCTTTTCTTACCATGCATGCAAATGACAAGCCTCAAAAATTGCTTAAAGCTTTGTGTTTATTGGTATTGTAATCTTGCAATGTATGATATGCATACAAGAGGACAAGGACACTGGCTTTTAAAAAAAATGTAAAGCACTGCTTTCATATATCGTGTAACAAGTTTTTTCAGATTTATTATCTTGTGTACTCAGTATTATTACATCCCTATTGTAGCAACCATTTGTTTGCCTAGAGGAGAAAGGAGGACAACTTGGGTTTTGGAGACAAAAGGAAAACAGGTTTATTCTTCTTTAAGGTTACAGTAAAGATTTAAAAAGGGAAGACACTTTCCTGTGAACATCATTGGTTGTAATGAGTCTGATGAGCTCTATCAGTTTCAGTTTCTTTCAGTGGTTTTAATTTGCATAGACCAAAGTCTGCTAGCTATTAATATTTGTAATAGTTGGTGCCATAAACAAATGCTGAGTCAGTCACTTAAGCTTATAGACATGCCACCTCTCAGATGAGGCACTACAATACAGTGGTTTAGGTGGAACAAAATTATTGGCAGTACTCCATTTAGTCAGCATCTTGGTCTGCCTCCCAATTTATTATTACTTTTACACAATTTGAGACACACTGATGAGACTGACTTCCCTCAGCTACAGCATACTCCTGCTAAACTAGCTAAACACAGGAATCTCCCTGGCTTCCTGCTGCGAATATGAATGCCTAAGAGCTTTCCTGTCAGGCACAAGAGATAAAAAAGTAATAACCCCTGCAGTTTGACTCCAAACATTTGCAGAAATTTCACATTGATGATGTGTCCACCTAATCGACGATGGACAATTCAGCGTTAGTATGATGTTAAACATCATTTGTAATATCCTATACCACACCAATTTAGCAAGAGCTTATTTTGCTCAACTTGAAGACTTCAAATTCACATTCTTTAGCTCAGTGGGAAAATTATTTTCTTTATCTCTAATTGAAAAAAATGAAATTCTGTTTATAAGAATCTGTACATATTTTTTTTCAGGAATTGGCAAGAACTGTGTACTGACTAATGGGCAGAAGCAGATTGGAAAGAGAAATGAAATCGGGAGATGGATCATAGTAAATAAACTAGCTATGGTCAAAACTGAGAGAGCAACAATTAAGCAAACAGAGCCAAAACGTAAGTCACACACCATGAGCAAAGAGACAGAAAAGAGTTTGTAACCAGAAATCATATTTAGACTCAAAGAAGGAATGCTACAATTTAAGGCTTTATCCAGAAACTTGGACAACCAGGAAGTGCACAGTGCTGAACTTTATATACCTTTGTAGTAATGACATCATATGTTGCATACTTATAGTTGTCCAACCTAGTATGGTTAAGAACTACAAACACATCACTTCAAAATGCCGCACACATGCAAAATGGTGATGGTGTAGAGGATGGAGATTTTATTGTGTTGAATTTCATGTGCTTTAAGTGTTAAAAGCATTATAGAGAATCTTTCCTGATATTAAAACTCTTAAGTTCTTTTCTTTTATTGGAACGTCTGGTCTCTGTAAAAGTAGATTGTTTAATCACGGAAAGAGAAAGTGTGGAGTATAGTAGAGACAGCGGACAGAATGCTAACCTAGAAAAAAATGAAGCTTATACAAAAGTACAGTCTGGGAAGCTGAAAGATCAGAATCTTAAATAGTAAACAGGTAATTTTTCTGGATTTCCCACATACATAAAAGTGAAACTCTTAAGCTATTTGCTAACTTTGTGTGTGCACGCCTCTTAAAAATGTGCTGATATGGTCTGTCAAAATGACATCTGATAGAGAGGGGTTAGGTATGTTCACCTTAGCCATGACAAGCCTTAAAAAGTCAGCATCTTAAACTGAAAGTGTGAAGAGAGATAGGGCCAAAAAGAAGGGAAAATAGGAAGAACACGACCACGAAGAAGACCCATGGTGTGGGACGCAGCAATATAACTTTTAACTCTTTTAGAGTGGATGTCGACTTTTGTCGATACAAGGGGTTGAGAGCAGATGTCAAGTAAAGTTGACATTCAGGGGCAGAGGGCGAAAGAAACCTGTAAAAAACCTGAACTCACTGTTACGTTATAAGCAGACCCTCTTTGCTAGGAGGACTGAATTCGTTGACTTGATGTATGAGTAGTCTAGAAAGGCATTGATATCGGGCGAGAGTGCAAAGCGAATGTAAAAAGCAAAATACTCTGCTTATTATGTATTAATTTTTTAAGTATTACTGCTGAATTGGACTCTTAACTTATTGAACTCTGATTTTGATGCAAATGATCTGGAGCTCAAAAATGAAAGTCGGGTACCTGATTGGTCCCCAGCTGATGTGCCTATGGCAATGTTCACCTGGGAGAACTACACAGACACTTATCAAATTCCTATTTTGATGCAAACGATCTGAATATTGAAAAACCAAGGACAGGTACATGCATCAGCTGATCGGTCCCCAGCTGTTTGTAGTGCTGAACATGTTCCTTTAGCTGATGCGCTTACGGCAATGTTTGCCCTGGAAGGGCTACACAGACATAGATCCGTGGGAGGCAAGCTTGCCACTGGATTTCATCGAACGCTGCAGTGTGCTAGTGGACACTGCGGATTACCAGCCACTTGACTATTTCAAGCTATTTTTTTTTCCAGAAAGTGCCTTTCAGCTTATGAGTGATGAGACAAGCAGGTATGTAATAAATACGTAATAAGTATGTGACATACTGTAGAGGCACATGGAACATAAAACAAAGTGACATTTGTCATAAATAAGTATTTTATGTTGATTTATGTGTGAAATCATTGCTCTGTGTGCTTTTTAGAAAACTTTTTTGTTTCGGAAAAAAATATTCAGCCCTTGGAAAAAAAAGCCCTAAAAGAGTTAAGAGACTGAATGCCACACACATTAGTTGTGTCTGCCAGCATCGTCTATAATAGCTCTTGAAGTATCCAAGTTGTACATTAATTTTGCCACACCCATTTAGTTTTACTTGCTTTCACTTTTGGCACATTAAGAATATTTAAGAATGTTAAAAAGTATAATAGCTGAATAAAAGTTACTGTCTGCACCTCTTTTTTGCTTTGTTGCCTTATTTTCTGTGTGGGTTATAAAAAAAGAGGAGATATCCCGTAATTGGAAAAGTAAGAGAGAGTAGCAGTTTGGACTCCCAATGGCAAGTGCATTGTGGCTTCTGGGCTGTGTCTCCTTCGAGGCCAAGTGAGTATAACAATAAGAGAACAAGAGATGGGGTGGAGGACATTTCTGTAGATTTACATAACAAAGAATCTAGGCATGGGAATAAAAGAATCTTTGTTTAAGGATAGGGTCACCCCAAAACCCTTTCATGATTAAGCAGATTGGAATGTTACCTGGTTGGTAAAATCAACGCGACAGCCTCCAGGAAATGTAAAGTGACATCCAAACAAGGTATTAAAATATTTTTTATAATATATAAGGAAATTAGACAATACCCCAAAATCAAGAATGATAACAAGACCTTTTATATAAGGAATATAAAAATTAAACACTGAAAATATGGAATTTAAACTATTGACAAGGTATTTTTATTTATTTGGCTGACTTCTTTATCTAAGGCAACTTAAGACTTTCGAGATACAATTGGTTACATTTCTTTTGTTTTTCCAATTTGAACACTGAAAGGTGAAGTGACTGGTTCATGGTCACACAGTGTCAGTAACTGGATTTGAACTCACAACCTCATGGTTTGAAGTTCAAAGTCCAAAGCCTTAACCTCAATGTCACATTGCCTGTCTATTAAAATTAATTTTGCCATTAAAATTTATATTAAAGTTAATGCAAAAATATTATTTTTAAATAATATAATAATATTAAATAATAATATTACTTAAATAATATTCATTTTTAATTTTAATTTTACAGGGAGTATCCAATCAGTACATTAGAATATTTGGAATCATCCTGTTAGTCTAGCATTTGCATCTTTTGTGGAAGGAAACTAAATTGCTGTATAGAAGGCAACAGGACATTGAGAGAAAATGCAAGATCTACACACACAGTAACCATGGCAGGAACTAAATCTGTGAGACAGAAGTATAGACCACTATGCCCTCTTGTTCCCCCACTCCAGTTAATTTAGTATTTCAAAACAATACTCATAAAATGATACTGTCGTTGAACATTATTAATAATGCATGAGAGTAAACTTCCTTCCCAACCATCCACTCATTTTCTTAGTGTGCTTAGTAGGGGAAGGATTGTGGTGAAAATGAAGCCTAATTTAGTAAACATCGGGCACAAGACAGAAACAGTCACGGTACAGAGATCCAGTGTCTTGCACGGTCAACGCACATGCGTGAACACACCACACACGAGTCAGTTTAACAAAGCCAGATCACGTAACCTACATGAGGGACTATGGGAGGAAACCAGAGCATCTGGAGAAAACCCACGTAGACATGTGGAGAACATGCAAACTCCATGGCGGAATCACCTGGCATGTGAACCCTGATCTCCTTGTTGCATGGCAGCGGAGCTACCACTGTACCACCCCACTGCTTCCCCAAAAAGAAAGATACAAAAAGATTGCCCTGACTTGCACATTTTAACAAAAGAAAATAAAAATATAATGTGTAGTGCCTCTTATTTTTGTTGCTGCATAGAAACTGAATTGAAACAAACTGCTGGTTTATATTTTCCATACATAAAAATTAATTGGCATATTAATTTTTCCAGTGGATCAGCAAGAGTGCATGAAGTGGCATGACAATAGAAAACAAACAAAACTCTCTTTAAATGAAGAAATAGAACACTACAATGAAATAACTATAAAGACAGTATACATAAGCCCAAGAATTTAAAAAGTAAGGAAAACAATATATGAAGACTTTAATTTTTGTTAAAGATTAATGTTTATGGTGTGAAGAAGTATCAAGCTGAAGACCCAGTATGATATTTAGCTCTTAAGGTTCAATATTAAATAAACAAATATAGCTTCTGTGACTATATATATGAACCATTAGCTTGACATGACAGGTATTTCCCCCTGCATGTGCCCACAATAAGATGAAGGTAACTATTCTGTCAGTCTTCCTAAGGCTTACTCCAGCACTTTCAGAAAGGAATAAAATAAAGAGCCGATTCAAAGTTGTACTTAAGAAAAATTTATTAAGGATGGAACTGCATGCACATCTCTGCAGGAATCTGACAGTGCAGGAAACATGAACACACAAGGGAATTCAGACACCTGGAAGACAGCAACAGTTTTTGTAAAAGTTATGTTTGTATGTGATTATATATAATTTAACTGTAAACTAGCTATTGGCAAGGATTTATGGTACCTTCAAGAGAGGAAAACTGAGATCAATCAGACTGTATTTTAAACTTTTCCCTAAATTTAAGTTTGATCATATAGCATTTCTTGCTGTCATACTCTGCAGTTTAAGAAATGAAATGTGGTAGTCAGTGAAAGCTATACTATTTTTAAACAAATTACCATGAGTCAGATCCTTGGAATGCCCCACCAATTAACATTTGATCCGCATTTACCTCTCTTTTTTGGCAAAACGAACAATAAAAGCCATGTTTTCTCAGGGCATGCTTTCTCGAAGGGTTATGAAGTGTTGTGTTAGTAACCTGAGATGTAGGTAAACAACCCATACCCAGACAGATCAATTTTGAGTGGTGTTTATTAAAAATGTGCACATGGAAAGATTGAATGTTTCATTACTTAAATATGCCTGTGTTTTTCCTGATTATGAGTTATGAAATGAAAACAAAGATATAAGTTTAATGTATTCTATTGGAACAAAAATAATTTAGTATTAACAAGTCTGTTCTAAACAAACCTACTCTTCTTTTTGCCACTTGTTTGCCGTTATCTGTAAGACTTTAGAGTTTTGTTAACATGATTTTAATTACTCTTCATGTTTATGTTTAAACTTTGAAGTGTTAGGAAGAGACGTGGGTTTTCTGTGTTGCTTGCTGTATTTTCTTTATGTCTGAATTGCCTGATTTGCCAATTGTAGAGATAAGATTATTGCTGAAAATGATTATCATTCCTCCCCACCTTCTGTAACTAAATTGTACCAATTATGAGTTCTGGCAGTCCAGTTTGCCATAATGTTGCATGTAGCCTAAGTATTGCTACCCTATTTTACTGCCTTTTCTGTTTTTAGATGACAATATGTGGCTTAGCCAGTTATTGAGATTTGAATTTTTCTGCTATGATTTTATCTTCAATTTGAAGATTGTTCTAATCATTTTTGCATAAATCTATTTTATATTTAATGTACAGTAGTTTCTAAATCCTATCATTATTCTGGTGACACCATTTTTTGTTTTGTTTTTTGTATGATTGGCTTGATTTTGTTACTGTCTTTGCATGGTTGTGGCCATATTGTTCGTAGCTACTATGCTGTGTTGCTGGGTTATGAAGCATGGAGGTCACACTACATATTGTGTCATCAGGCCTACCTATAGCAGATGGTAGTTGGCAAGTAAAAAAATCAAAACTATATATAAATTGTTTTTTTTTTAATGTTGACCCCTTTTGTCAATCCTGGCTGAAGTGCTTATTGTCCCATGTGGCATCTACTCTTCTTATCTGATAGCTATTAATTTGCTTTCTCTCATTTGTCAAGAATTTCTTTTTATGTATGATCAGATTACATAATTGACATAACTCCTTGATGCATTGGAATCATGAGTAGTTCTTTATATTGGCTGGCTTAGTAAGGATTCACAAATACATTTTTAGTCACATGTTAATACAGAGTGGCTTGTTGAATAATTGAATCCATAGACTGTGGAAACAGTAACTACAATATGAGGGGCCAGGGGACATTGGGGTTCACCGTAGGTTTCCATGTTATTATAGGTAATACAGATAATAATATAAAGTTGATTCGGTGCTGATTTATTCTTCCTTGATTTAAAATTGCCACAAATCACAACTCTGTATTGGTATCAAAACCTAAAATTATAAGTGCTTCTTCAAAAAATTGACCTGAGTAAGTGTCTGCCATGAAAGGTACTAATGCTGTACTCACTTGCTCTCTTTCTACCATATACTGAACAGTGACTTGACGTGATATAAAATTACTTTTTATTGTTGTTTCATTGTGGCGTATTTCTGTTGCACTTAGTAATGATATGCAGTTGTACAATAGTACTGGTTTTTCAAAATGTAAGGTTTTGCTTTGATTTAAATATAGTAACAACAGATTATTTCAGAGTTACTGTTATGTGTGCACAGTGTAATGAAATTTCTGTCTTCATGTTTGACTAACAAAGAGTAGGCTACCACTGGCCTTGTCTGGTGTGCTGAATCTCATTCAGTTGGTTATGTGTAATATAACAGCATAAAATAACAGGAAATGTTGAACGAAACAGCTGAGTTTCCTTCTACATGCAGTTTTGAGAAACTGATGCTAAACTTCATGTTGCATGAAGGTTTGCTTCTGTGAAATTCACTAAAAAGGGTGTTTTGGACTTTTAAAGGATTTTTTTAGAGGTTTGAAAGAAAAGACCATTGTTTCTTAGGGTTTTGGCATCATTGTACATGCCTTTTAGACAATTATTTCTCAGATCACAATTTTTTGCTAGATCAGAAATAGTCCGGTGGACGCAACCAGGCAGGGCTGGCAACAAGTGGAGACCAGCTCCCAGGCTATGGTCAAAAGCCACAAAAAGGTTGAGAGGAAAGAGTTGGTGGTTTCAGAAGTGATCAGAATGGAGTACAAGAGGTACAAAATCAAAGCTGTAACCTAGTTGCAACAAGAGAGGTGGACAAACAGAGCTGTAACGGGGGCCAAAATGTGGAAGACTCCTCAGGCAAGGCTGAGCTTCCTCATTAGGTCCACATACAACACTTTCCCAAGTCCCATACACGTACATCTCTGGTATGGCATAGAGGAGAAATGCCCCCTCTGTGATGCCCAGAAGCACATTTTTTCGGGCTGCAAGGCAGATTTGACTCAGGGACGGTATTGATGGTGTCATGACAGGGTCCTGCGAAAAATGTCTGAGGTTTTCGAGGAATACAGATATGAAGTGAATAAAATCAGCCTGTCAACATCCCAATGGTGGATCCACTACACAAAACATCAGCCAGAAGGAGTCGTTTATCCTGACACCTGCATGCGAGTAGAACATGAGAGTGGACCTGAAATTCCCATGTGAGCTCGCCACAGTTTCCCTACGACCAGATATTGTCCTGTGATCTACCTCAGTCAGAACAGTAGTCATGATTTAGCCCACCTTCACATGGAAGGAAGGCATGGAGGTAACCTTTGAGAAGAAGGAGAAGTATATTGAGCTGTCCGTGGTATGCACAGAAGCGGCATGGAAGGCATTTACCTACCTGGTAGAGGTTGGCTGCAGAGGCTTCATTGGAAAATCCACCGAACAATTCCTGAAGGCACTTTGAATCACTGGGTCCAGACAGAAGATGACACTCAAGGAGGTGACTGAGGAGGCGGGGCAAGGAAGTTTCTGGCTGTGTCTCAGAAAGAAAGATGCAAGATGGAATAAAAAGAGTCTTATGGTTTGTTTCAGGGAGCAGTACAGAGATCTTCTTATGGCTGCCTCACCACCTGGAGATATTTTGAATTTAAAGGGGTAGAACATCTGCGTTGGGAGGCTCCCTGCTAATGATCCTGCAGCTGACCTGATGGCACCTGCAGAGGTGTGACAGGTAGCAATGCTCAGCAGGTAGAGAATATCTGTGCTTCTATTTTCTATTGTCATTGATGCTAACCAATTAAATAAAACCAGTTGAACACATTTTCTTCTCAATACTGGTAAAAGTCCTATTTTCATTTTTTGATTTGAATTATACTGTGATGCTCTGAATCATTTTCTTACTTAAACAACTTTATTTTTTTTTAAATTTCTCTGCATTTTTCCCACAAAGATTTGTTTTAACTCATATTCCATTTAAGTGTCATATGAGGGCTGCCTTTATTAGGTTTGGATGCTCTCTTCAAAGTATCTTGGGAGTGTTCTTCTCTGATCCTGGATCAGCAAAAGCCAGTTGAGAGAGTCAGTACAACTGGCTTTGCTTTTGTTTGGCTTTAGTTTTCTTCTTCTCTTGGGACAAACTTTAGTTACACTTATGGTTTATTTTAAATTTTAGATTTTTTCTATTTGGTACCTTTGCAATTTCTAACTAATCATTCACATTTATGTATTTTATGTATAGTGATTTTTATAGTAATGCTTATAAATCACTCACTGATCATTAAAATATGTCATACCAGTGTCCTATAAGTTAATTCTCACAATTCCTCAGTTAATGCAAATGAGAGACTTCCAGCTTCATGTTTTTTGGGCTGTGGAGTATAGTGCAATTGACCAGTCATGACCTGTTTTACTAATGTTTTGTTTTTAAGCAAAATCAAGCAGAATTTCAACTGAAACCTATAAAAAATTACCTTATTATTTACCTTTCTCTATGTTGTCAATTTGCCTGAAATTGTATTTGTTAATTTTTATTTACTTACTTTTATTTACTTAGTCACTTAAATCTACATTCATTTTACTGAACTGTTTAAATCGCTCACCAAGACTTCAAGCCACACGATGGTATTAGATTCATTACTCATAGAAATTTTAGTTTATTTGCTTAATGTCTGCAATGTTTTACAAGCTATTCTTAGATTTTCAAAAACTTTATAACCTTTCTTACTGTAAAAGTGGTAAGGAATTTCAACCTTCCACTTTTAATGCTGGAAAAGAACCAAATAGAAAGCATATGGAAAACAAGCTGGAGTTTGGATTATAGTTGGGCAATTCATCTACAAAGTTAGGTAGAGTGCAGTCCAGTGAACTGTAAAATATAGATGCATATGAATTAATTTGTATGTTTATTTGAGAAATCTAGTAGTAGGTAAGAATACTTCAACATTCAGACCATAAGAAAAATATTTTGCCTTCACTTAATTATTGATCTTTTTTAGTCTTAGAGGTACCAATTAATACAGCCATCAAAACTGTAAGTGATTTAAGTAGCGATCACAGACACACTAAGTGAGCACAGGGCCACAGGCTATAAATATGACCCCTGCATCAGAATATTTCACATTTGTATATAGAGGTTAATATTAGGTTTCTATAGCATGTCAGTTACACATCAGTACAAAAATGTAATATGGATTAATTCTTTTTTGCATTTTAGGGTTAGTAGGGATTACTAACCAGTTTTAAGCAAATCCAATTATCCTTGTAATAAGTGTCAGTAGTTCAGATAATAATTAAAATGGAAAGAACATGTGATTTTTATGTTGAATTCTTACAGAGTTCATGTGAAGTTAACATTGGCTCATGATAAGGCTCAGTCTGCGGGTTAAATATTAAAACCTTCACCCTAGCATTAATTTTCTTTTGAGTCCATTCCTTATTTGCTCGTGTGACTCATGAAGAAACAGAGAGTTTTAATCCAGTTATGCAGAATAACCCAGCCATACCTCTTTATGGCCAGCTGTTTTACTCTACTGATAACCTATGTAATAGAAAAACAAGGCGAACAAGATTCATTTGCTACATGTCTCAGATTTTACTTCTTTTGGTTAGCATTTGCTGAGTTTTCCAGTGTTTAGCTTTTTTATTCCACTGTTGCTGTACCATTGAAGTATTTGCACATACATTTTTACATACCAGTTTATGTGTTCTGGCGGGGAAATTAAATGCATATTGCTGTTATGTATTATTTTTGAGATTGTAATCATCAATGAAAATAGATGTTTCAAGAAATAGTGTCATTTTTATTTATAGTTTTTAAGTTTAATGAGAGGTGGTATGGGGGAATAGTGTTTAATGTTAACTGTCTCACAACCCCCGAGCTAATGTCAAATTTTGACACTGCCAGTGTAGACTTTGGGTGTATTCCCTGTGTGTCCGTGGATTTTGTGTGGATACTCTATTTTAATTTCACATTCCAAACAAGTTTTGATTAGTGACTATAAATTAACCTTGTATGGGTGTTTGAGTAAGTGTGTCTTGCGATAGACTGTTAGCTTGATTAGAGTTGAATCCTATTTTATACCTGAACCAAGGAATCTGGAGCTTCAGTGTAAGGCAGCACGCAGTGCAGAAGTGTGTGCCCCCAACAGTGCAATATTGTGTGCACTAAAGTTCACATTAGCATCAAAGATATTGCCTAAATTGTGAGCTGATTCAACAAAGCTAAAGTGATTATAGCTTGTTGTCTGTGGCATTCGCTACAATTCCTACAGAATTTCTATTTTTTATATTTATATCGCCGACAGGGAACATCTCCCTGTGAACTAGCCTTTATCGGGGTGCTGGCAGTTCTCGATACTTTTTATGCTGTTTTTGTCATTTTTGTGGTGTTTTTTTTAATTTGGGTTTTTGCTAGAATGAGTTTTGATGTTCACAGCATTGTCTTGCAGTGATGTCATCAGCACTTCCTGTGGACATTTTTTGTCATACTGCTGTGTCATTGTCACAGATGCCATCTTATTTTAAGTCCAAGCTGCAGTGATGTTGGTCTGAGTGTGAGTGCTGTAAATTATTTGTGCTTGAGTTCCTTAAGCCAATTTAACATTACATGACTTCCCCTTGTTGGAGGAGATGTCGAATTTGACGACCACACTTGCTAATTTCATCACCGGAGAATGCCATATTACATGGGCAAGATATTGCAGGGTATGTCAAATTAGATGACTGTGTAAACTTCTTTCCAGCACAGTTTAACATTTCTAAAGCATTGTGAACTCACCCGTTTTTTTGATGTGCTGCCTGATAGCATTGGTACACGTGTGATAGCTTTACAGGCCACAGTCTTGACCCTTCTCCTTCCTTTTTCTCCATTTTCTCATTGTATGTAAAACTTTTGACAGATGAGTCTGTCTTCTGTTTGTCTGGTCCAAAGCACCCATATTCCTTATTCCTTGTCACTGCATTATATGCATTGTACATCCATGTGAGTACTCATTGGTTGTCAGTACTCTGATTTTTTTCAGGGCAGACAGATTTGCAAACTAATTTAACTTGAGTTACTGGGTATGTCAGACCATGTTATTGGTGTTCAGGGTTGTGCACCACAACTGCCTTTGACTCCCTAAGATTATGTAAATGAAGTCTGCGACTGACAACCCCTGTAAAAGCCGTGTAATTTGACAGCCTTTTGGGTTTTCAGTTTCAGTTTTCAGTTTATTTTTGTATGGCACTTCACTGAGTTCAGAGAGCTGTGACTAGTCCTCACATAAATTGTATAGTTTACTAAGTACAGGATTAGTAAACATAAAGACACAGATTTGTTTAAACACACAGGAAAACAAAGTGTTTTGAAAATAATTAACATACTATGAATGAAAACCAACAGCATCTGTTCATTAATTAATTGCCAAACTATGGTCGGTTAACAACAGAGGAGAGGAAAACAAAACTACAGTTAGCAGCATCCCTGGAGAAAATAAACCTCTGTGGAGTAAATAAGCCTCTTAGGGTTTGATCTACATTTGCTAAGAAGAACTCATCCATGAGTGTCAAATTTAGCTATTGTCAGGCTCTGAAAGCCGGTAACACCTAAAAGAGTGAAATTGGAACATACCTAGAAGCAGTAACCAATGACTGTAGTATTAACTTAGACCCTAATTAACTAGTACTTTACCTAAATTGAGGGTTGATTAGGACCTGAGCATCATCACTATTTTATTGAATTAAACAAAATTTAAAAAATTTAAAGAAAACATGAAAAACTGGAAGGCACTGTTTAATAAAACAATAAACAGACCCAGCAAAGGGAAAATAAGGAAAAGATTGAATAATGAGACTAAGAGGACATACTAAGAAAGCAAAAGGCAACTCCAGAAAAATATAGAATTTCATAATAAAAAAAATCATAATTAAAATATTAATAACGTATTACATTTATGTAGTGCTTTTCTAACCTGCTCAAAGCACTTTACATAGATAGTGGGGAACCCTGTCCATTATTACCAAGTTATAGCATTCACCTGGATGATGTGAGCGGGCCATTTTTACACCAGTACGCTCTCCACACACTTTCTGATAGGTGGTAAAGGGGTGAGGGAGATAGACAATAATGGATAGGAAATGATCAGTGGCCATAGTGTCCAGGCCCTTGTGGGCAGTTTAGCCAGAATATTGGGAAACACCCTACTCTTTCGAAAGATGCCAGAGACCTTTTATGACCACAGTGAGTCAGGACCTTGGTTTTATGTCTCATCCAAAGGGTGGTGCCAATTTTTTTTACAGCAAAGGAATCCCTGTCATTGCACTAGGGCATTAATCACTATTTCTGATCCATACACAGACTAAGGGTAAGCAATCTGATGGCCTCACCAACATACCTTCCAGCAGAAACACAAGCTTTTCCTAGATGGTCTCCCATCCAAGGACTGGTTGAGCCTGAACATGCTTAGTTTCATTAGGATTACCTGTTCTGAAGTGCAGCTGTTATTGCTGCACTGCCTTAAACTAAACAGGAGAACATTAGTAAAACCTAAACTAGATTAAAACAAACACATAACAGCAGTTAAAGCAAAACTCAAATAGCTAAAAATAAGAAATGATTAAGTTTGTAGACTAATTCCAAAAATGAGATGAGGAAGCACAAATAAGGCTCTTGACAAAAAGTGTCAATACCAATTACTAGGTGACTGCCAAATCATCAGTAAACATCAGAAGTGCCTAAGAGTTTATTGAGGCAGGCAAAGATCACAAAAAAGAGCCAAACCTAACTGCTATAATAGATCAATAGCCCTATGTGCTTGTTTTTAACAGACTTTGGTAGGGGGCAAAACCACATAAGGGCCAAGAAAGGGATCCCTGGATAGCATTTCAGGGTCCTGGTCACTTTTGTCTGTGTAGCTCAACAAATAAACAGATCTTTGGTTCCATGTCATATTTGTCTACTCTACGCATCCAGCCTACCCCTATCCTTGATGGCAGCAGACCTTTTTCTTGTCTTGTCACTGCACTTACTGAACACATCCATTCAGCAGCTGCCATGGCTTGCTTTTTCTACACACCTAATAAGTGCCCATGATAGTATGGCCCTTGCCTGTTTGTATGCATCTGGCAATCTCCAATGAATTAGTGGCTGCTCTATTTGTTTGTTTGTATGTACAAGTGACCTCCCTGTTTTTTTGACAATGGACATTGTTTGCCTTTTTGTGCAGCTGGCCAGTTGTTATCTTGAGGTGACTGTTTTTCCCCCCTCTGTTACCCAATTTAATGATAGCCATGACAGCTACCTTAATTTCATAAAGCTTTCTTGATTTTGACTGTATATTTTGTTGTGTTGAGTCCTATGGTGACCCTGTTTTTCCATTTATGTTCTTTATTGTGTTAAATTAATCAAAATGCCTCAAATCTCATACACATACAACTCTGTGGTCACTGTACTTAAGTTGAGGACTGCTTCCCCCTTCCCTTCTTTATCTATAACCTTGGTAATTAAATAGAAGAAAAAAAACAAGCAGGAAAAAGAGCTACACTTTAACTATGTATAGGTAATACATTTACTATAACTAGTGCCATGCAAGCAAGTAGAATCTTGCTTTGTAAATCAAGACCATACAACCGGATAATGTTAGATGTGTGGTTTCAGGCAGGACAATAACTTATAGTTGTATTTGATTCTTCTGGTCAGCTCGTCGTCTTCACAGGCCCTGGTCAGATCATCATCTGGTTTGCTTTTGTTGGGATGAAACATGGAAGAGAGGAGCATGCCTTTGCAAGCCTCTCTCTTTACTGTCCCTGTGTAGCTCCTGACAATTACACCTTCCTGGGCCATTCACCAATGGAATAATTCAGGCAAAGTCCCCCACCTCAGGTAATTATGTTTCTTGTCAGCATCTTTCAAACAAATAGTCCAGAAAGGAAATACAAGTCATTAAGCAATTAAACTAGCCTATCTGTCACAGGTGGCCAGTAATTCAGTCATCAAAACCAGGATTCTTAAAGTTTTGGCGGTAAAGAAAAAACACTGGTTTGTCCATTTTACTGGCTTCTTAAACAATATAACAAGTAAAATAAAAATTCTGCAAATAAAGACATACAAAATATTTACCAGCTTATTTGCAACATATCACTCCACCACACAGTATAACATGCCTTGACCAAGGTGCTGCTATGCAAATTCTAGCACTGACTTTTGGCATTAATTCTGTCCAGTGTGTAGATACCTAACCTTTATTATTCAAATAATTTTAAATAAAAACTAAATCAACAATCCAGCATATTGAAAGTGAAAAGTAATCACTGCTTTATTATTAAAACAAATTAAAATTAAAAACTAAATCAACAATCCAGCATATTGAAAATAAAAAGTAATCACTGAAAGTAATAACCAAAAATAATCAATTTAGTTTCTTTTTGCTTACCCAATTTGATTGTGACAATACAAGAAAATGACTGCATGCATTTAACCAAAAATGAAAAAAAACTTGTATTTTGTTTGTTTCTTTTAAAATTTTCTTATTTTAATTATTTTGCACTATTTTGTATTCACATATCTCTTTGGCATTTTTGAGCCCCAAAATTCTTCATTGTCATTGAATAATTTAGCTGGAAAATCTGAAATATGTTATCATCTCATTCTATTAGCATTGATTACATTGAACTTAAAGCTCAAAAAATATATAAGTTTATTATTTTCTCCTCTGTTTCTATGATTGCATTCAGGTTTCAGAAGGATAGATTCAGAGTAATATAAAACATTTTCTTTTTTGAATTTTATAGGTCAAATTTTGTTATCATATTCAATTGAAGTAGGTAATAATTTTCTGCAATTCGTACTTGTTATTTGTTGAATGTGGGGGCTCATTTCTCAGCTTCATATTATGTTGGGTTAAATGAATGGAGATCAGCAGTGTGATTTATACAGGTACTGTATATATTTTTAGTGTTCACCTATTTTGTGACACATTTTTAATGAAATGCTTAGCATGAATTTGTGAGTTTCAGTATTCAAAGAAGATAATATATTCATTTTTCAATAATATCACTATGCAGCCTATTGGTCTGAATGAGTTTGGTGTACATACATTTTAGGGTACATTATAAGTGTTAATGTGAATCATATGTATGCAAATGTGTCTTTAATTCATGCACTTTACTAAATGATGCATAATTCTTTTTTTTTTTATATTATTTTGCAAACATTCTATTTCAGCAGCGTCGTGTCATATGACCTGCATCTGTGTAAGCTGGAACACATGTCCATATATATTGGCCATAATATTAATTTAAAGGTGTGAAAAGAATAAGAAGACTGAGCATTCTACAATCCATATTCTTTATACTGTGTGTAAAATATTTAAATTAATACATTGTGAAATATATGAAGGCTAAAGAAAGTTGGGTATGTATTTAGTGCTTTTTGCCATCTGTAAAGATAGGTAATGGTTGGATGGGTTGTAGTTTAAAACTAACACAGCACAAGTTTATTCTTTTTAAATAAAAAAGATAACATACAACGTCAATGAAATCTGAACTTTCAATCAGACATAAAGAGATTTCCAAAATGTTGCTCTCAACTGGATCACTGTTTAAGATATTCCATTTCCAATTCTTAATGTAAAGAAATATTTTTGTGCAAAATTCTCTTACTTGGCTATCTTTATGTATCCTGTGACTTTGCTGTTACTGGATATAAAGTATTAGCTTGCATGGACCTAGCTATTCCTTTTATTATCTTGATAATTGTCATGTCTTCTGTTAATTTCCATTTTCTTATGGGCAATTTATAGGGTAAACCTTTGCATTAACACTAATATCCTCCAAACAGTCACACATATGAAAAAGAGTTAGGGTTCCAAAAGAAAAGTTCTCTTAATTGTCAAGTAGTCATGGTACAATCTGCCAAAAAGGATTGTGATAAAACAATGCAAAATGCCATCAACCTTCAAAAGGTATGATAAAGGTTTCTGCTGAGCATTGTCTGCTCTTTACAGAGACCGCGGGTTGAATGACGATGTCTTCAGTTGATGTGGGTTATTCAGTCATCCAGTTGGGAAGCAGAGCAGTAGTGATGCCAGTCTTCTTCCAACAGTGTTTCTCCATTGAAGAAAGGTAGCGGGATATTGTGTGAGTAGCTATTCTGCTCTCCCATTATTTCCCCAATGTATCTGTGAATAAGTCCTCGTAAGAGACTCACCAGGCTTCTGTTTTTAACAATGCCTCCCCTGCTTAGCTCGGCTGTAAACGCAAGGACAGGACTCCGCCATAAGATCATGGATATGAGAGATGGCATCAGTGTTGACATGGAGGATGCCTTTGCAATGTATAGTCTTATATTTATAAGGATGTAGATTGAAAGACGGAGGGTGTGTTCTGCCATAGATCTGTGACTTGGTTGTACGTGTCTGAATAAGTAATACCTCAGCTGGGTGATGGCCTGTTTAATCAGTAGAAGTTCCACTGCTGCATACTTTGTCTTCTGAAAATGGCCTCATATGCAAGATTGGGGAGTATCATTACCATCCTATTTTATTGATTGGCCCTGTGCAGCTACCATAAGCTATACAGATAATTGTAGCACTTGTACCCATAGATGCAAATTATTGATGCTTTTGTTTCAATACTCCGTTGCATAGTAACATAGCGAGCAACAAAGATAGTAACATTGCTACTGGTGTCTACAAGAGCTTATACTTTGTTTTTATTAACTGTCACTAACTTAAACCAAAGTGCAGAGGTGGGAGAAAAGAACAGTCAGACTAAAATGTCATTTCTTTTCACCCAGGAATGCTTCGTAGACTTATAAAGTTATGGGCAGTGCATAGGCTTGCAGTGTTATTTTATTTTCCCTTGGACACCACCATTTTGTGATCCCTGTTGCTAAGACATAGCCACAGTTGCTATACCATGAACCCCCTCCCAAGTCATGTCACATGACGTCACTATCATGGCAATATTTATGCCAGTGTTTCGCTTGGCTCTATATCGGAGATTGTAGATAAATCTCTAAAAAACTTTTACATTTGTGTGTGCTGATCTCTCTGTATTTTATGACCTTTTTAGCTTAGTTTTTGTTTTTTCTTATTTTTACCTCATGTTTTGGTTTAGATGCTCCTACTTTCTGGCTTTGACCTGTGCTTGCTTATGACTATGCTTTATTTTCTTGTCTGTTTCAAACTTCTCACCCTTGCAGTAGCTAGTTTATCATTGTTGGCTTAACACATAAGGTATGATACAGGTTTCTGCTAGGATCATCTGCTGTTTACAGAGGCTGCTTCAGGGCACTGCTTCTCCTCCACTCTAGATTGGGAAATAGTAACTGTAATAGTAAGTCCTACTGTGTGATAACGCCGTCAGATCCAATGGCACTAGTCAAACATAATTTAAAGTTATTATTAAAAAAGTGTGTTTTTTTGGAGGCAAACACTAATGTTTGAATGTGAAAGAATGGTTATTTGCTTTACCTCCCACTAATTTTAGCATTATGTCACCCCTGACATGCTATACAGTATTGTTTTATTTTATAGATCATTTCCATGATCAGCCTTCTGTTTCTTAAACACACATTTTCACATTGCATTTCAGGATAGATTTTTTTTTCTGCCTCACTGCTTTGTCTTCTATGAATTGTTGTACAAATACATTTTAAACACTCCTCTGGAACTGGAAAAGTATTTTCAGCTCCTGATTCACTCCTGAACCTGAGATTGCCTGAGGTACTTCTGTTTTATAATAGAATATTTTAAGATTCATAATACCAAGCAAAAGCTGGTTTCCTCTCTCATTATTGACAATAGAACATACATACCATATTTGTCATTTTACTTTTATTACAATAGCGACCTTAAACATTACCATTTTAAAAAGCTGTTCTGAGTCAGTAATGCTTGTTTAGCTACCTTAGCGATAGTTTCATATGCAGTCTGAGTCGGGGGCTAATATAACACACATTGCTTAAAATATTAAGTTATAATTTAAAGATATATCTACTGTATATTCAGGACATTTGCATTACATTTTTGCTGCAACTTTTAAAGTAGAAAAAGAGGGAAACTTCACTTTAAAGTAGTCCCGTATGTCTTCCATTGACCAACTGCATCTATCTATAGCACTGAACCTTCTTTCTGTACTGCAAACTATCAAGCTATGTCCAACACAACTGATCTACTGGCTATGCTAGTTACGGTGTGCTTTAAAAATTTTCTCTGCATTGTTTGTTACCATAGTAGTTTCAGTATAAATTTTAAACTATTTTTTATAGATTTTTTTAAGTTGATGCCAATAAAGCCATCTACTAAATGAGTAATTAAAATGTGGAGAAAACACTTAGATGCCATCAGTTTAATAAATGAGGGTGCAGAGTTATCAATGAATAACAGATTGGGCTAAACTCCATTTCTCTCCCTCCCCCTCACCCAATCCCTTTACAGTTACAGTAAAATATAATACTGGTAAACTTAACGTTTTGAGTGTTGCATACTTTTTAATGTGTATACTATTATTAATATTTTTTCTTTTTCTAATGGTTTATTTGTAAAACAGTAATTACAAATGAATTGTGCACTTGCTGAAATCAAACTCATGAAAACTCAAACTAATATGACACTTGAAAGCACATCCTTTCACAAAAACAAGATTCGATGATGCAAAGTCAAAGAGAAAGAGGAGACAAGGACAGTTTACAATGCCTTTAATTCACATAATAATAATTATACATTTTTAATTAAAATAATTTATGACATCACTTTATTAATATATTTATTTCATTTTTGTTGTTCATAGTGCACTTCACTTTGTCTGCGTGCTAAAATACTGGAAGGGTTTTTGTTTTCAGTTGTTGTTTGGCATTTATTGTATCACATTTTAACTGTTTTCTATTCATGGTTAAGCAGAGCCTCATTTTTTATTATTTTTTGCCTACAGCCTTGTTTGGTGATTTGAGTTCATCTACTTTTAATGCTTGTTATAAATTAAACTTTATTTAGGAAGTGTTCATTTATTTTAATCACTTCTAGCCATTCATGTATCTAGAATTTTATCTCATTTAAATGTTATGAGTCCTCTTTTTCTTATCAAAAATTCCTTTATTAAATTAAATATAGTGTACTGGTTTTATTTTTTTATATATATTACCAAGACGCTGTTGAATGCACTATATTTTGAACACTAATTTGTAAATTAAGTAACCTGCTGCCTGGATTGGAATTCAGCTCTACCCCAACCCCTTCTGCCACCACCAGTTTGCAGTGATCCCTTTCAGTTCAATTTAGTATTACTTAAATTTAGTTTTTTTTTAACATTTATTTTAATTTATTTACATAATCACAATAATTAACCTTTAAATAATCCAAAAGTACATTACATTATTACAATTAAATTAACACTTTATTTTTTTATTATTCACATGACACTTCAGTATAATCGACTTGTAATGAAAACACAAACAGATGACAAGGACGGTGTATGTATCATCTGGAAATGCCCATTACAACTGACATTGAAAGAGTGTTGCTTGAAGTATGAGTTATTATGAGGCCGTTTTGTAAATAATTTAGCCATATGGTCCTGACCTCATCTTGTAGAAAATGTATGTCTTTTTGGAAGCATTGCTTGGTTGTTGTTGGTACATTCAAAGAGAGAATAAGTTAATTCATTGACATCAGTACATTCTGGTTATCAAGATATGTTGTGTCTTGGTTCTCCTCTA
Source organism: Polypterus bichir lapradei (assembly GCA_026402145.1). NCBI lineage: Eukaryota > Metazoa > Chordata > Cladistia > Polypteriformes > Polypteridae > Polypterus > Polypterus bichir. The sequence goes on along the minus strand of JANRMT010027041.1, from coordinate 40,039,519 downwards.
TTAATTTTTTTCTGTTCACATCGTAAACATTCTCATTATTTAAATACTTAAAATTATGGATTTAGATTTGTGGACAAACACTATGAAACTTTTACCTTAATTTTCACTACTCGCAGAAAGTTAGCTAACTGGTTATTGATGCAGCTGGAGTTAAAAGAGCCAAAATAGGGATTATTTTAGTAAATACCACTTTCCTGCCTTTTCACCATACAGTATTGTATCATTCATCTAAACCTGCTTAATCCAATTCTAGACTTTATAGTTGGTTGGGGCCTTTCCCAACAGTGTAAGATACAACGTAGGAACCAATCCTGTGAGAAACTCTAAAACACATTCATGCACTCACCTATGTCAGCTCTATTTAATGATGTTAGTTCATTTATTATAAAAGTGTTTGGCATATAGGAGGGCAAAAAGACCCCAAAACAAACACACACATGTCATTACTACAGTGACAGGTCTGGGTTTTGAAGCCAGGGTCTTAAAGCCATGAGCTGTGGTTTAGATTTTGTGTTGCTGTTGCTCTTCTTTATTGTATATGTGCTTCATTTGAACTTTTAAAATCAGTGAAATGCAGAGAGAGGTTTAATAAAGGACAATGTATTATGTTAAATGCAAGAAATAGTTTTAACCTGAAGACTGTGTACCACCTACTGCAGTAAATTAATTTCTTACCTTGTGTCATTTCACTCATAGTTTAAATAAATTTGCTTGGGAAAAAACATAAAATGCATAAAAAATAGGATAATTATTTTAGTCCTCTAAATTTAATTTTCTTTTTTTGACCAGAGTGCATTTCTGGCATGAAATGTCTATAAATATATGAATTGCAGTATTACTGGAAGACAGCCAGCCACTACTGGTAAACATCTGCAAAACTCTGCTCAAAGGTTTCTAATGAAGTGTTTAATTTTCTGCACACTTGTTGCAAATTAAATTTCGTTGGATATCAAAGACTCTGACAAGCTTGAAATTCATGTGATCCACAATTATTGGAAGTAGGGCAACAACTGCACTAAAATAATGAGGCAGGGAAGCTCACTGTTAATTAAATTAGATGAGATCATTATTATGACTGAATTCCAAATATAAAAACATACTGTAAATATTATATAAATAAAAGTGTATATATAAGTTAAATTTGTCTTCAAACGATGAATACTTAAAGACATTTGAAACATTTTCTGAACCACTGGAATGCATTTTGTGCTGATCTTAGTTTAATGTTACTTTTGGCAAATTAAAAAATTAAATACTTGTTCTCACATGGAAGACCAAACTAGATTGGTTTGTCTTGACTCCAGAAACTTTTATATCACAGTAGACAGACAAGGCCTAAAATGAAAGTTATTAGCTTTTATGTGAGCTGTATCTATGTAAAGAAAAATATTAAGAGAATTAACTTTGTCGAAACCTGAGCAGTGCTTGATTCTGAGGACTGTGTAACATATGTGTCTCTATAAAATAGAGAAAAATATTGCACAAGCAAAGTTTGATAAAATATATTAAGATGAACCCTTAACCTACTGTTTTAATAGCACTTCAGAATTATGTATTGAATACACTTAATTATTGGAATGTTATAGATCTCTCTGGGTAACTGCAAAAGAAACATAACTGAATGTTGAATCCATCAATTAAACATGGAACTTACTTTTATTCTATGTTAATTAGTGTCCCCTTATTTTAATTCTTATTTATTTTGTCTTTTTTCTCTTCCTTCATCGTGTAAAGCACTTTGAGCTGCAATATTTGTATGAAAATGTGCTATATAAATAAATGTTGTTGATGTGTGTCAATTGTGCCTGATATAGCTGTTATAGACTGGCTCTCAGAACACTGAACTAAATTAAGCAGGCTTAATTGTGGCTAGAATAGTTATAGAGAAGTGGTAATGCATGGAAAAAAACATATTTTTTCTCTGACACATGATAAAATAAATAATGTATTTTATGTGGTCAGGTTTTTATTTAAATACAGGTCAATGATGATAAATTAGAGTACATTGTTTTTTTTAAAACAGTAAAACACCCACCCCACAGTACCCAACCATCCCCAATTTGCCAATACCCACCCTAGCCTTGTGTAGACAAGAATAACATAGCGGGAGAAGTGCAGTGGGAATAAATGAGGCTTAAAAAAAACTGATATGCACCCCTCAAAAAGACTCTGACCAAGTTTTGCAGAACACTGACAACTTATGATACAGGAGCTGAAATTTATATCACAATATAATTAAAAATGATCCTTATCATGGTCAAACTCATGGTATAGTCTATGTGTATGTATTTTTCAGACTGAATCCAGTTTTAGGTACTTCTGATTTCATGGCCTGGTTTTATAGGTTAATAGTAGGTCATTCTACTGTGATGATTCTGTCTACTAGAACCAATTTAATCAACTAAAGTAATAATAATATTAATACATTTTCTTTATATAATGCCTTTCCCATGTTCAAATTGCTTCACATACTTTTGTAAAGATCAAATATACAACATTGGATACAAAACAATATCAGCATAGAACACTAAATTAAAATATATACAGGATACACAAAGCTTTGAATTAGAATAACAGACAATAAAGCACAATAAAATTCAAAAATACCAATTCCATAAGAAAACCCTGAACAATTAACAGAATTTGTGGTACAAATGCAGATTATCCCGAGCACCTGGATAGAGAAGTAAACTAAAAGAATTGGTCAGAATGTCATTATCACGGTTATTTAAATGCCTTCATGAACAAATATGTTTTAAGTTGTTTTTTAAGAAGAATGATATGAGTTAGCTGATCTAATTAATTTATATTCAAAACATCTTTATTCTGCAGAATAAAAAATAAGAACTGAGCAAGAAATACATAAACATACATTGCACATACTATTAAAAAGACACAGAATCAATGAAAATGTGTACAGTATAGACTATAAGTAGAAAAAAAAATTGAAACAAGATTTTCAATAAACAGGTAAACATTCAAAGAGCTATTCTTCTCAATTACTTAGGCTGCTCATACAACAAAAATGAACAAGCCTAAATAGACTTTAATGCTGCTCTTCAAAACATCTTTATAAACATGAAAAATGACATAAACAAATAAAAAAAAATGTCCATCTCCATTGATAGAACAGTGCTCCAGCAGAGGCTATCAGTCCAAGCCCTGCTATATAGCATAATACACGCTTGTCACATGACTGATTTTCAAAATCCTCTTTCTACAGAAATTGATTTTAGTGTACAATTCTTTAAAAGATAATCTAATGATGAAATATTATTTGTATGAATCAAAAAGTCTCCCTTTCCATTGTTTTCTAACTTTAAAGTTTACAGGATTTCAAAATACAGGGATCAAAAGAAGTAAAAATAATGGTTATTGTTGCTTACTAGCAGCCTTATTTTTATTTTTACTTAAAATTTTCTAGTACTTTTTTAAAAACACTCTTTTTCCCTTGGTGACTTTAAAGCATCAGTGGTGTAGCTAGTACATCAGGGACCCATTTAAAAAGTATTGAGAGGGGCCTAACATATAATATTAAGGAAAAGTAATAAAAAGTCTTCAAGAAAAAAATGAATAAAATGTGGGTATATTTAATGAAATATAGAGCTTCTTTGAAATAAGTTTTTGTAAGTCAAATATTTATTTTTTTCTGTTAAAGGGTGACACTGTAAATACATTATTTCAAAAGCGTGAATAGGTCACTTAAAATGTAAAAAATTGGGTAGAATATTTGTAGGTTGTTTGTTTATTTAATTGAATGGGCATGTAGCACAAAGTAATATAAAACTACTGCTGCATATATTTTTATTGAGTTGGCACCTCAAGACAAGCGGATGCAGTATTATTTATAACAGAAAGCATACATTGAATTGTGGTATGATTTGCAATCTAGAAAAGTGTTATTGTAATATCACACAAATAATCTAGAAAACCTTTTTAAATCATATTCCCATGTTCAAAACTGATAACTTGAATATCACAGTGAAAACTAGAAAATTGTTCTCGTAAATGGTAGTCATAGAGGAAACTAATTATACCATTATGTTACATAAACAGGTGGGAAGGTTGTTGTTGTTCACTGTGAGAAGTGCACAAGTAACAAAGGTAGCATCGTGATGGTCTCTACTGTGGTAAAAATGAATAAAAAGAAATTTCTACCAGTGGACACATTTCTACTGGTATACCACACAGCATTACTGCCAGTATTTCTGATAATGTAAGAGATTTTAGCAGAGATCACACCCAAACAGAGTAGCTTCTCATGGAAAGAAGAAAGAGAGTGAGAAAGGAAAAAGCCACAAAAAGAAAAACTTGAGGGAAGGAAGAAATTAATAGGAAAGAAAAGACAAGAATTTTTAAGAGTAAAAAGAATAATCAAGGATATTAATTCTTGGATTAGATAATCAGTTGATGTGCTTTATTTGATGATAGCAAAGAGGAGGAGGGGAAACTTTCCTGAATGAGGAAATCAGCTCGGGAGGGAGCCTACCAAACCCCAGAGATTTTCCTGAACTTGGGCTGGGAAAAAGGTCATCGAGGAATGATTTGGTATCATTGGGACGAGTGCTGGAGAAGTCAGTAAATAGTTTGCTGCTCTAAAAATTAATTAATGATTGTTTGGGAGTTATTTCAAAATGAGCCTGATTTAGTATGGATAAATTGCATTTGTGTTAATTCTGAGAGCAAGCAGCCTGCTTGGCCTAGCCTCATTTACACAATACCCAGTCCTGGTATGATAAATTAAATCTCTGCTCTTGTAATAAAAACAGTATTGAGTTCAGATGTAATGATGGAAATTAAAACTTTTATGATCTTTATTGAGCTGAAGAGGACATACACGTTCTATATATGAGAACTAGAATTTCAACACCTTTAATCGTTAAAGTTTAGAGCATGCTAAATATTAGGATAAAGTGATAGTAAAGTTCTGAATAAAGCCTTAAATTGCCTTACAAACAGTGCAAGCTAGCATTGTCGAAAGAGTCAAAATTAAATGCCATAAACTCGCTAGTGTCAGAGCAAGTTGTTAACAAAAATATTAAATATCTCAGCCACTGAGTGTGGAATGTAAGAAAAAGCAGGCATGATAGCAAATGTTTAAATTTGTGGTTGGATAAAACAGTTGAAACTAATGAAGTGTCTGAAACTAACGAAGCAAGAGTATGTGAAATGAAAATGTTATCAATATAGGATTACGAATTGTGAAGAGAAGAGAAAAATGAAAATTCTGTTGCCGAAGTGTGCAGGAAATGAAAAGAATGAAGTAAATTAAAGTCAGCAGTACATTTACATAAAAGAAGATGTAGAATGAGGGATGCACTTGCTAACAGATGATGTGACTCTGTTTAGTAAATTGATTCATTTCAATGTGGGTGACAATATCAAACAGAAGCTCACTGTTAGAGAATTTGTGCAAATGACTCATGAGGTTAGGAGGCATCATGTGTGGTATAGTCATAAGCAGATATGAACAATAATTTACAAACTCCTAGCTAAACTTCCAAGTAACAAAATCATTCCATATCATCACCATCCAACTGCAAACCCTTAATCTGTAATCTGTGTAGTAGGACAATATGGAGGTTACATTTTTTGCCTCAGCACGGGAAGAATCTGCAACCTGTAATGTTTGTTATTACAATAATAAGTGCTGGTGATTAACTAAATTAAAATTACAGTATATAAACATGATGACTGGGGAAGTCTAGCATTCTTGGTCACATCTGACTTAAGTTTAAGGCTGTGACATTCCACAAAATTATATTAACATTAACCACAATTGGTTTGAAAAATACAGAGCCTATAAAAAGAACTTGATCAAAAAAACAAAACAAAACAAAAACACCTATTTCGCATATGCTTGGGACAATTTTTCTTTTGCCCAAGAAAGTGCAAAATGTCATGAGCACATGAAAGGATGACAGTACAGAGAAACACCATGAGACTTAAGAAAGAAGAAAAAGTAGGAGGATGGTATAAGAGAACCTGTACCTCAGCTATTCGAACAATCAGTCCCCAAAGATTGACAAGCATGATGATAATGCTCTATACCAAGACCAGAGGAAAAAATGAGATTACCCCTGATATTTAAGGAAGTATTGTGAAAGATGGGATTAAAGGAGCACAGTCCCGGGCATGGGACTAAATGTTTTTTCACCTTGTGTCACATTGCAAGTGCATTAGAGAGTTTTATGCCAACTTCAGGTGTATTCAGTTTCAGGTAAGTAAAATGTGGGTGGCATCTGAAAGGGATAAATTATATCCCCTGTTCAATGTGGCATATTTGATTGAGAGTTTTCTTTTGCCATTCTGAAGGAACTGAGATAAGAGAGACCTGACTTTGGACCTTAATATTTTACAGAAAGAACATGGCAGTTAATAAATCTTGAAAGGGGCAATGGTAATTTTAATATTGGCCAACCTGAACTGAAAGGATAGAAGCATAGACCAAATGGTAAGAGAGTTTGTGACATGTTTACTGGACACATAGAAGAGAAGAAGAATGAATTTAGACGATTTAATTTTGTGGCCAGACATGGTCAGAAAGGAATAAAATAAGTTCAGAATTAGTGGGAGGTGGGAAGGGGAAGCACCTTAGAAAAGAAGGATGTCATTAGCACATAAAGTGAAATTTTACAGTGAACACCATGCAAAGTAATAGGGGAAATTGGATCAGATTTCTGAATAAAAAGTGGTATCAAACTCAAGGGATGATTAAAAAAGGAAAGGGGAGAGTGGGCAGCACAATCAGGCTTCTTTAAAAATACAGAATCTGGTATAATTGTGTTGGCATGAATAATAATTAAAGGTGATGAATAAACTGTTTTGATGATATTATTTTAATCCTTACCAAACCCCATCCTCCAGTGTATGATCTGGAAAAATCAATTCAGTTGGAATTTCTGCCATCTAAAGGAAGAAAAGGCAGATGCCCAGAGTAAGTTGGGTGCTGCATGAATTGTATCAAGATGATATGTCATGTTATGTGCACCTTGGAAGGAATAAATAAAACCACCCTGATCTGGATTAATTAATTTAGAAATTATGAGTGGAAGGCAGCATGATAAAGTTTATCAAGCATGTTTTACCCTATGGGGATTGGCTCCCTCCAGAACAGTGAGTTGAGATTCAAGATCAGAGATCTTTTGTCTGTAAGATCATGCCAGTCAGTAAGCACAACTGATAGAGAAATAGGGAATTGCCCACAGAACAGGGGGTTGATACTGTTAAATAATTTTGTTCAAGCATTGTAATAAAGAATTGCAGCAATTGTGTCTTGGTATTCTAATCATTGGGTAAATACAAATCAAACTTTTTGAAATACGAGTCAAATTCCATTACAACAAAGTGCCAGAGACCTAAAAAATATTTAGTTGTAATGAAAATTTAATATTAATGAGATTCTATATTTGTCGCTATAGTGCTTTCTTTAACTTGCGCCCAGACGTCATTTCAACATCTCCTTTCACGTTAATTTTCATCTCATCCTGTCTTAACAAGTTATACTGATGAGAATTTTTCTCAGCATTTCCTTGCGATAATACACTGTCAAGGTGTGAATGATGCCCAAATCCAGTGGCTGTAGCACTTCCGTGCAGCTGGGTGGGAGGAGCTCAGTGCAAACATTATCTAAATATGGAAGCATGCTATGGGCAGCACAGTTATCAATCAGAAGCAGAATCTTCCTTTTCTTCTTCTTCATATCCTTGTCAAGTTGTTGCAGCCAGTATCCCAAAATGTGCTGAGTTATCCAAGCTCTCTGGTTTACTTTATACTCGCAGGGAAGGAATGGAATGTGCTTAGAACACCAGGATTGGTCGAAATGCCTATGATGAGAGGAATAACTTTGTGGCTGCCAGTTGAATTGCAGCAAAGTAGGGCTGTCAACCTTTGTTTAGATTTTTTTTTCCTCCTTGGCATGGATCACCTTTGAGTGCTAAAGTCCGATGCGGTAGCAGCTATTAGAAGATTCCAGTCTCATCAGCATTGTAGATGTCTTCAGGCTCATAAATGGAGATGATTTTCCTGATTTCACCTGCATGCTATTCGTTTGTTTTTTCAATTGGAACTGCAGATTCTTCTCCACAGATTGTTTTGCCTGCAATTCCAAAAGAATCCCGAAAGCGGATTAGCCAACCCTAGCTGGCAATAAAATCATGACCTAAGGAGATAGACAGTGGCTTTGCTTTTTTTTAATGAGTGGCCCACTAATAGGAATGTTTCTTGAACGAGCAACACGGAACCACATAAAAATTGTTTTTTGGACGTTTTCAAATTCAGCAGTTTCCATACGTTTGCGCTGAGGCCCAAGGTTTGCAACCCAATTTTTTTGCTTGGTCTTTCAAGAAAGTTGACAATGTCAAAGGCAAAATTCTGAATTCACTGGAAACATCATTTTTCTTTTTGCCAGAATCGAGAGCCTCAAAAATTTCAAGTTTTATTGTTTAATGTGAAATGTTGTTTTTTTGTGTCTGCCATTTCTATAAGTGGGTGACAATGAGTTAAATTCCAGTTGATGTTTTTCAAATGTTTGCGAGCAATAAGCAAAAGGTATGTATCACTGAAAACAAACACAGCAAAAAAAAAAAAAAAAAAAAACAGTACGAGGTAAGTTCGAAGAAAGAGAAAAATATACAATGTTTCTTCTCGAGGATCATTGTGCACAACTGATATGCAACCACAGAACTAACTGCTATGTGGATGATTCCTTCTCTTGACTGCTCTGTGGATAATTCATTCAGGCATTTCAAGGTCTTTTGGGCTCTTCGTTGTAATGAAAGTATCTGCTGAATGTATTTCGTAGTAACAAGATTTTTATAGACTCTGTCTTATTGGGAAACAGTCAGGACCATAACAATATTTCATTTTACCGATATTCGTTGTAACGGAATTTGACCTGTATAAAAGTTAAGATGTTGATTCTGCTCAGCTCTATTGTTTTGTTGGATGATTTTTTTGACTTAGAACTTTCATAAAATGTATTTGTCAATGGATACTTTATTTACAAATTAATAAAACAGGTAGGTATTGGGATTCATTATAGTTGATGTTGATGAAATCTTTCTGGGGTGTTGATCATTTCTGATAATATACTTGGTTACAGAGAAATAATGAATTAAACCACCACCGGCTTGCATGAAATGGTGCTGAAGAGAAATGGAACTGGGCAAAATTGCAACTATAGTTGTAAACAGGATTTGAGGCAAGCCAGGCATCTGAAAAAGATAAAATCTAATCTGGAATAGCAGTGGTGTCTGACAATGTACAAAGACAACCCCTTGGCAGTGGGATTCAACAGATAAAAGAACTGAGCCAGATTTAGATCATCAGAAGTAAATTTACAAAGCAAACAGGCGGAGTGAGGAGAATGGTGATGTAAAGGAAGAGTTAGTTTGTCCAGCAGAAAGTTTATATATGAACATACATCAATTCCAAGAATTATTTCATAACCATGAAAATCTATGAACTGATTAGTAACCAATCAATAGAAGGAAGGTTGATATGGAGTAGGGGCATAAGCAACACAAGATGCCAGTTTTCTGTTGCCAATTTGCCTAATACATAGGATAACTTAGTTAAGAATGTTGATTGGACAGTTGTGTTGTAATGGAATAATCACTCCGTACTTCTTATATTGGCAGAGGATGAAACTGCCACTAAACAGCTCCTACTCCCAAGACAAAGCATATCTTTACCCTGGAGCCAACTTCCTTAAAGGCAATATTGACGTGCCTCCAAAATAAATAATCTAAAGCTAATAATTCAACGAAGCTACAGAAATATTAGTAATATTGAGTGGGAGAAGAGACAGTCAGAAAACATAAGTAAAAGGGTAAAGAAAAATTAATGCATAAATACTAACCATATAGAATGAGAGAAGAGACAATCAGAAATGAAATAATAAAGAGAAAGAAATAAGATGCTAAAAACTCTGGATGAAAGAACGAAAGAAAGCACGAGTGTGCCAACTCCTTCTTGTATGATGTTATCTGAAAACCTAATAAAAGGCAATCAAAAATCTTTGAGAAGACAAAACCTAAACAAAAACCAAAAGGTTTATTCAAAGCTTAAAGTAAAAATCAAAGACCAAAAAAGAATGCAAAAATGCAAAAGAACTACAAGATATTCTGTGATACTCTGTTCTTTCAGAAATAATAGTATTTTGAAGGGTTCACTGTCTTTTCCTATTCATTTTGCTTTCAAGTCATAAAAGACATTACCATCAGTATGGCACAATGTATTCAGAAGGATAAACTTCAAAGGAAAAGAAGGCATCAGTTCTGGAAAATAAAACCACTACAGACCTGACCTAGAATCCATAGGAAGCATCTCAGATTCTGTGGGATGTGGCAGTATTCTAAGTAATTTACAGTGTTTGCTGAAAAAAATAAATGCTACCTTCAAAGTAGTATACAGCAGTAAGACATAGCAACTTACTCCCTGGTACTAAGCCTAAGCATCAATAAAGTTTAAATGAAAATGTGATGGAGGCACACCTTGTATTCTAGGCTCATACAAAATAATTTAAAGCTTACTGGCCAATATAAGTCAATAGAAATAATCATTACAATAAACTTTGTCTGGATTATTTAAGCATCAAAATTAGAACATCTTAGTAAACTCAACAGCACTAAACAACACTAAACTAATAATTCTAACCATCTGCAAGAAAATATCAACTTAGCCCTAGTCACTTAGTAAATCTTTTTCATTCCACTACCATGGGCATTTGCAATATAAATCCTTTCACAAATGCCAGTTTAAAGGCTTTCCATTTATGAATGTCTTATTTATTTTAAGGTTGATTAAAAAACAAATTATGGAAAACAAATACTAGCAGTATTTCTTAAACAGATGCATAGGTAGATTTCTGAAGCAAAAATAGACTGCGGTAGCTATAAGTTCATCAGATATGGTGGTTGAAATTAAAGAAATTGAGGAAATATGTAATTGTTCTCTCTGCACAGTGTTTGAAAAATAACTGTGTTAACTAAATGGGCCAAAGTGGGACTCACATTGCCCAAGTAACCATTCAGATTTTTGAAAGTGAGTACTCCTCTTTATCAGGCTCTTTTCACTTAAGCCATGTTTAACTGATTGGCAGCTTGATAACCAGCAATATGCAATTTGTTTTCTCACCTTACATCCAAAGCTAAAAATTAATCAACAAGGATATAAGGCTTGCAGTTACAGTAAGTAAGTTAGATTTCTATCCATTAAAACGTCAGATTTACTGGACACCAGGCTATACCTCCCTCTAGTGGCCCCTGCTATTTATGCATGTACACACTGCATTGCCTGTAAAGGTTCAAAGAAGCACCACAGTTGTCTCAAGAGAGAGATAGATATACTGTGTATGTGGATTCAGAAAGTATTCAAATCTCTTTACTTTCTGCACACTTTATGGTGTTGTAGATTTTAATTTGCAGTGGAAAAAATTAATTTACAATTAATAATCTGTCTTAAAATGAAAATGTTTTCAGCAAGGTTCACAAGTTTATTAAAAATGAAAGAAACTGAAATCTCACATTTATATAAGTATTCAAACTCTTTACTAGAGTACTCCTAATTAAGGTCAGGTGCATCCTGTTTGCATTAATTATCCTTGATGTATCTAGAACTTGATTGGAGTCCACCTGTCGCAAATTGAATTGATTGGACATCATTTAGATATATAAGACATTGTTTAGACATCGTACATGTAAGGTCTCATAATTCACACTGTAAAGAACCCTCTTTTGACCTCCATGTTCAAATTGGTCACAATAAGTGTGAAATGGAAGACATTTGGAATGACTAAGATTCTTTCTAGACTTGCTTGTATGACCAAGCTCAGTTACTGGGCAAGAAGGGCCTGGTCAGGGAGATAAACAAGTATTCACTGGTCACTCTAAAAGAGCTTCAGAGATCCTTGCTGAGATGGGAGAACCTGTAAGAGGGGTGAACATCTCAGCTTCACTCCATCAATTAGACTTTCATGGTAAGATGGCTAGACCAAAGCCACTTTTGAACAAAGGGGTTTTTGACAGCCCGATTGCAGTTTGCCAAATGACATTTAGAAGACTGAGGAATGCATGAGGAAAAAGATTGTCTGGTCTGATTGTACAACAATTGAACTCTTTGGGTAGAACTCCAAACGCTATGTTTGGTGAAGACCAGACACTGCTCATCCCATACCATCCTTACAGTGAAGCATAGTGGTTGCAACATCATACTTTTGGGGTGGCTCAAGAACCTCTCTGTATTTGAATGCAGCCAAATACAGAGAGGTCAACGAAGAGAACCTACTCCAGGTTGCACACAACCTCAGACTAAGGTGATGATTCACCCTTCTGCATGACAAAGACTCAAAGTATACAGTCAAGACAATTCTGGAGTGGCTTTGGGACAAGTCTCTTACTGTCCTTGAGTGTTCCAGCCAAAGCCCAGAATTAAATCCCATACAACAGAGAGGGACCTGAAGATGACAGTTTACAGACGCTTCCCATTCAATCTTATTCTGCTTGAGTTGAACTGCCAGGAAGAATTTGATAAACTGCTCAAATCCAGGTGTGCAAAGCTTGTAGAGTCCTGCCCAAGAAGACCTGAAGCAGGAATTGCTGCCAAAGGGGCTTCAGTGAGTACTGGATTAAAAGTTTGAGAGAGAGATTTTGGAGATTTTAGTTTTTGATTTTAATAAATTTGCTAAACTTTGTCAGTATGGTTATTGATTGTAGTTTGATGGGCAAAAATGTCAAATTTATCCATTAATAATTAAATGTACAACTCATTAAAGTGAGCAGAAAACTGTAATGTGGTCATATCTCCAAAATAATGGTAACATAAAAAAGTTAAAGTACAAATTCATAAACTTCATTAAACAAAATAGAAAAGGAATCAGACTGATACCTGACATGTTCCTAATGGAGATTTTCTGTAGGACCTGCCCAGTGCATCTTGCCAGAAGAGCATCATGTCACAGTATTCAGGGTTTCTGTTTACTGCACATTCTTCTGACTTCTATATTTCACCCATAACCATATTTCCTTGTGATTTCAAGTCTAAAATCTATTTTCATTATTTTTGACTTAAGAAAATATGACACAATTGGAAGTTAGCTGATACATTTGCATAATCAAGAACTTTTATGGATTAAAGCCAAATTTTAATTCATTGGATAAAATTGGTATATGCAAATCCATCTGTAGGCAAATCACTAAACATTAATTCCTCTCGTAGTGTGTTTGTTTTATATTCTTCTATAAAATTCCTAACCCTCAAAACATGGTAATGAAAAAAGAATACATTTAAAGAATGTGGCTTCAATTAGCCACACACAGTGAGCTCTGACCGTACATCTTCTTGCTGAGGAATTTTTCTGTGGCAGTTGGCCTCCAAGAGCAATTTAAGCACAAACAAACAAAATATCAACTTACCTCAGTTCACTGTATCATTGGAAAATCTTAAGATGTTGGAAAACCCAGTCTTTATTACTTTAGCATACACCATTCTCGATTTCAGATGGCTTAATTTCATTCTACAAATTTCCATTTTCTTCTTCAATGGTATTTTATGATATTCTCAAAAGAAACTCTTATAACAAAATTACATGCTACTAGATTTCCTTAATATTTTGGGTAATATGAATCAAGGAATATGGGCTTTCCCTAATTGTGTAAAGTATCCCATTAAATCAAACACACTGTAAGTTTTTTTTATAATGGTGTTCAGGAAATTCCTGCTTACTAATAGTTTACTAGAGGAATTACCAGAAGAAGGAGCCTTTTTTACACAGATGAAGGAAATGTTTTTTGGAAACCAGACAGTCTAAGAAAAAACTAGATTTGAAAAATAAACCATGAATCTTTTAGAAAATGATTCAGTTTCTTTATAAAGTTATTATCTAATAGTGATCATTATTTTGTACTACTCACTCTCAACATGATTGTAGCACAGTGCTTAGCACTGATTATTGGTTTGATAATTGGACTGGTGATTGTCAGGGTGGATTTCATGCATTCTCTCAGCATCCATGCTCTTTTCTTCTAGTCCTAACAATGTCTCTTTTAGGTTAACCAGTGTTTTTAAAAGGCTCCAACATGAGTATATGCTGGTCTATGCATAATTTGCTGGGTAATGGACTGATATTCAGTTTAATGCTGAATTCTATCTGGCACCTGACTATCAAGGAGAAAAAAGAAAGAAAAAAAAAGGATAAATGGCTTTACCTATCACGTGTTTAGTAAAGAGAAATGGCTCTGGTTAGCTAGTAATGGCTTGGTCTTGTACTAGTTACAGCGCAAGAAACCTGGGTGTGGCTTTTAACCTTTTCACTCTGTATGTGGAGTTTGCTTAAATTTTCTTCAAGTACTTAAGTTTCTTCTCGTATCTCAAAAAAGGTATGTGTAAAGTTAATTTATTAATATTTAGTTAAGGTGTAAGTGTGAATAAAGATATCTGTGACATTGGGTATCATAAAAGAATCAGTGTCTTATTTGGTACTGGTACTTTTTGGACCTGATGCTGTTAAGTGGGCCACCTTACAACCCCAGCTGAAACAGGAAATTGGCAAAATTCGGGGATAGTTTTTGACCTGTACCCAGTGTAACTAGTACAGACTCCAGAATACATCGGTTTGTAAAATGGATGGATGATTAAGTGAAGCTGTGATAGTCAATATGACTTTTTTCCTCATTAATCAGAAGTCAAATTTTGTTTTTAAATTGGACTTGATAACTGAACAGTTATTCTGTTAGCTCCCTGATTCTACTTACACCAATCACCTACTGCATTAACACCATTGACAGGTGAAGTGAATCACATTGATTATGTCGTTACATTGGAAGCTCCACCTTACAACTTACAGGAATTAAAGAATCTGCTGCTAACATCTAGATGCGAGATACCACAGGACTCCTTCCGAGGTCTTGTGGAGTCATTGCCTCAACAGAGCTCTTTAGGTGGCACGAGGGGAACCTACACAGTATAAGGCAGTTGGTTTTAATTTTGTGGCTGATTGGTGTTTATTGGATAAATCAAGAAATTTAATACAACCTAAATGGTATATGTTTGTTTTGAATTAGTTATGCTGATCTTTCTTGTAAAAGATGAGCTCTCTTACCTATTTAAAGGCCATGTCACATTATGTCATATTTCCAATGATTTTCAGTCTTTTTCAGTTTTCATTTACATATCCTAGTGAGTTGAAGTGAAGTTGTTAATTTACTTCCATAAACCCACTCGTGTAATGTGACATACCTAGAGACTCAGTTCAACTACTCAAAAACTTCTGAGATTTTGTCTTTAGTCATGGGGTGGGCTTGTGTGCATAACACCTGACAGCCAGTGAATTCTCATTTAAAAGTATAATGCATATAAGAAATAAGGAACGCAGGTGCTTTGGACCTTGCAAACAGAGGAGAGGCTCATTTGTCTGATGTCTTGTGTTTTACATTCTATGTCCGAATGGGAAAAGGAAAACAATAATTGTGGCATTTTTAACCCTCATACTCTATAGCTGAACATCCATGGAGTAGAAAATAAATTGTACATTAATATTTATTTGAATGTTAAAACTACAAACATATCAAAGTGATTTATTAACTTTTATGAGAAAACACTTATTGCAATGAATGTCACTATATAAAGTTGTCAAGTTTTATCACTTAGTTTTGACATGACTACATTAGTTTAACAATCTTGGTATCTGTATTTCTTTTTTGTTTATTTCTGTTAAATTCAGACTCTTGTTGATAAACACTGTTGAATTATATTTATTCAAAACTGAACTTTTTCTCTGTAGGCAGAAACCAAGCTGAAAAGACAGAACCCCACAAAAAAAAAAACATCTTACTTGAGAAAATAGTCACTTGAAACCAAGTGCAGCACAATGTCTCCTTTCACATAGAGACAGCTTCAGGCTAGATGACTGATTACACAGCAAACAATGGTATCTTCCTCCGTCTTTCCCATCAGGCTGTGCAATAAACATCACACAAACTCAGGTCAGTGCCCTTTCCCTGAAGTAAGAGAATGTACATCATCAAAACAATTTTCTTATTATTAGACATTCGGCGCAAATGTCTGTATTCATAAAGTTCTCTTTAAAATTACTTTTTAAGCAGAAAAAGTAAAATACAATCAGTTACACTAGTCATATTTAAATCATAAAAGGAGAATTGCACAGTTACTTGCACATCCATTATCTGGACTCACTTTTTATGTTAGAGAATTACAGGGAGCTTGAGCCAATCCCAGCAGCCTGAGACGTACTGCAGACACACTCCTACACTCACTTATGTTTGGACAAGTTTGAGACATCATTTAACCCAAAGTTAATAGCTCTGAGATGTGGAAAGAAAGGTAAATACATGGAGAAAACCCATGTGGGCATGGGGAGATTGTGTAACGTGCACACAAACATTTACTTGTCTGGTAATAAAAAGCATAAAATTGTCATGGAGATTTGAGGCTGCAGTGCTAAGGATATTTTTGTTATATCTGGAACAATTTCAAATAATTCAAATTTACCATATATGCTAAAATAATGATGGCAAAATATATTATGGTAGTACTGTGCTATTTTTTTTTTATAAGACTAAAATGTTTAAATGCACTGGACCAATGTGAGGAACTTGGTATTATTTAATATCTAAATTATATAAAATCCGAAAGATAAAATCATTATTCTGGGAGCTCTCAGTGGTCTCCCATATTGCTTTGGTTCCCATTACCATATAGAAATGTATGCTCAGACCCTGTCTTCAAATGTTCCTTTTTGTATAAAATGTTCCCAGCTTAAATAAATAGAAGAGAAAATAATTTGTGCACTAGTAAGCACATAGAAAATGCAGAGAGGACACTATTATTTATGTCTCAGGCCTCCAGATATGTGTTTGCGCTAGAGAATGCCTCTGTAGGCCAGTGGCTTTGTTTAGTCTGCTAGCGTTTACTTTGTCTGAAGACCAGTAAAAAAATGGAATGCAGTGTTAAGCCTGAGCAGGGTCCTGCATGGATAAACAATGAACAGGGCAGGACAGATGAAACTTTGATATATACGCCCCTGTGTGTGTGTGTGTGTGCGTGTGTGTGTGTGTGTGTGTGTGTGTGTGTGTATGTTCGAAGGCCTACTGAATCATTGGAATAGGAAAGTTTTCTCTATTCTCCCAACCTTATTTTCTTTGCTCCTCCCCCTCTGTGTCTGAATGTTTGGAGGGCCTCTACCATATCTTGTTTGCACAATGAATTCCTGCAGGCTCTCCATTTATGTCAATCTTTCTTTTGATCAGAGTCAGGTTACTCACTTTGTTCCTGTTACTGAAAGAACGCACCTGTGAGACTGAGGCTGGCCTGAATTCTTGGGAAAGTTTACCATCAATTAATATGGCTAAATTATTTCTTCACATGGTAAACTACTTATGTAAACTGATCCCCAATGGCGGCCACAGCCTTGACATCTGGGTTGGATATTTTGGACAGATGGCTCTACCTGCTCCCTAGGGATTCTATCTTTCATTCTCTTGTCATAATTTCTGTCTCTGTCCAATGGGTTGGCTACTGCCATAGGACTGAAAAACTTTAATAAAAATATGAAATAATATTGGTAACATTAAGTAAGCACTGAGTGCTGCTTATTGGTGTAGCTTGTGGTGGAGATTTGAAAGAAGAATTAGAGAATAAAAATTTTTGGATGTGTTTTATGTTGAAAAGTTACTGTATCGTTTACATTCCCTCTACTAATACAAGATGCAATATGTGCCTTTTGGTACATGGAAAAACTTTGATCCAAACATTTATCTATTTTTATTTTATCTTTTCCTTTATTTTTCACATTAATGTATTTTATATTGTTCAAACCTGATTAGTTATGACCACAAACAATCAAACTCAATTGCACAGAGTAGCATAATGTTTATAAAGGCTTTGGACTTTAAACCCTGAGGTTGTGGGTTCAAATCCCACTACTGACACTGTGTGACTTTGAGCAAGTCACTTCACCTGTGCTGTAATTGGAAAAACAAAAGAAATGTAACCAATAACATCTCAGATTTTGTAAGTTTCCTTCAATTAAGGTTCCAGACAAGTAAATAATGTTTTTTTGTGTCCCATTTATTTTGCTTTATTCTCTCAATAGATAGTACTATAAATTTTTTGCATAATGATTAGAGTCTACATTTTTGGGGAGTCTGTGACCTTGATTTATCTTTAAAAAATTAAGTTATTAGAAGTGAGCTGAATATTGGAAAGGCAACAAGCAAGAACAGCTGGATTGTTGTAAGACTGAATGTGAGACAGTGGAGACCAGTTGTCTATAATGGAGTGTTGAGATATGGATACTTGATTTTTTCTGGCAATATCTATTTAAATTGAATGCGAAGGTGTTGCCACCAGGAAAAAGATTTTTAAAAGTTAGATGCATCACAGTTTCTGTCTTTTAAGAGATATAGGAAACATCTGAAATAAAACAGTTAATGGTTAGCAGATCAAAATGACTTACCTAGTTATTAAAAATTTCATAAATCAATATCCATGCAAGAGGAACAGTGAGAATTGATATGAAGTTGTAATTTACAAAGATAAAATGTTTAAAGAGAAGAAAAATAATGAAGGCATAACAAAGTATTTATTTACATGAGAGTCAAACTGAGTTAAGGCATGTATACCAAAGTATAAAGCTACTGTTTAGTGAGCTATGTTAAACTAGCTCCTTTCATAACTGGTGAGGGCTGCCCACTAGAGCCAGGTGGTAAAATCAGGATGTAGATCTTCCGCAGCCAATGAAACAAATTAAATACAGAATGAATTTGAAATGGACTTTATTTCTGAGAAGCTGGTCTTTTCGTCTGTGGCTGCAATCAGGGCCAGGCTGGGAGTAATTTGGCCATCTAAATTGTTGCCACATATGGGGTTGGAAGCTGGCAGGGTTAGAAGCCCCCAATGTCACACCCTGTCATTTTAAATTAAGTTATGCAAAGCAAGGGTGCCTGTTAATTTGCGGCAAGGCCCCCCGAGCATAATGAGGGGAAGTTATAATTGGGCCTAGCTGTTGATTGCAGTAATTGCTACTGTCTGTATGAGGTATCTTGGCCTAGTTTGATCAGGCATTTACCAAGAAATGACAGCATGCACTACACTACCAGTGTTAGGAAAGCAGAATAGGTTGCAGGGAAATAGATCTTTACTAAGCGTAACCCAACCCCCACAGCCCTTACCAGTAAATGCCATAAACAACATGCTGCCACCCTGTGGGTAACCTTTTGACCTTCTTTGCCCACTTGATGTACTTAATTCCATGCTTCATCTGGAAGAAAAAGCATCAACTTTTCTGGAGTTTATTATTATTTCAGCCTTGTAAAGGCTGTTTCTAATGTGGGGGTACATAGTAATTTTCTTAATTCTTAAGAAATAGAGGACTATTTTGACTACCAGACTTGTTAAAGGGATCAAATCTCACATTTTTGTAGGAAGTGTGGTTAGAAAATGTTAAACTGTCTGTTGGAATAAATGAACTAGGTTTTTAGTTTATTGTAGCTAGTGTAACTGTTTTCAGTATTATGGTCACTATTTATGAATGTTCAGTTTGATTTATCTTTTGTAAAAATATTCTAAATCTCTTTACATGAATTCATCTTTTTGGCATTTTATGTCACTCTAAGCTGTTGATGTTACCGTGTAATAATATATAGAAACTTTTATTTCTTAAGTAAGTAATTCTTAAAATAATAAGTGGTGTTCCTTTCAAACAAACATTAAAATACTTTTTCTAAACATTATTTAATGTATTTGCATTTCTGTTATAATTTATATATTTATAGGTTCTCCAATAAACATCTGACAGGGTGGTTTCTTATGAGTCTGAAACATATTTAAAAATAATAAGTGCATGTTAAATCTCTGGTATGTTTACTTTAGTTAATTGGATTTTTCTGGCATATGGCCATCTATTAACACAAAGTAAATAAATATTGCTTTAGCTTTTTGATGTTATTTGCTTCATGTTGTACTCACTAAAGAAAATGTAATTTTCTATTAGAAAAATAAGGCTGAAGTGTTTTGGTAATTTTGTTTTTAATCATAAAACTGCATTCTTGATGTATGACTGGGTGGATGATCTTTAAGTAAGGCACTTATTCTCAGCTAGATTTAATTTTTAAATACTTTACTGGCAGATATTTATTTTCAGTTAAAACTTTATCCCCTGTATCCACTCTGTAAACAATCGGGTAAACAGAATTTTTGTTTGTTATTTTTCAGTCTTTTAAATTACTTATTTATAAATAATTGTATTAGTAGTGTTTATGTCAGTTACACATATTACTTATATTAATTGTGCATATTTTTACAGAAAAATACCAAACAGCTAGACAAAATACAGATCACTTTTGTACCTTTAGCATTAACAACAGGAACATTTGAATCCCCCAGCACTTACCTAGCAAAGGGCACCGGTGGAATTCAAAACCCAAAAGTGTCAGGCTCATGACTGTCTTTCAAGTGAAGTACTAAGTACTACTAACCTATTCCTCTAGGTTATATTAAGCAGGGCATTTAAAATGCAAAAAAATAGAACAAGTACTTTATAATTTAAGAGAATTTAATTTAAAGAAATTCAATCTTATGGCTTTTTCACTGATGTGCTAATAATTTCTAATTGTATGGTGTGCCATTGAGCCAAACTTGGAAAGAAGCTTGTTAGACATTTTACAAATTTTTAGCCCATTTAATGCAGTGATTCTCAAACTTTATTTTGGCAGACTTGCAGTCTTCTGTATCTGCTTATTTTCTTTCCAGCCACTTTATAAATATGGAGTCAATTATTTCCTTTAATTCCTGTATTAGTTTACTGAATCATGTTGTTTAGTTCTCATTGTATACATTCAGAAAGAAGCTCAATTTGTTATCAGCTTTTGAAAGAAATACAAAAATCACTTTTGTATTTTTAATAATCTCATTTGATAGCAAGTATTCAGTTTAGTTTTTAATTGATCTGAAATATTTAGAAATGAAAATACTATAGACACCTGTGTAAGCAACCCTCTGACTGTTTATAGGTATTTTATTTAGCCTATAACTCCATAAACTTAATATTGAATTAAGGAGCTTATTGAAATGATGGAAAATTGAAGGATTTATGAAGAGTCACTTTTATGTGTTTAAGTTTGATGCAAAAACTGTTAATTTCTTCTTAACATGGACTTCACTCTGTCTGTGACTTATTTTGCAATATATTTAAAAAAAAAAAAGTTGTATTTTTGCTTTGTGTCCTCTCCCAACATAACCTGTCATCTATAGAGGAGGAGCAAAAGCTTTAGATTTGTCAAAAATTTTGATCTCTGTTTTTTCAACATATCTTGATATTTTAGGGTCCCCTTATACCGAAAACATCTATATCTCAATAATGGGTGTGTGTGTGTGTTTCTGTGTGTCAACAGTTTCTTGAGGATGGTCTAGAGCTAAAACGGCTGGATGAAAAAATACCAAACTCGAAAGTTATGCCTGTTATGAGATAATGATGTGCTGATTAGTTTTTGAGCCAAATCATGCAAGAGAAAGAAGCACTGTAGAAGAACCATTAAATACTGTAGTTCTGCAATTAATTATGAATTATTCTCTTCAATTGCTAACATAATAACCTATTTTATGATCAGAAAGATCATAAGAGTGGTGTGGACTATGGCCGGCCAGCCATCCCGGCCAATGCCCCCAGGCCGCCAGGTGGCGCTCTCCCTGCAGCATGGAGGTGCCCCGAATGTCAGCAGGGAATTCTGGACATTGGAGTTTTCATCCACAGACCTGCTGGATACCACAGGGGCCCCTAGAGGACGCTATAGGGAAGCCCAAGGATTGTTATGTGCCCTATAACCTGGAAGTACGTCTTAGGCAAAGCGACAGGGGAAATGACGTACTGCCGGGATGAAAAAGAGGACTTTTTATCTGACCCGGAAGTGATAGGAAGTCACATGGACTGAAGGATTGGAAAAACACTTCCGGGTCAGGCAATATAAAAGGACTATGGGAAATCCCAGACGTTGAGCTGAGCTGGGTGGCAGGGTGGCAATGTGTCAGGGAGTGGAGGATTGTATTGATTAATGTGTATTGTAGTGATTAGTGAGTATTGTGGAGAGGAGGGTGCTTTGTGCACTGTACAGTTCGAATAAATTCATAATTTGGACTTTTATCTGGTGTCTGGCGTCTAGTCTGAGGGTTCAAAGGGATGACAGCGCTCCCTGTCACAGTGGTAAATAATTACAGAAATGTTATAGAATAGTTCAGGTATCTTGGATCCTAGGGCGGAAAGCCTACTGATGCTCATGTCCGAATTTTTCTCTGTTTCATAGAGTTAGGATATATTTTGCACTTTCTGAAGCTCAAGACTCAGTTCCGTTACCCCCGTGTATCAATTGCCATGAAAAATCATCACAGTGGTTCACCAGATGGTAGTTTCAACTAATTAAAACAGAAATATAGATGCAATTGACAAAATAATAGGATAAACAATATATGGCAAAAAATATATTATTATCACAAGATTATAAAACCATAGGTGCCATCACTAGGGGCAGCTGCCTTTACCTACCCCCCCATTCCTAAAGTTAGGGTGGCAATGCACATCTAGTCACAGAGCAATGCTAGAATAAAGCCATGAAAATAAAAAAAAAAAATTAGAAGTCTATATCAGCATCATATGAGTCTTTAAGTTGTAACAAGCTACTAAGCTACTTTCAGAATATAGGTAAACGTGATTCAGGTCTGATTCTTTGCTCATATCCTATTTAGTTTGACTGTTAAAATTAATTTTGAAAGTGATTCAAATACGATATGATAATAAACCTATATCTATCCTAAATCGGCAAAATTAATGAAAGTGAATTTATTAGACAGATGTGACCTAGCAGACAGTTATGAATACCATCTACTTACAGGCTGCTAATTACGTACATCTAAAAATTTGTCAGCTCACAATGGCAAGTGGTTAAAGATGCTTTGAGTGGAATCGTCCCTGCCGGATCTGCACCTAGAAACCCGTGGAAGTGAGTAGTCACTGGAAAAGTAACTGCAGTTCAAAAAACAGGTAGCAATTGGCAGGTTTTCTTTTATGTTTACATTTTACATCTCCCTTAAAAGACTGATTGTTAGTTATATGAGTGAAAAAGAAATTACTATTCAACAGCAATAAAAATTTAAGAGGCACTCTATATTAATCCGATAGCCAAACAGGTAGATTATGCTGATGGTGGCAACTTAATCATAATATTGCCATGCAGCAACGTAAATTGAAATAAAATGATTAGCCTAATTTACTGTGTAATTGTAACATGTAATCATATCAATGTGTAACAATTACATGTAAATATTTCCATTTCATTCCTGTTGACCGATTCCTAGTCAATGTATGCAAAGAACACAACATCACCATCCAATTAAAGCACAATGTCGGGGTTTTTTCAGTGAGAGACTAGCTATGGAGAGTGCCAGAAGTGAACGTAAAGAGTTCAATCAGGTCATGCCACAAGTGTAGTGAACAACACAGTATGGTATTTGCAGAGTTTTAACAGAAGTTTCAATGTAAGCCCACTTGAGAGATGCTTATTCTTTGAATTAAACCATTCTTTAGCAATTCACTCAAAGCCTAGAGTTATAGTCCTGTTGCCATGATGATTGTTTAATTTTAGTTTGCTGCATTTGTTTCCTATGATACTGTATATCAGTTTAAGGTTAATTATCATTATTGTTGTGGTTATTTTTATTTTGTTGTGGCCTATAATTTTAACCCCCCCCCCCCCCATGTTTATGACAGGTTGGTACCCATGATAAGAATCATCCATCAATGTTTTGATCCTGCTATCTTGGGAAACCTAAACTTGTTAAATTAGGTTCAAGGCAGAAACCAGTCCATCTAATACTATATATGCTCTCTCACTCCTACCAGGGCAATTTAGGAATCTTGTATTAGAATAGCTTACATACCTTTGAAATGGAGTCCCTGGAGAAGAGTCTCACTGACATGAGTATGAATATGAAGGATGTATAAGATCCACACAGGCAATGGTCTGCACAAGAATCAAATACAAGTCTGTGTGCGTAGCCTGTGGCATGCATGCCTTTGCTGCATAGTTGGTGTGAGAATGACATCTATTATGCTGGCTCAACCATCTTGCAAACATGGAAAAGTGCACCGGTCAGAAAAAAGTCAATAAACAAATACAAAACAAAAAGCCACATAATCTATTTCTAACCAATTCTGAAACCTAACAGTACATTAGTTGTGTTAACACTAATAATCAGTTTATCATCCTCCCTTGTTTGACAAAACAATTACCTGATACTTGGTTCAGTGGATACTTAAAAAGCAAACAATTCAAAGCAATTAATTTCTACAGACACTGCATCATTGAAAAGCTTGAAGTGGTTTTAACATTTATGAAAATAATGCAGTTACAGTAAATGCAAAATAATGTTCAATTAAACACAATACACTGTGCAATAAAATGCAAAAATGCCTTGCAATATATATAGAAATATATAGCACATTTTTATACATATATCATTTGATTCTACTTGTAAGGCTACTAATAGTGTGAATATAAGTTGCAATATACTTTATGCTTTTATCACCTCACAAACTCATTTCTGTATGTCTCAATTGGCAGGTATTGTATCTACTCTTTAATGTCAGCTTGAACTGCTGCTAGAGTCCTCGTTTAGACTTGCAACTACATGCACATAACTCTTGTTCTGTTCAGTTTCACAAGCTTCCCAAGTCCTTCAGGATCAAGGACAAAAAGCTGTTGCTTACTTTTAAAACCAGAGTACATTGATGATATCTTCTTTGTTTTAATGCCCTTCTACTAATGCATGTTACTTGAGTTACGGAGCCTTCCATTTTTTTGCAGCTATACTTTGGAATTCTCAGATGCTGACATAATTTTCGTTTTTTGAAAGAAAACTTAAGACCCATTGATTTAAGAGGGCATTTAACTTACCTAACTAATTGAACATTCAAAATTTTGGTGGAATATGACAAAGGTCTGACAGGCCACCCTGTTCCAGGGAGAAAATGGATATATTGGTCAAAATATCAATGACACCATATGACACTGGGAAAGAAAATGGAAAAGACTCAATAACAATTGATCATACATATTTCTGCATCTACATTAAAAAACTATATCAACAGCTGCAACAGAAGCCTAATTTTATAATTGCCAAATAACCTACTGAAAGGGAAAATGATGCTGAAGGTAAAGTTAATGTTTAATTATTTATGGTAAGATAGTTATTAATCATTGGACTTCATCTTGTGGTGCAACTTAACTATAACAAGACACAAGACTTATTGGTGAACTTGTGGCATACCAAGGAACGTCTGAGACCAGTCACCATCCGGGGGTTTGGGTGTGGAAGTGGTACAGAGCTGTGGGTTCACAAAAACAACAAACTTGACTAGTCTGACAATAGAGTTTTACTGTACCAGTTCCTGAGCAGACTGTACATCCTAAGGAGTCTCCGGTCTTTTCATGAATGCAGCAAGCTGCTGGAAATGTTCCTTCAGTCCATAGTAGCCAGTATGTTCTATACTGCAGTCTCCTAAGGAAACAACTTGAGCTCAAAAGATGCATAATGCCTAAACAAATATATCAGGAAAGCCTGCCTCATCACAGGGTGATCCCTGGACACACCAGAAGCTGTTCTTGATAAGAAGATGGTGGCAAAATTAGATGACATCATGAAAAATATCCTTCATTCCCTCCAGGAGGTACTGTCTTGTAGCACCTTTAGCCACAGAAATTTCTGCACAATATACATTATTTATTTATTGGTTAATTTTTGATTGGCTATAGTAATTGTCCTTTAAGTATGTTTCTGCTGCTGTAAGCATCTAAATTTCCCCTTGAGATTAAGAAATAATCTAATCTAATGCTGCATGTTCATTAACAATATGAAAGTAAGAATTTCACAATGCTCTGTATAATAATGTGACAGTAATAACCCTATAAACTTGTAAATTCTGAGTACTGTATGCTAAAAGAATTGGTTATTACTATTATTATTGCTATTATTATTACGGTTGTCTTCCTCTCACCTCTTGTTGAGTGGCAGTAACTGGTAAAACCAGATTTCATTAAGAATTCAAACGGATTTATCCAAGTGTCTTTCATAGAATGTATGCAGTACCCATTTGAGCTTCTAAATTTTACTGGCTGATAGATGGTCTGGGAGCAGCTGAGCATTTTGATTAAACTCCTTCTTGACTGTTCATAAAGCCTCAACTGTGACTGGTACAACTTTTGTTGTTACATTCCACACCTTGTTGATCTTGAGTCTTAGAGCCTTGCGTTAGCTGTGCCTCTCTGTTTCTTTCAGCATGACGTTCTAATCATCTGGAATGCCTATATCTGTCAGGCAGGTTTTCTGTTTCTTGCTGAGATGTCTTTGACTGCATGATGGTGGTATTGTTAATGTTAACAGCCTTTTTTGAATAAGTGCTCATAGTACTTGCCATGCATTTGTACCACCCAGTTGCTTGCATATTAGCCGACGGATGTACTGTAGCTGATTAATTTATTGCTTCTATTGGTGTACTCAAATGGCACAAGAGTTATATAGCATATAATTTGGCTCATTTTTCTTCCACCTTGTTGCAAATCTTTCATTTGCTACCTACTGCGCATTTCAGATTATTCCACTGTTGGTATCTGGTGTTGAGTTCCTAAACCTGACCTGCTATTAGTAAACTTTCTGTCTGTCCTTTTTGACCAGAACTGTAAAGCCATGTCATAAACACTTCTTTATTGACTGATGATCTGATGAGATCTTAGAAGACTTTTCCATTCATCCATCCATCCATCCATTATCCAACCCGCTATATCCCAACTACAGGGTCACGGGGGTCTGCTGGAGCCAATCCCAGCCAACATAGGGCGCAAGGGACTTTTCCATATAGCAATTTCATTGTGAACTGTTCTGATTTTTCTTTGTCATTGCTGGACTTGAGTTATTTTTTAATATTCTGAGCAACAGTCTCTAGTCTTAGATACTTTTCTTTGGTTAGTTTAGATTTTTTTTTTTTTTTGTAGACGCAGTATTTGGGTTTGCCAGCATCATGATCCTTTACCATCCTGGTGAATTTGTCTTTACGTAGCTTGATGTCCTTAATTAGATCAATTATAGCTAAGTTTAAGTGGTATGTATCAAAGATAATCCCCTTTCACCATCTTTTCTCTTGATAAAGTTTTTTCAGTGCGAGCCTTCAGGTGTTCGATGCTTCCAATAGTGAGGCAATATTGATGTTACCATTGAATTCCTCGACAATGCTAAGATCATGCTTCAGGTGAGATTCAGTATTTTAGAAGTATTTTAAAGGTGTCCATATAAAATAGCTGGCTGACTTTGTTATCAACTTGAGATGCAATACCTTTTCTGTTCAACCTGTTGGTCAGCAGTATCAGTGGTAGGGAGAGCGGCAAAGAAACAAAGAATCACCTTGGAAAATTTGACTTGTGATTCATAGAAAAAAACGAGTTATACATGCACATGACTTTAATTAGGACTAACCCTGCACAATAGATATGGAGATTAGGAAATAATCTACTTTAAAATGTTACATCAGGCAGTTCGCAGTAAATGCTCATTCTAGGTGAATTCTTTATCATATGTTTATACAGTGACAAAATATTAAAGTATATATATATATATATCTATCGAAATATTTATTTTCACCACTAGGATAGGCATGGAAGATCAGGGAATTTCCAGAGTGTACACTGCATGTATAGGTGGCATGGTGGCGCAGTGGTAGCGCTGCTGCCTCACAGTAAGGAGACCTTGGTTTGCTTCCCATGTCCTCTCTGCTTGGAGTTGGCATGTTCTCTCCATGTCTGTGTGGGTTTGCTCCAAGTACTCCGGTTTCCTCCCACAGTCCAAAAACATGCAGGTTATGTGCATTGGCAATCCTAAATTGTCCCTAGTGTGTGTGCGTGCGCCCTGCGGTGGGCTGGCGCCCTGTCCGGAGTTTGTTTCCTGCCTTGTGCCCTGTGTTGGCTGGGATTGGCTCCAGCAGACCCCCGTGACCCTGTAGTTGGGATATAGTGAGTTGGATAATGAATGGATGGGTATACTGCATGTGATTTGGGGCTGATTTTACTGCTTACTTTAACTGATCGAATATATAGTAGGATCCTATCTGTATTACATTGTGAGAAGGAACATTTTGGTTTGGATCATGACCCATTGCAAAAGGACCAAATCAAATGCTACGGTAAGTATTTAACCCAGACTCCAGTTTTATAGTGTTAGCACACATAATAAGTACATTACATAAAAATGTTAGAAATTGCAGGTCAGATTGAAAATAGAAAGAAATGCATGTGAACTGTGATGGATCAAACTGCTGATAATAAAACTGAATAACTATGCTTGTACTGTATACTGTACTTATTAAAGTACAGTGACCACATGTTCACCAAGTGACTAAAACATAAAATCATGATATAAATGTAATTTGCTTCTTTATTATCCTATATCCAAGATAATGTTAAAAAGGTACTTTAATATGAAGAAAATAGATGCATCTTCATCCAGTCACAAATGCCTTGTACAATACAATTCCTTAGTGGGTATATGATGTAAGCAGATTTTGGTAGTAGCCAGCAGGGGTTGCATGAATCAGCAATTGATTCTCACAATCATGCTGTTCACCAATGCTGTCTGAGCATTAAAGCAGTACAAGGTAAGATTAGTTTTCCTTAATGCTCACATTATACAGATACATTGACCATTACAGCCATTAGCCATTAGACTGATGCAACACAAAGATTGTTACTAAATGACAATATGTCATGCCCACAGCAAGGATAACACTTCTATAATTATTTTTCCTTCACTTGTTTTACAAGACAATGCACCAGTCAAATTAAATGGCAAAGTGTAAAGGATAAGGTGGGACATTGGTTATTTGGGTTGTCTCACAGCTCCAGATTGATAGATGCAAATCCTTGGCATTAGTATTGACTGTATGAATTTATGTGCTATTTCTGTGTCTGTGTGGGATTTCCTCCAATATACTAAAGACAGTTGTCAAAAGTAAATTGGTCTGCTGTGATTGTACAATGTGATGTCCATGTCCATAGTTGGACATGGACATCCATAGTTGTGTCTTGTCCATAGTTGGTTAATGTTTTGCTCCCGGTGCAGCTGGCATTACCACTGACTCTCTATGGTCTTTAACTGCATAAACATTTTCCAGACATTTGCTGTAACACACATTTTTAAAAGCTTAGATATGGTCATTCCAGTACACTTCATTTGTGGATATTTTAATCTATCATGGTCTAAAAGCTGACATTGCATATCCTGTCCAGGACAATACTGACCTACTTTATATATCTGACATGTTTATTCAGGAATTAGCTACAGACATGCAGTAGTAAAACATATTTTATCTAAGGAATGAAAGAGTCATTTCAAACTTCATGTTGTAATTCACCTGGAAATTTCATATCCAGCTCTAATATGATTTATATTTAGGCCATTAAGGTGATGTCTAAGAAGAAGGGATACTCAAGTTTTAATTGCCAGCTTTAGTCTGTGTCCCTTTAAGACATAACCATGAGCGTCTAACAATGCATAGCTACAAAGAAGAGGTATCACCAGGGTTAACATGTTTCATAGTCAAGCCTAGAACTGGGATTTTTTAGGTTTTAGACACCCACTGAGAGAGTATAATGAGTATATGTTTCTAATCTGGACCCCTCGGAGACTGCAGTTCCCTCGTCTTTTCACAGTGCAGGAAAACGGCAGGCTTTCGTTCCTTTTTTTATTATTTTCTTCGCAGGCTAATTTAAGAGCTGTCTTTGATGGTTCCTCTGTGGAGCTTCTGTTTCAAATATCCAAATGCAAGGATTAGCAGGCTTTTGTGCTGTAAACCCAAATTTATTCTGAGTTTTTTTCCTTTCTCGTGTTTTTTTACTTTTAGGGTAAGTGTAGTATTGTGCTAAATAAAGAGACTGATTGCAGTTTTTTGCATTTAATTTTGTTATTTCTAACATGGTGCTTAATACACCACTAATGAATGAGGCTACAAGAAAGAAACTATGCTAAAGCAGACTTTTTTACATTTTATTTTATTTGGTGTTGTTTTTTCCTTCATTATTCTTCTAAAGTAGTGACCGCACAATCCAGTGTAAAGCTATTACTGTTCTGCAGGTACTTCTGAGCTTGGACAGAGAAGTTTTTGGTCAATTAAGCTGAAGCCTGTGTTAATAATCCCTTGCAGCCTTTTAATCATATAATATCAGAATAGATATCACCCACAAAATTATACAAAGCCATTTTCCCTTAAAATTCTTGCATGACTAATCTTGGAGTAAACTCCTACCAAATTAGGAAACTTACTATTCCAGTGATCACTTTGGGTACTAAACCACAACTTGCACAAAATATGGCTATATTTTGTACCATTCTAAGTAAAGATGGATTTTAACAGATTAAAAAGCTCATATCTGTCTCTTTGCTTCCCACTCTAATATTTGATGACCATCAGTTATCTGCTACATCCCACCAGCTACAGGTGGTGCAGTAAGATATGCACTAGCCTTTCTTTCTTCATTGCCAGGGTGGTGTTATGTTTTCCAATTATGTATTCATACGGGGTTAATAGCTATAACTCTTTTACAACAACTGTCTTTATGTTTTTTGCATTTTGGCAGGAAAACAAACATGAAAAAATTATGTTTAATGATGTGGAAGCAGGAAAAGAAAATGAAGAGGTAACATCCAGAGAATAAAGAGACAGGAATGAGAAATAAGGAAGCTGGAAAGAAAAAAAGCAGGCACATAATAAAAAAGAAACAGAAGGAATAGTAAAACTAATACTACACTTTTGTAAGCAAGAAACAAAAGCCATTTGCAATCAGTGTTTGGAATGAGATGAAGAAATTATCATCTTGGCCTGTGTGTCTCCCCCCTCCATTGTTTTTCAGATACCCCCCAGATTTGCACAAGTGTTTGCTGTTGCTTTGCTCACGGGATTAATTTTAGAATGAGACAGAAAGGGGGAGAAAAAATAAAATAAAATAACTGTCATGCGAGTCGACAGGCAGTGATTAAGGTTTTAACTGATCACGCTCCCCTCTGACAGCTAACCAGCTATTATCTTAAAAGAATCAAACGAATGTTCAAAGCCCTGGCTGGGCGCAAAACATGAAAGGAGACGTCAGGCGTTGGCAGTTGACAAGCCAGAGGGAGAGACGGGGAGAGAAAGATCTTTATTTTCATTTTACCATGGGGACTTTTGACAAACTGATCCAGGGACACTGAGGCTGTCGGATGTTCTGCAACATTACAATTCATCTGGTTTCTCTGTTTATTTACCTGGGAATAAAGAAAAGGATAGAAAGATGACTTGATATTGAATTCCACTGGGGAAATGCAGGCTTTATAGTACATGCATACTTGTTCACATACACCTGTGTTTGTATGCATATATATACTTTGTGTGTGTGCTTATGAGTGTTCATATACAGTCTGTGTGTATATATATATATATATATATATATATATAGTGACAGATAGGGGGTGCTATCGCTGACTTGAACCCTTGTCCAATACGCCAGACACCAGATAAAAGTCCAAATGTTGACTTAATTAATTCTGCACATTGCACAAAGCGCCCTCTCCTCCACAATACTCATACACAAATCAATAATCACTACAATAATACTCTCCACCACTCCCAGACGCGTTGCCCTCCTACCACTCAGCTCAGCTCGCTGTCTGGGAGCTCCCACAATCCTTTTATAGTCCCTGACCCGGAAGTGTTCCAATCCCCAGTTCATGTGATCTTCTTTCACTTCCGGGTCAGATCAAAAGTCCTTTTCTTCACCCTGGAAGTACGTCACTTCTGTCATCGCTCTGCCTATGACGCACTTCCGGGTTATTATTCGATGTTAATTAATGTTGATTTATTTTGTTTTCATATTGTGTTTTTTATTTTTCTATTCTTTATTATGTAAAGCACTTTGAGCTACTGTTTGTATGAATATGTGCTATATAAATAAATGTTGTTGTTGTTGTTGTTGTTATAGGGCACATATGACTCTTTGCTCCTCCCTGCAGCTCCTGGTGTGGCGGAAGTGCTGGGGTAACAGGTCCCCAAGGCATTGGGGCGCCTCCTGGCGGTGATCACGGGCCCCTACAGGGTGGAGCTTCCATGCCCTGTACCCGTGGCCCCCAAAGCAACCCGGAAGGCAACCCCCACGTGATCCAGGGTGGGCACAGACCCACATCCGGTCCCTCATGACGTCCCGGCCAGGTCATGGCCCCTGGCATCCCTGACAATACATATATGTGTGCGTATGTACATGTATATGTGTGTATATATATACAGTGCATCCGGAAAATATTCACAGCGCATCACTTTTTCCACATTTTGTTATGTTACAGCCTTATTCCAAAATGGATTAAATTCATTTTTATCCTCAGAATTCTACACACAACACCCCATAATGACAACGTGAAAAAAGTTTACTTGAGATTTTTGCCAATTTATTAAAAATAAAAAAATTGAGAAAGCACATGTACATAAGTGTTCACAGCCTTTGCCATGAAGCTCAAAATTGAGCTCAGGTGCATCCTGTTTCCCCTGATCATCCTTGAGATGTTTCTGCAGCTTAATTGGAGTCCATCTGTGGTAAATTCAGTTGATTGGACATGATTTGGAAAGGCACACACCTGTCTATATAAGGTCCCACAGTTGACAGTTCATGTCAGAACAAAAACCAAGCATGAAGTCAAAGGAATTGTCTGTAGACCTCCGAGACAGGATTGTCTTGAGGCACAAACCTGGGGAAAGTTAGAGAAATATTTCTCCTGCTTTGAAGGTCCCAATGAGCACAGTGGCCTCCATCATCCGTAAGTGGAAGAAGTTCAAAACCACCAGGACTCTTCCTAGAGCTGGCCGGCCATCTAAATTGAGCGATCGGGGGAGAAGGGCCTTAGTCAGGGAGGTGACCAAGGACCCGATGGTCACTCTGTCAGAGCTCCAGAGGTCCTCTGTGGAGAGAGGAGAACCTTCCAGAAGGACAACCATCTCTGCAGCAATCTACCAATCAGGCCTGTATGGTAGAGTGGCCAGACGAAAGCCACTCCTTAGTAAAAGGCACATGGCAGCACACCTGGAGTTTGCCAAAAGGCACCTGAAGCACTCTCAGACCATGAGAAACAAAATTCTCTGGTCTGATGAGACAAAGATTGAACTCTTTGGTGTGAATGGCAGGTGTCACGTTTGGAGGAAACCAGGCACCGCTCATCACCAGGCCAATACCATCCCTACAGTGAAGCATGGTGGTGGCAGCATCATGCTGTGGGATGTTTTTCAGCAGCAGGAACTGGGAGACTAGTCAGGATAAAGGGAAAGATGACTGCAGCAATGTACAGAGACATCCTGGATGAAAACCTGCTCCAGAGGGCTCTTGACCTCAGACTGGGGCGACAGTTCATCTTTCAGCAGGACAATGACCCTAAGCACACAGCCAAGATATCAAAGGAGTGGCTTCAGGACAACTCTGTGAATGTCCTTGAGTGGCCCAGCCAGAGCCCAGACTTGAATCTGATTGAACATCTCTGGAGAGATCTTAAAATGGCTGTGCACCGACGCTTCCTATCTAACCTGATGGAGCTTGAGAGGTGCTGCAAAGAGGAATGGGCGAAACTGGCCAAGGATAGGTGTGCCAAGCTTGTGGCATCATATTCAAAAAGACTTGAGGCTGTAATTGCTGCCAAAGGTGAATCGAGAAAGTATCGAGCAAAGGCTGTGAATACTTATGTACATGTGATTTCTCAGTTTTTTTATTTTTTAATAAATTTGAAAAAACCTCAAAACTCTTTTCACGTTGTCATTATAGGGTGTTGTGTGTAGAATTCTGAGGAAAAAAATTAATTTAATCCATTTTGGAATAAGGCTGTAACATAACAAAATGTGGAAAAAGTGATGCTCTGTGAATACTTTCCGGATGCACTGTATATATATATATATATATATATATATATATATATA
>JANRMT010027041.1:39982346-40005386 GCA_026402145.1 Polypterus bichir lapradei | reverse complement strand
ATATATATATATATATATATATATATATATATATATATATACACATACATACCATATTTATGTAAGTCCAGATCTTTGAGGTAGGTGTAAAATAAAATAAGAGTTGATTAATATGAAATAATATCTCATTTCAGTTTTATATGATCTAATCTTTTACTTCTTTCTGCCTGGAATGGGATATAAGGGCAATTTGACACAAGACATATAGAATGATTACTGCATCTCTACATATGTTGTGCACAATAAATACATAATCTCAACCTCTGCTCAGATTTTATGACTAAAAATTATTTCAATTCTGATAACTGATTATTTTTAGTAATACATTTGTTTTTAGTACATTTATTAAAATATTTTTGGCATGGCTATCAAAAAAATCCTATTCTAGCATAGTTGAGTAATATTTGAAAAAGTGATTGATTAGGATTTCTGTGTTTCCCTAGTGAATATCATTAGAATTAAACATGGGTCTTCAACTCCAATATTTTATATTGGTAATAGAAAAGAAAATTCCTATTTATAATGAAATAAAGTGAAAATGAGTGCAAAGATTGTAAGAATAAAGTATCAATTTGAAAGATGTGCATAGGGAGCTAAAGTTGTGACAACATATAAAATCTAAGTCATCATTTACAAGTAAGCCCTTAGGGACCATCAGGACTGCCAAGTTAACAGACATTTAGATTAATGTTTCCATGTCACAAAACATTTTAAAAATGATCACAAAGAACCTACTTGAAATTTAGCACAGAAAAATCTAAGCCTAGATACAGGATTTCAACGGTGGTGGTAATCATTTTGCCATGGATCCTTTCCATCACTTTGTTAAAAGTGCAAAATTTTCTTATTTTTGCATGTTCTTGTCTTAGCTCTACCAAAATTAATAGATAGGCGTATATAATATGTACAGTATTTGTGAGGTAGAAACAGCTTCAAAACATCCACTTATTCTGCCACAAAAAGAACTGAAGCCTGTTTTTATGATGAGCAATTAAGATAACGAATGTCCAATGTTGTGAAAGATTGCTAACGTAAAATAAGTCTTTCTGTCGTCCAGCATAAAAGTAGTTCCAAAAATCAAAGACAAAACAATCAAAGCACAGGGTCTTAACCATGAATATGATCAATAAAAATGCACTAGTAACAATCAAGATTTCTGTCCATAAACTCAGATACCAGGAAGTGTATGAAGTTGATCTTTATACTTTTGACACCGGATGTCATCCATAATAATACCATAGAAACCTTAACTTTAAGGTTAAATAAACTTACTTTCAGAAAAACTGTTTTTACAATAAATAAACAAATCCATAAAACATTTATAATGAATGCAGATCATACCATACACCTACAGTCTATGTGCAATATTTCCTTCTTATTTTGTGCGTTGATCAATAACACCATGCAGAATAGAAGAGCTGATAGGCTGTCTTCAGCTATCGTAGCAAGTGAATATTTACATACCGATTGGCTTTGCTGAATTCATAATTTTGAAGCTTTGCCTAAGTGTGCTTTTTAACTGCCCACCGGTCATAACTTCAATCTAAAAGTATTTCATTGTATATTCTATAATATTAAAGTTGTTGAAACTGTTGAGAAAAAAATTGGCAGATACATCTATAAATCAGTTTTTACCAAAATTAGTTCAAATTTAGAGTAACAGGGAGCATGAACATGTCCTGGCTATATTGTGTGCAAAGAAGGAACTGAGCACTCTCTCATGCAATGCCAGTTTAGAGTCAGCCTGTTTATTAGATCCAAATACCACTTTAGACACAGAGAAGCAATTAGTACAGGTTATAAAAAAATTAAGAATAAAATATTAACAGCTACAGCAGTAGATGTAAAATAATATGCTATGATTAAAAAAGAGTCTTGAATATTGATTTAATTACTGACTCCAATGGGGCTTCTTTAATGTTGGTTGACAGATTGTTACAAAATCTTGGCGCCTACATGAGTTGTATTTATTCTTGTATTCTAAATCAGACCTGCAGCTACAGATTTCAGTGTATGTCCTTAGATGAAAGCATTAATAAACTTTGTAAGGTGAGGCAGGATGAACTTATTTTATATTGGTATTTGTATTATGTTATGGTCTGTCATGTAATCACACCACTCCATGTTGTACATTGTGCACTCTGGTGACAGCTGACAGTCTGGATTAAAAAGTCTTTCAGAAACAGCTCTTTTCTACACTGTGAGCAATAGAAGAACTTCTATGCTTGAGTGTGCAGGGTCTGCCTGTAAGCATTACATGTGTGGTGCTTGCAGGTGATGTTAGCTTAACTATCTGTTTTACTCAGACCCCACCTTTAGCTCATCACCACCACTATATCTTATTTCTTAGTTCTTTCTGTCATGTTTTTAATTAATTGTAGAGTAATAAATTAATAAATAGATTAGCTATACCACAAATGATTAAACAGATTTCTTTGAAACAAATGATCTAGCTCTTCAAGATCCTGTAATTTACTAAACCACCACAATATTTATAAGCTGGGGAAAGCATTTCTTTAGAAAAGTCAGAAACATTAAGACTTAAGGTTAAAGCCTTCTGCTGTATAATAGCAAATGTATTGTACATGTAGTAAAAGTGATAGACATCCAATTCTTTAAAATCTCTCATATTACTGAAGCAATGTAAACAAATGCTTTAGCACCGTAATGCAAGCAAGAAGGCAATGTTTTGTCCACTATAGAAGCAGATGGCAGCTTCGTCTAATTCTTCCATGTGAAGCCTGAAAACCATGAGGACTGATTGAGGTCATTTATGTTTGCTAGAATGTCTAGTGGGGGCTGGTTGGTCCCATGGCCTTGGAACCCCTGCAGCTTTTGTTTTTTTTTTTCTCCAGCCCTCTGGAGTTTTTTTTTTTTTTTGTTTGTTTTTTCTGTCCTCCCTGGCCATCGGACCTTACTTTATTCTTTGTTAATTAGTATTGCCTAATTTTGATATCTTTTTTTTTTTTTTCTTTCTTCATCTTGTAAAGCACTTTGAGCAACATCATTTGTATGAAAATGTGCTATACAAATAAATCTTGATGTTGCATTGTGGCAGTGCAGCAGACCTATACAGCTAATAAAGCTTTTATGCAGATAAACATAATCTTTTATACAAGGCCATTAAACATGCACAGTTTTCTAATATGAAGGAAGATTGAGATCAGACCAATTGTACCATGGCTAAACTAGAATAAGAATGTGTAGCTCATTTAATTTGACATATAATAGTTATACCCCACAAATTGAGGTAGATAACCACATTTGATTGGGAAAGACTGTTAGGAATGTATCAACAACAACAACAACATTTATTTATATAGCACATTTTCATACAAAAAAAATGTAGCTCAAAGTGCTTTACATAATGAAGAATAGAAAAATAAGAGACACAGTAAGAAAATAAAATAAGTCAACATTAGTTAACATAGAATAAGAGTAAGGTCCAATGGCCAGGGGGGACAGAAAAAACAAAAAAAAAAAAACTCCAGACGGCCGGAGAAAAAAAAAAAAAAAATCTGCAAAGATTCCAGGCCATGAGACCGCCCAGTCCCCTCTGGGCAATCTACCTAACATGAATGAAACAGTCCTCTTTGTATTTATGGTTTTCACGGAAGGACTTGATGATGATGATGATGATGATCACGTGGACTTCTGGCTTTTAGTCCATCAATGCTGGGGCATCATGGTGCTTTGAGTAGGTTGGTGGTGGCGCAGGCCGCCACCACAGAGAAACCGGAAAAAGAAACAGAAGAGAGAGTAGGGGTCAGTACGGATTTTAGAGCCACCATGAATAGTTATTATGATGAATTGAACATACAGAGTATCAGGATTAAGATAAAGTGAAGTTATGAAAAGGCCATGTTAAAGTAATGTGTTTTCAGCAGTGTTTTAAAGTGCTCCACTGTATTAGCCTGGCGAATTCCTATCGGGACAAAAGCATACACAGAAGTGATAGGAACTCTGAACTTTAGAGTCTTTCTTGGTTATCTGGGAAGGTGCATTTTTCATCCCAAAATGTCCTTAGATTGTACTTGTACATTTTTCATTATGTCGAGATCTTCTGCTTGAAGTGTCAGTGCTAAAGTGATCCACCGATTTTGCTGTTTTAGGATGTAGGATGAAGCTTTTTCTGTAGGATGGAGTTGAGCATATGTGATACAGATACTTCTACCCTGTGAAGGTAAATGATATGCCAAGACACTTTTTTGAAGTAGCAATCAATGCAGACCGGTCAGTATCCAAAACAGGTGTCTGTGCCAAAATCATTCAGGATCTGTTGGAATACTCTAATATTGTTCAGATGAGGGATCTTAAACTCACTAAATTAGAATCTGAGATCCTCTTGGGCAAAATCGTAAAAGAAATGGAAGTAATATAGGTAGAATGTACAGTTAGCTGGCAACAAAATCAGTTGCATGGAATCAGCCATTGGTACCAATACTGTCTACCCCAGAATTATAAGACCACCCTGCTTTGAAAGCTTGTTGTGGAGTTGCCATGGCTCTTTTTGAAGAATTTCACTATGGCTTGGAGTTACTGTAATGTGAGCAATCAGACAAAAAATCCTAATTTTTTTCTGATTAAATCACCCACTGGTTACCACAGATTGAGTGTCACCATGAATTAACAGGAAATATAATTGAAAGGCATATCCACTGAGCACACCTCATATTTTAATTTCACTCTTGAAATAAGCATACATAAAAATGAAACTGTCTGAAAAATATAACAAATTTTGACAGTGACCTAGAAATGTTATATCACCTTACTCCTGTTAAAGTCTAAAACTTGTACCCCTTAGAAATTTGCTTGCGTAAGACAGGAGAGGAAAACTATAAAGGTACGTTAGTTGAAAGTGTGGCAATTAATATCTTGCATTTTAGCATCAACATGATATAATAAGTAGCTTAGATAAACTTTATTAATCCTAATGGGACATTTAAATGAATAAAGCAGCAGAAAACATAAAAACAAGGATACAGAGCACACAGGAACAGAAACATAAAAAAAAGGATATAGACTCTAAAGAAAAATAATACAGCCAACAGACCAATAGATAAACAAACAAATAAATAATTGTGTGTAAATTGTGCACAAATTACAAAATGAACTTAAAGAGTATGGCGGGAGGGAGCATTGAAATGCCTGATAGCAAGTGGGGAGAAAAAAGTGGATTGAGCTGATTTTTCATGATGGCATTTAATTTTTCCACCATACTCATTTCTACAACAGCTTCCAGTGTGTCTAGGGTTAGCCTTGTTATGGAGCAAGCTTTGCTGATACGTTTGTTCAGGTATTGTGCATCCTTTAAGCTCAAGTTGCATTCCCAGGCGACTGCAGTGCAGAACAGCACACTGGCTACTAAGGGCTGGAAGAACATTTCCAGCAGCTTGCTGCATACATGAAAAGACCTGAGTCTCAATATGAAGTGCAGTTTGCTCTGACCCTTCTTGTACAGTGCCACCAGTTCTGTTTGTAATAATGTACATTGTGGTGACATATTTATTTTTATGTGAAGCTTCCTCATTTAAATATTGATTGCATCAAATAAATAATCCTCCTGTTAGTCTGTTCCACATCTGTTTGCCTCTTTATGCACATGTAGAGGAACCCCAGACACATGCAGAACAGATGCAGCTGCATTGATGTTGTGGAGTATTTCAGGGCTTCAAATAAAGTAAAACTTTCAAACTGTTTGCTTTTAAATGGTTTGTTTTCTTGTCAAGTTTAGCAATGATTGACAAAAGTGTTGGAGGGCAAAGGGTGTGAATTACTTTGCACCCAAGTTACAGATTGTAAATTATTGCAGTATAATCCCTTTAGGGAAACTCAGCTTTCAGTACTGTGCTATTACTCCATAATGGATGTCTGATTTGAACATTAGACACTTGGCCTGTCAAGTATTTGGTGATATAACACTGAACTTGAGCAGGTGGGGGCTGGGGGCCAAGTACAAACCTGTTACATGAAGCCTGGAAAACAGAAATGTAAATCTGCCCTGCAGAATCTGAGGTGATTTGAGGGTCTCTATTCTCTTGTTTGTACTTGCTTTGCTGGTTTACTCAATAGTTTAGTTCCTGATTCATATAGAAGATGACTTTTTTATCTTTTCTCTAAAATACAGTAATACATCAACTGTAAAATGTGTCTCCAGAAGCAAGATTTAAAAATTTTATGAGGTCTTATTTACCCTTTCACCACATATCGCAATGTAGTGTCACTGTGGGCTGAAGCCTGTTTTGTGAGCACGATTGAATCCAACCTTGGACAAGAAAGCACCCATGTTCACTCATATTGGCATAAATACAGCCAGTCCCTGGAGAAAATCTCCAGAAAACTTGTGGAAAACAGGAAAAATCTGTATAGACAGTGCCTAATCTGGAATATAAACCTAGGATTTTTAAAGATATGTGGCATCAGAACTTGCTACTGTGTCATCATGTAGCCCATTTATGAGATCTCACAAAACGAGGAGTACAAAATCAATAATTTGTTGTAAAGTACCTGTCATTGTGTGTGCTATTGCAAGAGGCTTTGTAAAGCATTTAATATTTAAATTTTACAAATGAATAACACAATGCATTTACTATTTAATAAAGTATACAACAAACATATCAATGTTCCCAGCACTGAGATTTTCATGATTTCATTTCCACTCAAACTGTATGTCCGTTCCTAGTTGACACAAATGTTTTGCTTTTTATCTGAGTAATCTACTAATTCCACAATTCCACATTGATGTGATAGTACTTGTCACCATGCTTCATTGTTAACTAATTATATGCCAGTATCTTTTATCACTTTTGTAGTTATTTTACCTTTCTTTTTGCCTGATAAAAAGGAAAAATGCTATTGAAAGTGATATTGCTGTTTTAGGCATGAGTACTTAAGCCAGCATGTGTGCTTACAAATTATATTTAACATAACACTACTTACCCAAGAATCTGGATTAAGCAGGTTAAAAAATGAATGGATTAATAATCCAGTTTATGTGTGAGAATGTATTCACTGTTATGAACAGGAATAGTCTGAGCAACCTTGTACTGCTGTGTTTAGCATAAGATTAAAGCCATCATTCTAGATAAACTGTTCTTCTAAACTTAATCAAAGCTGTAATAATAACATGCTGGACATTTTATTGACAAAATCTATTAAATGAATTATTGAAAAGTAAGAACACAACTCTGGATAAACTAGAAATAGGAAAAACACAAAAATTGAGAGATGGCTCAACTGTTTACTTGCATAAGCTGCAGTCAATGAGAATATTTTTGTTGATGTGGAGTTATCTAATTTTAAGACACCCATTTATTCACTTCAGTGCCATGGGGAATTTTGTGCCTAACCCTGCAGTACCAGGCACAAAATAGGAATTAACTCTGCATAGGATGCCAGTTCATTGCAGGACAGACTCACTCTCACACATAACACTCACGCTCAACTCACACTGTGCCAATTATAAAATATTTTATTCAAAATTTAAAACCAAAAGTTCAGTATATTCACCAGCCCTGTCATGTTCTGTATCTGAACATGTCCTTAGCCACTCCACCACCTGGTAATTTTCCATCTTAATGACAGACTGTCAAAAGTGTCCTTTTAAATGATCTTAAAATGTTGAACCACTCTGCTATGCCGAATTTGATTTTTTGTGTTTTTCTTTTTTTTCAGTTTTTAGCTTTTGTTAAAAGCTAAAAAGTTTTTTACATTGAGTCTCATGTCAGTATTTTTGCTTATTGGTAAATATAAGTTTGGCTGCTAATTTGGTATTTCAGTTTTACTCTACTTAAAGTAACCTAGCTATGGGTTGAGAGTGATGCTGACCACCTCTAACAAAATAAAGGTATGCATTCACATTAAAATCTCATGGTACATGTGGGTTCTCTCTTAAGGCTTTGGTGTGAAGAACTAAATGAAACAGATATGAGCAGGTTGTTAGACTATATTCATGTGGTTGGAAGCGGGTTGTCAGAATGTGAAGTAACCTCTATGATAATTCTTGAAAAACGTTTTCTCTTTCTCTCTCTCTCTCTCTCTCAATCACTCACTCACCCATATTTGTTATTTTGTTCAAAAGGTGAAATTTGTCAGGATGATTCATCTAAGGCACTAGGTATCTGCTAAGAAATTGCATTTAGATATATCAATATTTAGGGGAAAACCCACCCCCCTCCAACAACAGAAAAACTAAATACACAAAAATTTCAAAAATGCTTTGACTGAAGTAACTGAAATTTAGTAATG
This sequence comes from Polypterus bichir lapradei, assembly GCA_026402145.1. Taxonomy (NCBI): domain Eukaryota; kingdom Metazoa; phylum Chordata; class Cladistia; order Polypteriformes; family Polypteridae; genus Polypterus; species Polypterus bichir. The sequence continues at coordinate 39,997,139 of JANRMT010027041.1, read as the reverse complement.
TTATAGAAAAAAGAGAATTAGCCAACATGTGCTATTTTGGGGGTGGCACGGTGGCGCAGTGGTAGCGCTGCTGCCTCGCAGTTAGGAGACCCGGGTTCGCTTTCCGGGTCCTCCCTACGTGGAGTTTGCATGTTCTCCCGGTGTCTGCGTGTGATTCCTCCAGGCGCTCTGGTTTCTTCCCACAGTCCAAAGACATGCAGGTTAGGTGGATTGGCGATTCTAAATTGGCCCTAGTGTGTGCTTGGTGTGTGGGTGTGTTTGTGTGTGTCCTGCGGTGGGTTGGCACCCTGCCCAGGATTGGTTCCTGCCTTGTGCCCTGGGATTGGCTCCAGGTGACCCTGTGTTCGGATTCAGCGGGTTGGAAAATGGATGGATGGATGTGTTATTTTGGTCAATATTTGTTAATGTTATGCTAACTTGTATGCTGTGTGCTGTGCAGAGAGAGTGCTTTATACATATGAAGGACAGAGCAGAAGTGATTAATGGACCAAACAGCAGCACTAGCCAATAGGATGGACGAATAACTGAAGAAGAGGCTCTGTTCTGGAAAAAAGAGATATAATCATGTTTGGAGTCTATAGTCAGGTATGAAGTGAATGGAGAAAGTTTGGCAAAACTCAAGGAAGATGTGAAGGTCAATGGTTGGCAAGCCAAGATAAACCTTGAGTGCCGGCACTAGGTGCTGTGGCTATGAGTAGGTGTTGTTTAGCTAGGAGCAAAAAGGGAGTGTGAGGGAAGCAGAGGCGGAAGTTGTGTCCTTTGATCAAAGACCAGCCAGGAACAACGCAGTGGCATGGGGTGGCACTGAGCTTCAGAAGCTTAAGCTCCTGATCTGCTTTTCCCGGCCCAAGGTCTTTTTGTTGATTAAATACATGTCTACATGTAAGGCCCGATCCTTTTGTCAATCTTATACAATATAGCCCCTGATCAATGTTACACCATTATATGAATGTGTGTGTGAAAGTCCAACAGGATCCCTACACGACTTCCTCTCCGCTCTTTAATTTTATATATTTGTTGAACCACCCATGACAATCACAGAAGTGGTTGCTGTGACCGGGTCTAGGTCAACAGAGTGGAATGGATAACTAAGATGAGAGCCAGTACGCACTGAAGAGTGCTGGTAATCAACAGCAAAAAACAGCACTTGCTAACAATTGAGATTTGCTCCTTCCTTCAATTTTGTCAAGTTTTTTCATTCCATTTAACCAAGTGATCACACGTCTTTTTTCTCGGTCCAGGACACCTCCCTTTCTTCAGTCATCAATTCACCATCAATCCGAATTCTTTAACTTTTTTGACTACATTATTTCTTATCTGGCCCCATGAATCAAATGACTAAGTTAAGTGATCATTCATACTTTCATTTCAGAAATCCTCATATCCTTGCACTGCACCGCAAGAATTTATTTCTGACATTTTCTTTATTAACAGAACTGATTATGGCACCAGTTTTCTTATTTGTGATTAAAAACTTTAAGAATCTCTTCTATATTGGAAAATGCAGGGATATGGACTTGAGAAATAACTGTGGATAAGAGACGCTTCATCTTCTTAGAAGGAAAAAGATGTTGTGGTTGACATTACATTTGGATTTGTTTAATATGTTACATCTATGCACGTAAAGGTTGACACTGAAAACCTCAGAAGCAGGGATTTTCTGCTGCTTTCCCTTGTGAGCATTTGGTTGTTTAGCTGTTGATATAGACACCGTAGAACAAAGAAATGGTGAAATACAAGAGTCAGTATACCAGTTGAATAAAAACCAATTGAATAAAAACAGTAGCAGAGTTAGAAAATACAAATCAGACAACCATTATTTAAAAAGAATGAAACCAAAATCATAGTCAAAAAGGTACACAAACAAAAGGTTAAAAAACATGCAGAAAATGAACACAAAAAGGGGCAAGAGGCAGATGGAGTGGAGTTTGTAGGCAGTTGCCCATGTGGCAAAGACCAGAGCCAGAGAGCTGATATGGGCAAAATAAAGTGGTATAGATCATATGCAGAAGAAACACAATTTTTTACTAATTTTTTTTTTCAAACAGCTTTAGAGTTTGTTAATAATATATACAATTTCATATTTCAACATTCCTAACTTACCGGTACTTACAGGATGGAGAAATTTGTGGATTTTATTAACAGAAAATGTATTCAGAGTTTTGAAGTATGCACAATGATCACCCACCAGAGAAATAGAACTCTCAGGAAAAAAAAGTTTAGAAAAAAAAATACTTTGCAGGAAGAATAACTAAACAAGTTCCAAGATCATGGCAGATTGTGAAATAAAACTTCCACGTGAATAGGGAGAGCTAAAAAAAATATTTTGTAGATAGATTCTTTGCGTAGTAATTTGAACTTGATTTCTTAGCATCATTTTGGGCTTTGGTATTTTGGTTATTGTCCTTAGCTTCTGTTTTAAACATTAAATCCCTCATGGACCAATTCATTCAGGACTTACGTTGTTTTAAATCAAATAAACTCAAAACATTATTTAAAAATCAAAGTTAAAATACATTCATACAAAATTTCAAACATTATGTTAAATCCAGTGGCTTTCTCAACATTAAACACTATTCTTGTTATTATCCACAAACTTGTACATTCGAGGTAACGTGATATCTTAAATAATGGTGACATTTATTTCCTTACATATTTTTACTATTATTAAAGTTTTATTCTGCTGATCTAGCTGTCTTTCCCATGGGTGGGGGTTGATTTATTTTGAACCTAGTTTTGTTAAACTTGACTTGCATGTATGGAATGTTATCTGATTTTAGTAAAATTACTAAAATGTTCTTAAAAAAAATAGTGGTGACACAATCATGTCACACATTGCGTATCCAGGATCATGTAATAGAAACTGTGGTATGGTATTAGCAAAATAAAAATTAACTATGTAAAAATAATTAAAAAAAAAATGATTCCACGCAATATCACAGAATCTTAAAATTTTTTTAAATTTCCTTTTTTTAATTAAAAAACAATATTAATGTGGGTTGCCCATTTTTAACATCTTTAAGTATTGCTCTCAAATACAGACTGACAAAAGCATTTTTTGTTCTGAAATGAAAATTAACAGCAGACTTAATATTGTTTGTGCCAAAAGTAAACATGTGGTTAAAGTTCATCCTTGAGAATGGCTCTTTACCATGATCTGTAGTATCCTGGAATAGAGAAACTTGAAGGAGTGTTCAAGGGGAGAGCCAACCTGACAGCAGACCAGTAATAGTGCTGCTGTGCTGTCTTTTCAAGGCTTCAAGAGCATGAAGGTGCACAATTTTATTATTTCTGCAAAACTGCCTTTTTTAGAGCTTATTGCCTAATGCCCATTTTGTTGTTGCACATCATTTAATCACAGTGCATTTAGTTTGGCTTTTTGACACTAATCAGCAAAAAAATATTCTTTAATGTCAAAGTAAAACAGATCTTTGCAAAGTGGTCCAAATTACTTACAAATGTAATTAAATAAAATAATAACATTTGATAACATAAGTATTCAACCTTTTTAATATGACACATATTTAATATTGATAAGTCAATATCGTAGTTTGACCTACACAATGAAGATAAAAGGACACTCCAAGGAACTCAGTGATAAAGGCAGTTATGTTGTTAAAATTAAGCTCAGTGTTTGACAGCATTGATCATTCTATTTTACTACACAATGAAATTGGACTTACAGGCAATGTGCTTGCCTGGTTTAGTTCTTATTTTTCCAATCAATTCCAGTATGTACGTACAGAAATGTGCTGACAGTACTACGTCATTATACACAGCTGTTCTTTATGCAGCTTTCGGTTAATTCAAAATGCTGCTGCAAGAATTATTACAAGAACAAGAAAATACGAACACATAACTCCCGTTCTTAAGTCCTTACACTGGCTTCTGATTAAGCTTAGGGCAGATTTAAAAATCCTCCTTTTAACATATAAAGCTTTAAATGGCCAAGGTCCAGCTTACTTATCTGAACTTATCATTACTTGCAAACATTAAGATCTCAAGTTGCTGGCCTGCTTATGATTCCAAGGATTAATAAGATTACAGTGGAGGTTGAGCTTTTAGTTACAGGGCCCGGGGTGGAGTGGTCTGCCTGCTACTATAAGAGGTGTCCCTTCAGTCTCAGCTTTTAAATTCCAGCTGAAGACTCACTACTTCAGGTTAGCATACCCTGACAAGAGCTGCTGATTTGCTGTGCATACTGTATCTGTGTTTTTAGGCATTAGTACTAAAACATAAGTAATATATTTATATTTTGTTACTAACATTCACCTCTTCTTGGTACTCGCGTATGGCACTTGATGCCACTGCTCGACTGCCAAGTTGTTTACCTGACTAGAGAAAAGTCATCTCTGATAAAGGAGCACTGGAATCATCTGGTAGAAGGATCCTTTCATTAGATTGGCCGGCCTAGTGTTGACTCAGCTGTGGAATGGCCAGTAGCAGGGAGGCAGCTTGTTGGCCGAGGTCTCATACGTGATATAATCTATTCATCATATGTGATATAATCTATTCTTGCATTATACTTTGTGCTTCTACTATTATTTTGTACTATTGTATTCCTGAGGTGGCAATGATAGATAGGCAATCTAGCTCTGTGAAGAGGATTACTTGCGTTCTGTTTTTTGTGTTGTATTTACCCTATTTTTTGACACACATTGCATGCCCAACCAACCTGGTAAGAGATCTCTTTCTCAATTGCCTTTCCCAAGATTTCTTCCATTTTTACCCCTACAAGGGTTTTTGGGGAGTTTTTTTTTTTTGTTTCCTCAGGGAGTCAAGGCTGGGAGGGGAGGGGGGTGTTGTCAAAAAACATGGCCTGTTAAAGCCCATTGTTGCACTCCTTGTGTGATTTTAGGCTGTAAATTGTTGTTGTTGTAATTGAAAAACACAAGTCTGGGGATCGAGACAAGAAAAAAATCAAAATCTCTGAATTTCCCCTGGGGTCCAGTTAAATAAATCATTAAGAAATGTAAAAAGTATAGCACAGCAATATGCCTAGAGAAGGTCATCCACAAAAACTGAGTGATCATGCAACCAGAAGTCTAGTGATGGAGGTCACCATGAGACTTATGACAGCTTTAAAGACGTTACAAGCTACAGTGGCTGAGACTGTGCAAACAGCAACTGTTCATGTCTTTTGTCTTTATGAGAGAGTGGCAAAGGGAAAGCCACTGCTAAAAACATGCAGTGACTTTACAGACGGCACATGTCAGACTTTGAAGTCAGCTGCAGGAAGGTCCTATGGTTTGATGAGACCAAAATTAGAGTTTTTAGCTGTTAGACTAAATGCCATATTTGAACATTATCAAAAACACACCATCTTTATCATGAAGCATTATGGTGGCGGCATCATGATGTGGGAATGCTCCTCTGCAGAAGGCCCTGGAAGGGTTGTGAAAGTGAAGGTTAAATGAATCCATCAAAATAAAGAAAAATCCTGAAGGAAATCTTGGGAGAAGAATTGTTTTCCAGTAAGACAACAAACCCAAGCATAAAGCTAAAGACACAAAGGAATGACTTAAAAACAACAATGTTAATTACACTGAGTGTCTGAGTCAAAATCTCAATCCTTTTATTTGTGGCAGGACTTGAAAAAGGCTTAAAATCCCCAAAAAGCTTGACAGTTTGGGCAATTTTATAAAGAAGAATAGGAAAAATTACAGTGTCCAGATGTTCAAAGCTAATAGAGACTTGTTCACGCAACCTCAAGGCTGCCATGGCTTCTAAGGTGCACCTACTTATGTCATCAATTATTTTGTGTTTCTTATTTGTAATTAATGTAGACCACTTTTCTGACATGTACTTTCAAATATCAAAAAAGGACAATTTAATCCACTGTTATTTTAGAAAAATAAAATGTGAGAACTTCTAAGGGGGTGAATATTTTTATAAGCACTTCATATGAGAGCAACATAAGGTAAGTGGTGAAGGATGACATACTAACACAAGCGATAACCCTATTTATATGCATAAAGTAACAGTTAAGAAATAGATTGAAGATCATCTCAATCCATACTTTTCTGTTTTTCATCTATGGTACATCTAGTAAAATGTAAACATCTGTAGGTCATATTAAACAAATAATTTTCAGATTATACATAGAAAAATGCAGTGAACACTGGAAGATAATCTGTAATAATTATATCATTGCATCACTCCACTTGAGCTTTGCAGAAATATTTAAATTAGATATTTACATATATTAAATGTACTTAAATATATTTTAGGTTGTATGTATATTCATTTACTGTATAAAAGTATTTAGGTTGTAGCAGAAATAAAAGTGGCCAGTGAATGAAATGATGAAACATGTTTAAGTTGCATAGAACAAAGCCCTTTTCTTAAAAGAGACTGTCTACAGGAACTGATATGCTGAAAGTCATGTAAAGATTTCTTTTGCTTTATGTCAGTTTTTTTAAATAGAATGGTATGGTTAGGTACGGAACCAGAGAATTAAAGCAGCAAAAATACCCTCCAAATTATATTGGGACACCAACAATGAAGGAATTAAACAGTAAGAATTTAAAACAAGAAATGCGAAAGGATTTAATAGGTTAGAAAAGACAAAGATAAGTTACAGTGTATTAATAATCATAAAAGTAAACATATTTGGTAAATTGCTTTTGCTTCCTGGCTGGATCATCCCTGGAGATGTGTTTTCTTTACTGGAAAATGCCCACTATTGGCTTCCTTCATTTTCTAATTGCAATATTTCTTCCAAAAAAAATTGTGAATCTGTTAAGAGAACAATACTATGGACATTTTGTTTAATTGTATGAGTTTTAAAAACAATCTAACTATGTCATTTTTGAGATATTTAATTATTTTACATTTTTGTTTCAAAGTGACAGAGAATCGAAGGACTTATACTGTAAGTAACCTTTTATTTGACCAATTTGTGTAAACAGCATTTGAATATAAGGATGTTACACAAGCTACCACACCCTTCTGCTGCTGTTTCTGGTGAAAAATCTGACTGCTGACCTGTTAAATCAGTGAGCCATCCAGAAGATAGTTAAAGAGCCAAGAAAGTCAGCAACAGACAAGAGATTCACCAGGGTTGCTGTCTTTGCTGTTGCGGAACAGAGAATCTTGTTCTGATTATGTGAGAGTTATCTGTGCTTGTACATTAAAAACAACATTAAACATCCAAGTAAATAATGTTTTTTTTTGCTAGTGCCTCAGTGTTTTTCCCTTTCTTTAGTTTTAGGATATGGGTATATATGCGCAAAGAGGAATTTCAGTTACATCTGTTGATATGAGGAAAACAACTTTTCCTCAAGGAACGTGTGCTTCCTGCCGAATACGTAAACTACTACTATATTTGAAAGGCTAAAAGCAAATGAATAAACTGAGTGCATAACATTTATTTGAGTGTTTTAAGGAGATATTATTATACTGTATATACAAACATTTTTTTTTTTTTTTTTCAAAAATCCCTAGTAAATACCAAGGAAATTATGAAAGATTGGAAGCTAGATAAGGTTATGCCATTGTTTAAAAAAAGTAATTTAAAGTAAGATGAAGATCCATCTATCCAGTAAATGTCTTTTAGTGGGTAGTCATCATGGGTTTTTATTATCAGATCATGTTTCACTAATATGCTGGTGTTTTTTGAGAAACCAACAAAGCATTTCATTATAGTGAATTGATGTTATATTCATTGGCATTCTAATACCGTTTGACAGCCTAACCCTTGAGAGGACAGTCATTTCACTACAGGAGGTAGCCTCATTTACAGGGGAACACTGAATTAGGAGGATTTTCATAGAACTCGTAGAATGTTTGCAAAGGGCCTTGTACAAAATTGTGATATTCAGATAACTAGCAAGTTACGTTTAATTTGTCCTCGCAGGTGGCGCAGTGGTAGTGCTGCTGCTTTGCAGTAAGGAGACTGTGGAAGATTGTGGAGTGTAGAAATGGCATTGAGACAGAGATTGGCACATCCCTGGAAGGACTGAATGGTTTTGAAATGATGGCTATCAATGAACTTGTAAAAATATATTGATATGTGAGGGAATAATACTTGTAACATTATAATATGCTTGTATGTTACATGATTGATCCATCTACATGGAGAAGCCATGCTCAATCAGCCAAAATTTAAGTTCTGGTAATGTTATGCTTTTTGGACAGGAAAAAGCTAGCTTTCCATTAGTAAAGATTTAAGTATGTTACAACCAAACATTTCTTGAATTTTGCACCAAACTGTACATGCCCTAACAACATATAATGTAATGCACAGATTTATACATTTCCCCCCTACTCCACATAAGGTAATGTTAAAACAAGCTGCAAATAAGTATGCACATAAAATACATATATGTCTTTGCAAACGATATCACAGTATCAACACACAGGTGGTCAGAGATGCAAATTGTACTGTAGTAGCCAGCATATTACCATGAAAATAAGCAGGGCTGGATGAGTGGTTGACGTGAAATGTCACATAGCTTTATACCTTACAGACAGGAAAGGTTTAAGAAGGCAGGTAGAGACTCCTAGGCCTTTAGATAAATTGAGCCTCACAGAAGATAAGGAGGGATAAGGGAAAGAGGCATGGCATGTGACTCTGGAAGACAATATTTAACAGTGCAAGAGTAAATGCACTTATGCCTGAACAGACTTATCAGAAAAGCCTGCTCCAACACAACGCACACCACTGGAAGCTGTTGTAGAAAAGAGGATGGTGGCAAAATTGGATGCCGTCATGAAAATTTCCCTCCATCCCCTCCAGGAGGTTCTCTCTTGGAACACTTTAACCACAGGCATATTTCATCATGGCCTCTTTTCTGCCCATTGCTATCAGGCAATTCAGTGCTTCCTCCTAGGATACATTTTAAGTTCATTTTTAAATATCTGCACATTATGCATATTTGTTTATTTTTATTTACTTATTAATTAATTGATTGATTGATTAATAGATTATGTGTCCTGCTAGTCCTTGTTTTTTTTATAGTTCTGCTGCTGTATGTATCTGAATTTCCCCATCGGATTAATAAAGTTTATCACATCTAATCTGATTCTCAGATGTGTCTTCCTACTCCTCACTGGGACTGGGATTAGGATGCTTTATAAGCTTATTCTTATGTCCTACTACTACTTTTAGTACAATTCTTAGGAGTAATTCTGAGATGCTTGATAAATATGGACTCTTGTCTAAATTTCTGTGTGTGTAGATGCATTGTGAATATGTTTAAAGAGAAAAATATTGATGTATTGAATACTTATTTTCCCCAATATACAAAAAGATTGGGAAGTGTACTGCCTGGGTTTGATGGCAGCAGATTTTTAATTAGAAAGGGAATAAAGAGAAAAAGAGAAGTTAATATAACAATCAAAGGCTGAATACTGTGAAGACAAAGATATAGTAAACTATAGTAAAGTTCAGATTCTGAAACAAAATTTGAATTTCAAAAATATTTGTGACAAAGTCAATAATCAAAATAAATCATATAATCAAAGCAAAAACAAAGGGTGAGCATTCAAGTAAAAGAAAAGAAACCAAGTTTAAACTAAAGATCTGAGAATAGAACTCAGAAATAAAGATAGTTTTTTGGACAACTAGAAGGTGCATGATACCAACCTTTATACTTTTGACCTGGTGGTATCACATGCTTCACACTTCCAGATGGCCTTACCTAGCAATAGTATGGCAACAGTAAACAGAAAGGTCCTGGAAAGCAATGTCCAAAAAAAAAAAAAACAAGAATTTAACTTAACCATTGGATTCCTTAACCTACAAAATCCCAAAAAATATGTTTCAGATACTTGAAACCATGGGATAGCTTCAAAAAATTTAAAACAAATTCACATCGCGATAGTAAAGTATCAAAAGTAGGAAAGTAGCCCTAGATAGTTTTTCAACATATAGAGAATGTCTCCTGGTAGATGTTTCTGTTGATTATTATATGTTTTCTTATCTCTTTCATGATGGTAGTGTATTTGAGACACTCATATAAACCTTTTCCCGGTTGTAGGATTGGGAAGCTGGTAACCATTTCCTTGGTGCCATTCCGTTCTCTGTCTACATCTCCATGTGCTCTTTGCAGCACACACGGTACAAATATATATTATAATATTATACCAGGAGATGTTTAAATAAACAGGATCGTGTCGCTGGGTAAGCTGTCAAGATCTCTGCTGGTGTGTAGAGAAAGACTGTATTGTTGCCTGCAGCCCTTTTCAAGGTCATTGCATTTAGTATGGCATTTTGTTTTAGGTTTCTGCTTGTGCCTTATTTTAGTGTTTATCTGTTCTGTTAACGGTGTCATTATTTTCCTTGCTTCCAGTTTATGTAGAACTGGTTAGCTGAAGCAAGTTCTTGTGAGCTCATCTGTAAGCTAATGGTTTTTGTAGGAGATGTTTGTAGTGACCTGTGTGACACCCATTGTTTTTCTTTTATATCTTCTGTCTGTGTGACTTCACTTGCTTGTTACAAAAGGGTTCCAATTGCCTCTTCTACTGTGTAATCTTCCCTAGGGTGTCAGGCTTGACCTTATTCTATTTTTTTTTGTTTTTGTTACTTTCTTTGTTTTTCTGAAAATACATCTTATTAACTTTGGATTTCTTTTGGTACTTATTCTAAAGATGCAGTAACATCTAGATGGCACTATTCTATCTCTGTATAAACAGAATAGTAAATATTTGCTTGTACTTTTGCATGGGATATTAGAAAGTTTAGTCAATGTATAATATTATTTTGTCACAGATGCACATAGGGTTATTATTATAAATAAAAGACTGTTATGTGATATTTGATATCATACAGATTAAATTTTTTTCTCTCTCAAAATTTTCATTGGTATGCTTGTAATTTCTTAAAGGAAAAATAGCATTTAGTTAGAGTTTAGTTTGTCATCAGCAGTATCATTGGAGACCTCATTTCTGAACTGAAGAGGCAATCAAAAAAAGTCACCATGTATATTGATTGTACTGTTTGTCCATCCATTCATGTCATTATAGATATGTTAAATGTGTACATTTCAGAAACCTCCTTTATTTATACGTAAATGATTCTCTCCACTTTAAATTAATAATATTGTTCCTTTTTTCTTTTAATTCTTCACCATGTGCTTAAAGTTGGATTCTGAAGGTAGCCATCACCCTCACAGGAGTTTTACTAATCTAATGTTGGACCCCAGCCTATATTTACTTTTAGCTTTGATAGATAGACATAAACTTTCCTTAAATGCTGCCACATTACTTCTACAAGCATATTATTTAATGATTTCACCCTGCTTCTCTTGGAAGCAGGTATTAGCCACCCAAATGCAGAATTACATAGCTTCTGGTAAGCAGTTCAGCTATAGTAAATGGGGTTTATGTACACCAGACAGTTGGTCTTTTAGATTTGGTTGCTGATGGGTTAAACCAAACCATTTTCAAAAACCATGCTAAGGAATCGAAACAAGATATTAAGTATCATATTTATAATTAGCATAGTAGGAAACTAGAGTGCTATTCTCTAACCAGAATGCTAATGATCTGTGAATACAGCCCTAAATTGATAATTGCAATGCATGGCTAACAGCAGTAGCACACACATATGCACACACTCTTAAGAAAGGTCAGGCTCAGACTGTATAAGTCGTGGTCCTGAGATTTACTTGGCAGACATGTCTTTAGCTAGGACATATTCACACAGCAGAGGATGTGTAGCTTCATATCTTGAGGAACAATACAAAAAAGATGCCACCATTTCTAGTATCTCACATGGTTTTATATGTTGACCAAAATCCCCAATAATTTTAAAGATTATAGTATGGTAGCACAAAAGTACAGTGTTTGCATTTACAGTTGAACTATATTTTATTTAAATAGCAGATTGTTTGTCATTCTCCTTACGCCTTTTGCTGTTGTCTGGTGATCGTCAGAGGTCACACACTGAACAGTCCCAGCACGTAAACTGAATAACAAATGGCCATTTCCCCAATATTAGTATTTAATTATTCTGATGTTGAAAAATGTAAACAGAACAATAAAGAAAAAAGGTAATATTTGGCTAAACTATTTTGCTATTACTCTGGCATGGGTATTATTCCCACACCTTCCATAAGGAAAAAAGATTATTGCTATAAATACGGATGGACATTTGACTTTGCATTTAGAAATGCTTAAAGAGACACAAAGAAAAATATGAATATAGTATAGTATAGAATATGTACATAGTATTGTATCCTGAAATAGACAATAGCATGCTGAGAATGTGCTTCATAGAAAAGCAGAAGCTCTCTAGAGAAGCCAAACCTTATTCTAAAAATAATGATGATACGTGTCAAAGAAACATCCACATGAATACCGGGATCCAAGGTTTCCCAGCATGAACATGGCCCAGAGCATTGCACTGCCTCTGCCACTTGCCTTTTTCCAATAGTGCATCTTACTGTACTTCCATCTCTTCCACAAGTAAGCCTGGAAATTCACAAGATATAAAAGATAACGTGATTCACCAGAACAGGCCATCAGACCTACTGCCATGACTCCATGGTCTAGCTCTGACGCTCAAGTTACCATTTTAGATTCTTTTGGTGGTGGACAGGGGACATTATGGGTACTCTGAATGTTTGGCACTGTGTGTTCCAACACCTTTCTGGCATGGCTAGCACTAAGTTTTGCAGCAATTTGTGCTACGGTACTTATTCTGTCAGATCAGATCAGATAGGCTATCTTTCTCTCCTCACATGCATCAGTAAGCCTTGGGTGACCATGACCTTGTAGCTGGTTCACCGGTTGTCCTTCCTTAAGAACACTTTTGGTAGGTAGTAATCTACTGCATGCCAGGAACATCCTATAAATCTTTGCCCATTTTTTCTCCTTCACATCACCTTCAATAACTGACTGTTCACTGGCAGCGTAATATACCCCACCACTTTACAGGTGCCATTGTAATGAGATAATCAGTGTTATTTGCTTCACCTGCCAGTGTTTTTCATTTTGTGGCTGATCGGTATTGAATAATAAGCACTAGAGGTTGAAAAAGCCAGCAACCCTACAATACTGTATTGTGCCGATTTTTGATACTATCTTCTTGAGAAGATAATACTATGTTATTTAGTTTTGCAATATGTGGCATTCAGCAGTGCAATTCACTTGTACAATTTATTGTAGTGTATTCCCTTTTTATTTGATTGAAGTTAAAGTTGAATTTATATGCCTATAAGCAAAAATACCATTCTATTATGTTTAACAAGAAAAACCCTTGACTCAGTCCATAGCACTTAATTATTTTAATTGTGGAAATGGATTTCAAGTGTCTCGGTATTCTCCACAGTAAGACAGTTACATTACATAACTCATACACATCAATGCTTATTCTCACCATTTCACAGGATGAGTCCTTGTGAAATGAGCCTTTAAGTTTGTAGTTTGGCTCTCAGCCGGAAATTGGCTTTGGAATATTACATGTTTAAAGAGTGTTTGAATATGTAGTATACAAATGCGTATTTAAATACTTTTGCCTGTATACAAGTAGATTGTTGTGAAGCACATGTATTTCATTAACTTTCTTTTTTCCTTAGTAAATAACTTTTAAAGTGTTATATATGAAAAGTGTTAATCATGGTAAAAAGGTCACAGAACTCCACTGTGTAGTGAATAGGAATTGCAAACATGGAAAATAGCTAGAAAAGTCCCAAAATGAAACAAAAGCCTCAGAAGAAGGAGGATTACCATAAGCATCCAGCTTGTAACAGAACTTACTGGGTAGGTGTTAGTGATATGTCAAGCTTTATAAAGCTGGGATGTTGAATACATGGACTGGCTAGATAACAAGGAGATCCATCTTTGGTTGAGCTGGTGATGGTGTTCCTTCATTAGAGTTTGAGATATCAGTGAAGCAAGCCAAGATTCTAGCAGAGACCGTGTTGTCCTCAGGAATATCAGTGGCAAAGTACTGATCTGTGAATCCATGGGACTAGATGACAGGAGCAAGTCAGATGTCCGCACTGATTTTAACACACTTAAGTAAACTTTATTGGCCTTGCTTTTACCTGAGCAAATTAAAAAGAAACAAAAACTAAAGAATAATGATAATTTAGATCAGACAGACATATTTTACAAACTACTTGGTTGGAAATTATACTGGCACACTTTAGAGTAATGAAGTTAATTTGAACAGTATAAATGTAAATGGTAACAAATATTTTATAAGGAGCTGAGGTTAATCACAAGCTGTCTTCTTCAAGTCACAGAGGCAGCTGAATAACCAAGCTGTTGGTGCAGTCCTATCAAATTTAATTAAAGATTGGCCCCATGACTTCTTTGTCTTTTTCTCTTCTCCTGTGTCTACCATTCACTGCCACCTAGGACAGGTTGGATGAGATATACAGGATGTATGGTGCATGCCGGGTCTCTTCACTGGATAAATGTGTTTTAAAACAGAAACAAAACTTCAGTTTGGGACCCCTGAGCTTAGAGGCACCATTGACACCATCTCTCTTAATTAAATTAAATACCCCATGGGTTGGACAGGCATCCCGACCACAAGAAAGGATGGAGCCAGGCTTAGAGGAGATCGCCAGAAGGGATGGCCTGACAACACATCAATTGTAAAAGACCCAGTAGCCCTGGTACTCCCAGGTTCTTAATAAAAGTTACCAAACTCCCAGGAGAGTCGGAGCTGTGAGGATGTGGAGCAACACTTGACTGGAGGAGGGCAGTGCAGTGGTGGAGGTGGAGGTGTGTTTAATAAACCAACCTTTATTAGAACCTAGGACTGTGCTTGTGTGTTCATTTTGGGTTTTGAGGTTCTCTGATACCCTAGTTCCCATCACTATATATATATATATA
>JANRMT010027041.1:39980918-39981946 GCA_026402145.1 Polypterus bichir lapradei | reverse complement strand
TATATATATAATATAATATAATATAATATAATATAATATAATATAATGTATATGTGTATATATATATATAGTGATGGGAACTAGGGTATCAGAGAACCTCAATACCCAAAATGAACATATATGTATATCTAATACTAATAAAAGGCAAAGCCCTCACTGGCTGACTGACTCATCACTAATTCTCCAACTTCCCGTGTAGGTAGAAGGCTGAAATTTGGCAGGCTCATTCCTTACAGCTTACTTACAAAAGTTAAGCAGGTTTCATTTCGAAATTCTACGCGTAACGGTCATAACTGGAACCTACTTATGTACATATATACGGCCATAGCCTGCAGCTCAGTCGCCGTGTGAGGCGGAGTTGGGTCCCGCATCATCACGCCTCCCACATAATTGAGTGCCTGCCCATATAAGGCCGTCCGTGAGCAACAATCCAATAGACACGCTGCTGCTAAATATTCGCAGGTGAAGGACTGTGCTTATGCAAATGAAGATGAGATGGTGCTGGTGAAGGACTGTGCTTATGCAAACAAAGATGAGATGGTCAGGGACAGACTAGTGTTTGGCACAAACTCAGCGAAAGTGCGAGAGAAACTTAAGTGCCGGATCTGAGCTAACATTAAATAAAGCCGTGGACATCGCAAGATCACACGAGATAGCACAAGCACAGCTGAGAACCTTCGATGCATGTACTCCGAGTGGCTCACGTGAACTGACTGTGAATGCAGTATGCAGAGAACAAGCAAAAGCTCCAAAGAGCGCTGAACAAAAAACGCATTACACAATTGAGAAGGAAGCAAAAGAATATGAAGCGAGTGACGCATACAAGCATATTCTTAAGTACAGCTACTGCGGAAACAAAGCACACGGTGGAAAAAGTCAATTTCCAGCTAAAGGAAGCCAGTGTAAAAAATGTGGTAAATTGAACCAATTCGCTAAAGTTTGCAGGACTGGGAAAGGTAAACCCGTGCATGCAGTATGTGATGTCTCAGATAAAGAGGAAGACAAGCTGTTTATTGATGCAGTAAGAG
>JANRMT010027041.1:39928418-39975918 GCA_026402145.1 Polypterus bichir lapradei | reverse complement strand
ACCCATGTTATTGTAACTCTAAAAGTCTGTTCAGAAAATGTTATTGATTATAGTTTCTTTTGTTTTTTTATAATATGAAATACCCCCTGTTAACACCACAAGCAATGCCATTGAACATTGGTAACCTGTATCTCTGTCTCTCTCCTCCACCTAAAACTTGACTACATTTGCATATCATCTATACGAATTCTCTCCTACAGCTATTAATGACATTATTAAATATTGCTGCACAACCTTGAATTGCTATCTCTCTTCTGCAGAGAACTAGAAAATAATCGCAGAAAAAGTATCCCATGTATAATCATTCACATTGTTTCACTATGTGTGATGAAGAGAAATACAACTATACGTTAACTTGTACGTCATCACAATGCTTTCATACAATTTGGCATAAAAATTAAACAGCCAGCATCTATTTGATGTGGGGGAAGGAGAACACGTGAGATAGCACATGTGAGAAGGGGTAAGCCATGGGTGAAGAGCAGAGTGCTGGAAGATAATTTGCTACCCATGTTTATACAGACACTGCAGAACCGACAGTGTTTGTAAATGTGAGAATATGCAGTTGGCTTTACTTGCTTATGCCACATGAAGATGCTGACACACATCCTGGATTTTACTTTGAATAAAGCTGGAAGGACCAAAATAATGTGGGGCGTGGCTGTGAATGAGGCACCATTTATTAAAATGGAAACCTTGTGTGATATGAGCATAGCTATACTGATGTACTTGGATACTTACTGAATCACATACACATACACACACAATGGTCAGAGGGAAGATACATACTTAAATCTTTTTTTTTCCTAAACATTGCCTTATTGCATAGTTACAGCTTTGTTGCTAAGTTAGACATTTGGTACACTTTGTTCAGAACAGCAGCATGTGGTTTAAGTCAGGATAAAACACAATCATTGATGAACAGTTATTCATGTATTTCACACAGTAAAAGTCAAGTAAACCCAGCCAGTCTGCCATCAAAGTTTGCTGATGTAAATAACAAATGTATACTAAACTCTGTTTCCTATTTGGAAAAAGATCTAAAGTTCATGTCACAGTAAATGACTTTTTTTTTGTTGATTTTCAGCCGTAACCTTTATTTAATCTTAAAAAATTAGAGGCAGTTGGCAGCACGCTCCAACATTACTTGCCAGAAAGATAAGCCTGCTTTGTACCATACTGTAAACAAAATGAGATTGGAACTGTCACCACTGTGAAAGGCCATACAAGAGATAGTCAAGGAGGACAGCACCAATAAGTTGCAGAGGCAGTGCCAAGTGAGAGGATGCACATGCAACAAAACAATCTTGAATGATCATTTTTTATGCAGTAGTTGCCCAAAGTATCCCCCCCCCCCAAATTTGTGTACACTGCTAATGTGGACAGTTTTGTAATCCATCAATCATGCTACTTGTTGTTTACACTTACATATTCTGTGAAATAAGTAAGTATACCTTTAATTATTTTAAATTATTTATATAGAATAATATTAGTTCCTACTTGATTTATTGTATGTTTCCCAGGTAAATGTAATGTATTGTTTTGCTCTAGGATTAAATACTGAAGTATCCCTATGGGTCCCTGTCACTCCTGGCACAGTGACTTGGGGACAAGTGGGAAGATGCACATGCAGTAAAGCAAAGGAAAACTGTTTAAAGTGTGGCAGTGGAAGTCACTCATGAAAGATGATAGAAATCTTTACTGACTTCTATAGAATTTAGTAATAAGCCTACGTGCAGCTAGTCATTTGTAAATAATACACAGAAATATGCAAGTATGGTTGTCAATGTATTTAAAAAATATGTTTGTATATCATTTGTCATTTTATGTGCCCAGCTGATTTAAATGTATTGTTTTGCTTTTCACTAGTAAATGCTAATTTTTTTTCTCTGGAGAACAACGTGACTCTGAAAACTTACTTTTTTTTAAGTGAAAACATATGCTAATATTGTAAGAGAAAATACAGTACATGCAAACGAATTGTGTGTCCAGAATTTATTTTTGTGCTTTGTTATCAGCCTGCTGAGTTGGTGGGCCATTAGTGAGAACAAAAAGAGACAGACAGTACATTATATAGTTTCTGTGGTTATGGCACTGAACAAATTTGCGGCGGTTATTAATATCAATATTAACTGGTTTTCTTTTTGTTAACAAACTTGAGAATAGGTTGCTTCTTTATTTGGTGATTGAAAGCCATGTCCCACCTAAACATCTTAACAGATTGTCTTCCACAGGGAAATTACAGTAGGTAACTTTGTTACTAATGCCAATGTAAAATCAGGGTGTAATTTTGTTATATTAATTAAATGCATTTTGTTTGTGAACAAAACTCATTAATAAAAAAAAAAGAAATTTTAGTTGCTTTGCAATTCGCGCATTAAACAAAAAACATTAGGTACATGGCAACTACACCCTAACGGCTTTGTGCATGTCAGATGCATGGTACCTCGGCTGTGTCTAACAACTTGGAGCTTGACAATTCATTGCAATTGATTGTTGCATTTTCCATTTGCACCTCATATTTGTGAGATTGTAATCATTGATGGATATTCAATTAGTTGTGGTTTTACTTATGTAAATTATTACTGTACAAAAATGTTATGTAAAATACAGCTAATAAGAAATAACAACTGAAAGGACAATATATTTTTGTGTGACACCCCTCTGACTCTTAATTTGGATGCCCACTATCCTCTGTTTACATCTGTTACCCAAAAATATGCTTGTCTTTTGTGCTAAATCCCTGAAGACGGTTTACGAGATAACTCATAGGTGGCATCCATCTATAGATCACCAACTACAAGTTAACTTGTGTAGTATTATGCAGTCCACCAAGCTGTAACTATGTCATCAATCACGTGATTGGCCATGGGGTTGGGAACACACCTTCAAAGAACAAAATGGTATCACAAAAATAATAATTAAATAACTATAAAAAATTAATCATCATGCCATTTTAAATTATTCTTATTATTACAGAAAACTGTTTATAAGTAATTTTTAGGATTCTTGCACTGCTTTGATAGTCAATACTACTGACATCTCCTATCATTTTTAATATTTCCACTATGGTTTCCTTTGTCAAGTCTAAAGCATAAAGAGTGTCATTTCATGTGTCAGACATTAACTTAAAGGTTTGCTGCTTACCTTGGAGCTCAGTTTAAAAAGCATACTTAAAGATAACAATTTGAACATTTTTTCCCAGAATTATATCTAATTTCATACATATATTTTAAGAGATTTATTGATATTTGACCATTTTCTATTATATAAACCATAGGCTATTAATTACCAAAATAACTCTGGTTTATTTTATTATACTGTATTATGTACAACGCATTTTTCTTTATGTTTTTGTAGGGTTTATACTTAAGATGTTAAATAAACTGGGCAGACATTAAATAATGGAGACATTAGAGAATACTGTCAGAATCCTTATTTTCATACATCATGCAAGGGGGCTTGTGGAATTATGCATCTTTAAATTACACTCCAGATATCAAGTTGTCGTACACATTGCTATTCACATTTTTTTTCGAGCAAAATAATTGATTCTAGTGTATCTTTCAAAGCAGTGAGTCCAAAGTGGTGTTCAAATTACATTCAGAGTGACAGCAGCATTTATTCAACAAAGCTCAAAGTATTGCCTACACTGAGATGACTGTCACACATGCTATTGTTTTATATATAATATATACAATGGCAAAGGTAATGATGTAAGAATATCCATTTAAAAAGATGTAAATATTGTCATCACAAAAACCAACTGAAAAAGCTGAAAATTTAACCTCAAATTTAGGTTGTCATTACAGACTTTATGCCCAATAACAATTATGTTTATAGAATGTATCTTTAATTTATTGACTTACTTCTTTTTCATAACAACACCATTTGCCTTGAATTTGATTTGGTGAAGCTTAAAAAAGTAAAATACAAATGTATAGGTTTAAGGGCAACAGTAATTTTCCCAGAAAGCCAGCAAGAAACAACTTAGGAAGTTGCTTCAGCATACACCGACAGTCAGAAGTTAAGACACAACCACAATTTTGTTCTGTTTTTGATATTAATTGATACATTTTTTAACTCAATATACCATTAAATTGATTTAAAAATTCAGCCAAGACATTACTAGTATTGCTAATGAATGGTACTGCTTGAAATGACTTGAGTTTTAATTCATTATCCACATGATTGTAAAGCCCGTTTTTCAGCAGCCATTCCTTCAGTGTTCCAATGGCCAACTGCCTTAGCTTTTTATTAATTAGTCATGTATGAATGCTAATTGGTTATTAGAGAAACCTTTATCATTGCGTTAGTAGTGCTGAAACCTGTTATTGTGTTCACTTGGGTTGCAAGGTACTCCTTTCCTAGTATTCAGTTGTAGGTTCAGAAATGGCCCAAATGAAACAGCTTTCTCAAGACGCATGCCAGACTACTGTGAATGAAGGTTATTTCTTGCATCACATGGAATAACCTTCATATAACTTGGGTCACAAGGTACCGTCATTCCTGTAGTTCAAATCTAGGTTCAAAAATGACCAAAATGAAACTGCTTTCTCAAGAAACATATCAATCTATTGTTTTGTTTTGTTTTTTTTTTTTTTGTAGAATGAAGATTACATCAAGTTGCTGAGTTACTGCATTTCACTGCTTGTGGGTAAGTACTGTTCTAAAACACATTGGTACTTGTCTTACAAGACATTAGCCATCAGCCAAACAAAAGATATGATGTGTAGGTTGCTGCTGGCCAGATAAAATATTTACGGCTTTATGTTTCACTCACAAACAAAAGAATAAATCCACAGATTGAGAGATAGTACCCTATGATTTTCAAAGAGGTGCACACATATCTCTAGGTGCTTTTTGTCCTCTGCACAATGATGTAGTTCATCAAAAAATTCAATTCAAGTCTTTGTATCCTTTGACATTCAGACTTTAGACTTTCACAGATATAATAGCCTGTGTCAAGCTTTCCTGACCAATAACGAGTTAGTTTAATCCTATTAAAAGGAGGGTCAATAAAAAACAAATTTTGAATCAGGCATATCTGACAGTTGTGTTTGCCAAGTGATATTTGACAAAAACCATCTGTCTCTCTGCTTCTGCCCATTAATTATAGGTAAAATGAAAATGAGTAGTAATGTTTTTTCCCACAACACAGGTAAAAATGCTGATTGCTATTTTCAACAAGCGCTTACTATTAAGTCTCAAGTTTAGTGGCGATTATAGAACTGACGCAAGAACTTTTCATACCTGTTAAGCTTGTTTCTGCTTTCATTTATTAATGTGTTTTAATCGGCATACCAGAAACTAAAATACATTGAATGTTCATCTTAACATTAATTACATTAGAATTTCCTAAGTTTAATTACATGTTCATGTTTTGTCAACCTTATGTATAGCATCTGTTGTACTTATTGGTTGAGAAATAGATTTTTAAATCTTTGCTTAAAATCTTAAAATGTAATAAATATATATGTGGCTCTTAAAGTAATATTTTGGTCACGTATTCAGAACCTTCATTTTTGAATTACCCCTCTTGTTGAGGGTCACAATGGTAACTTGCAGAGGTCGACAGCCTAGTCCACTCTATCCTCAAAACATTTTTCCAGTTCCTTCGTTAAAATTCCCAGTTTGTCTCAGGCCAGTCAGTGCAGAGTGTTCTGGGCCTGCTTTTGGGACTTCTCCTACTGGGGGTACATGGTATACCTGTTTTGTGAGACATCCAAAGGGCATCTTAACTACATGTTCAGACCACCTCAACTGCCACCTCCAAGTACCTCTCATACAGTTGAGATCCCCACCTTAACATGGAGTGTCAGCCCGGATATTTTGTGCAGGGAAAATAATATTAGCCACTTGTACTTGTGGTTTAATTCATTTTGTGACTGTCCAGAGCTCACAACCCTCATGACCACAGGGTAGGATAGAAAAGGGAGGGAGCAACTGGTGTAAATGACAAAGAGAGACACCAAAAAAGTTTGGGGTTTCACCACACAGTGAAATGAATTAATCCTCAAGGGAGCCAAGTAATCTCTTTAGACTGAGTAAGACGGGACTGGTGACTGAGGAAAAGTGGCTGCTTTTATAGAGGATGAGGAGGAAGGGCTGTATCCAAGGGGAATGGACTGGAAGTGAGGTGAATGCTAGAGTGGGTTCTGGAAGCAGAGGTGGAATTAGGAAGGCTTCTGTTCAGAGGATCTAGAGAATAGAGTGAAAAGGTCTGAGTGCACTCAGTCAACCCCTACTCCAAATTACTATGTTCAGCTAACCCATTGACTGCCACCTATGTGCTCTTGTGTGACACTAGTAAATTGAAAGATTTGTTTTGGCTTGGTTGAAAATTAAAATGTTGCTTGTCCAACTAGAGATATTTGTAAACCACCTAATTTGCCACTTCTCCTGACTTTAAAAACAGCCTTCCATCTACAACTTTTCAGGAAGTGGTGGAATTGAAATTTAGTGAACTGTAAAAATAGGGAAACAATGTAATAATGCTGCTTCTATTTATATATAGTAGTCATACCAGCATTTCATAGGACAGTGGGCCTAATATTGTTTTAATAATTGGTAAGTATATTAATTTATTTTAAAAACATTTTAGAAATCCAGTTGTACCAGCTCATCAGTTTGTTTTTTTTTTTTGTCTATTGTCAATGATTTTTGTTAACACTAATTTAAATCCACTTAGAAATGGTGAAAATAGCCTAACTGCCTATTTTTTGAGGATATGTACTGGATACCAGTCCATTGCAAGGCATGAATGCTGAAATAATATCCATTAAAATTTTGAACTGTAACATTATAGCCGTTTTTGGGATTCTTTGCAATTTGTGTATTTACATAATGTTGCTGTGTGAATTTTACATGACAGATAGTGTATTTTGAGCATGCCTAATGGTTTCCAGTCTCTAAATATACAAACAAATCCTTAAGTCCTTAGAGAGATTGTCACCAGGTTCTAAAATTGTATCGTTGTATATCCTGTATTCCAGTCATAGAGGCAGGAAAACCATCAACAGTGAGTCCCTAAAAAGAGCACAGAAGGCAAAGGCCATCGATGTCAAACAATTCCCAATACATAAACTCAGAATAGGAAGTCAAAAAACAGAGAAAAGGACACTAGAACTCGCCAACCCCACAAGTACATTCAATGAACCACATAGGATTGTGGGTTTTCCTCTGCATTTACAGGACCGCCTTGACTGTGTTAGACAGATGACCCCAGCTCTTGGGAGACCACCCACAAAACACATGGTACATAGAAAAAGATACTTTGACTGAAAGAAACTAAATTAACAACAATGTTAATGTAGAAAATAACATGAAATTAACATTTGAAATCCAGCCAAGGAAAGAACCCTGGCTGAAACATAACATGTACTCTGGGGCTAATCTACCATCAATGATGTGGGTGCACACCCAGGGCCTGTGATGGAAAAGGTTTTTTCATCAAGCAATTGAGTCTGTGAAAGCCAAAAAAAATGAAGGCAGACCCAAAATCAATGAAGCAATTAAGTCTAGGGAGACAAACCTTTCAATGAAATGATGAGTCTCCACATGCTGATAGAAAGAGTGGGAAATATTGTGTCTCATTAAACGGCCGAGTATCCATATGGTGCATTGTTAAAAGTATGATCAACTCTCTGGGTGTTTTAATTCAGGTTAGCATGTATTGTATCTGTTGTACCAATGAGCTGCAAAGGAGCGTGACTTAATTTATGTAACATAATTTGAGATCTTTAGTACAGATTGAGTTGGTGGTTTGTGAATATCATACAAATCTGTGACTGAATGGAAAGAAAGGTAAATATTAAAATAGGTCTACCCAGGCACTATACTGGCACAGTTTTAGGGCTATATATGTTTGCTGGAAGAACTATGATAAAAGGTTATTTATTACTCATTGTACAAAATGTTGTAGTCAAGCCTAGAAAGAAATGGTGTTACTGAAATACTCTGTAATTCAAAATACTTTACAATTTTAATCCAGTCTTTTTATATTCAGTTGCTAAGATGTCTTAAGTTATATTTAATTGGATCATGTTTGATATGAGTCTATCCACATAGAGAATTCTGCATTTTTTTGGCTTCATGCTTCAAAAATTGCGTCAAAAACCGCTTTCAGCATTATTAGAAGTAGCCAGTGGACTTGACTAACCATGTAACAGATTCCAGATGGGCTGAGCTGAAGAGTTTAGAGTTGTCTGAGTGCAGAAGGCATTTGTTTCTCATTTTTTCAGTAATTTTGTTTTTTCTGCACAGTATTGCATTGCTGCGAAAGAACTTCTGTTTTGGCTTGGCCTGACCACCTACTATGGCACACAGAGAAAGAATCTTGATTTTTCATAACCACGGGCCTCCATTAGACACCACATTAAACAGACACTATAAATGAGTCTAAAAACTTTATTGCTATCTGTAGCTAAATGCATTATGTATTCAGTTAAGTACTGAATTTGTTTTTAAAATAATTTGAGTAGTATAACTGAGATAGTAATGGTAAAGAAAAGCACAGCAGTGGCAACTTTGTTTTATTCTAATTATAATATGAGCTCTCTTTTGAACAATTGTTGTTCCAGATGAAATAAAATGTTTCTTTTTATGTTGTTAATGGAGTTAGAAATGTATGAAAAAAACCTGGCAGATTTTTAGATTAAAAGATAAGTGTAATCCTTAAAAAGCAATACCACTTAAGTACTTGTGATTGAAAAGGAATTATTTAAATACATATAAAGAAAAGACACTTTTTATTAGTCCTCCATAGTGATCTTCGCTACCTGCTATATACACCTTGCTGCCACACAAAATGTAGTGCTTGAGCTTTGAGAGGATTATCAGTTGTTATCACTGAGTCTTGATATTCAGCATATTTGCAAAAATAACAACAGGATGATTTCAGTTGGAAAGGTTCAGTGGTGAGTAGTGAAAGTGGAGAAAGTGAAACATCCATCCACTTGGAACCTGGAAAAGTCAGCAATTAACACAACCTGTATGTCATTGGGATATGGGAGTAATCCTGCACATAAAGTAGATTTGGAAAGTATTTAGAGCCCTTCACTTTCTACACACACTATTGTGATGTAGGTTTAATTTTAAATAAGTACATTTTCCATTTTTACTTATTAATCTACACTCAGTAATCCATAATGACAAAGTGGAGCATTTTTCCAGAAAGTTTTGATCATTAATTAAAAGTCAAAAACTGAAATCTCTCATTTATTTAAATATTCAGACCCTTTGCTGTTACACTCCATATTGTGGTCAGGTGCACCCTGTTTGTTTGAATTATCCTTGAGATGTGTTCAGAACTTCATAAGAGTTCACCTGTGGCAAATTGAATCGACTAGACAAAGTTTAGAAAGGCATACTGTACATCTGTGGATATAGGGTCTCACAATTCACCCTGCACGTCAGATCAAAAACCAAGCTGTGAAGTCCAAGGAATTCTCTCAAATTGTGGTAAGGCACAGATCACGGCAAGGGTATAAAAAATATTTCTAAAGCTTTGTGAGTTCCCTGGAGTACAGTGGATCTCTGTAATTGTGAATTTTTTGCAGTATCCTTCATGACTGTTGATGTTTCTATTTTTTCAATTAAATTTAATTCCTCATGAGCTCTAAAATTATAATAAGTCTTCCTAGAGTTGGCCAAACTGAGTGACTTAACAAGAAGGACTTTTGTCAAGGAAGTGTCCAAGAACCCAATGGTCACTCCAAAAGAGCTTCAGAAGTCCTCTGCTGTAATGGAAGAACCTTTTGGAATGAAGACCATCTCAGTTGCACTCTATAAATAAAGTGTTCATTGTAGGGTGGCTAAACGGAAGCCACTCTTTGGTAAAAAGCATATGACAGCCCTCTTAGTATTTGACAAATGGCATTTAAACATCTTGGGTCTGATGGGACAAAAATTGAACTCTCTGGGCAAAACTCCAATCACTCTGTCTGATGAAGACCAAAGTCTGTTCGTCACATGCCTAATATCATTGTTACATGAATCAATGTGATGGCAGCATCCTGCTATTGGGTGCTTCTTAGTGGCAGGGACAGGGAGACTGGTCGGAATTCAGGTAAGGTTGAATGTAATCAAATACAGAGAAGTCCTTGAAGAAAACCTGCACCAAAGAGCATGTGACCTCAGACTGTGGTGATGGTTCACTCTTCAACATTACACTGACCCGAAGCGTACAGCCAAGACAACACTGAGGTGGCTTCTTGACAAGCCTGTGACTATCTCTGAGTGGTCAAACCTTTGCCCAGACTTAAACTTCATAAATAATCTGAAGTGAGACCTGAAGATGGCAGTTTAAAGATGTTTTCCAAGCAATGCAATGGAGCTTGAGAGGATCTGCCTGAAAGAATGGGATAAATTGCCCAAATCCAGGTGTGCAAAGCTTGTAAAGACTTACCTAGGAAGACTTGAAGCTGCCAAAGGGGCTTCTACAAAGTCCTGAATTACGGGTCTCAATACTATGAATGAGATATTTCAGTTTTTGATTTTTAATAAACTTGCAAAAGGTTTTGAAAACATATTTTCACTTTGTCATTGTGGGTTTATGAGTGTTGACTGGTGGGCAAGAATGGCAAATATATCCATTTAATATTAAATCTACACAATAAGGTATGCAGATAATGATGTAGGCTGAGTACTTTCTAAATCCACTGTATTTATTATAAAAGTTTGTTGCAATAAAAAAAAAACAATTTTAAAATGTAATTTAACAATATGTTAATTTTTTACCTATATTATGTGAGCCTCCCAATTTAACTCACATAGATCCCTTGATGAAGAAACAAGAGGTCATATCTTTAAGAAGAGAACAGACAGCTTCGCTCTAAAGGTAAACATAAAATAGCTTTATTTCTGCCACTCTTGGCATATGTTCTCAATCTTAACAGGCTTAAATGCACATGTATGGTGAACTATAAGCCAAGACTTACATGTTTGCTGAGGTGAGCACAAATGAATGCTGAGTGTTTATTTTCTTAAATTAGGGCTGGAACAGATATTTAACCCAAATAAGCCCTAACCCTTAAATTGCAATTTTAGTTTTCCATTTTTTATTGCACCATAATCATCACCAGATGTCAAATATTAGATGCAATCTATTACTCTGCTTTTTGTTTATAAAATGTTATGTTTTAAGCAGTTGCTTTTCATTAGAATATTAGGAGTGTAATAACATTAAATAGACAATTATTTTTATATTTCTAGACAACTATTGTTGATTATAATTTCCATTACATATCAGAGAAAGAAAAAAATGTGTTTCTCCTAAGAAAATAAATGAAGTGAATGAGGAAGATGTTTAACTCAGAAGAGCTAAATATGAGGCATGTGCGTATTTAGCATCTTGTGTTTTCTCCAGCTTTTGTGGTGTTGCTATTAATAGTAGAGCTGAAGATAACATAAACTGTAAGTGGAAACATTTTTAATAACAAAAAAAAATTTGCTACCTTAAGAGAACAGAGGATAATAGTACAAAAATCAGGTTTGTCTTTTTATTTTTAATTTGTAAGCAATTACTGAAAGCAGAGAAATGAAAACTGGTCTTAGTTTAACACTGAAAAAAAGAAAACAGCTTAGTGCTGTATACCAGTCAAAAAACACTAGTTGATTAATTTACTGTAAATGCTTTACATTATAATTTATTTCATCACAAGCTCTAAAATTATAGTAATAATTCCAATGGTTTCTGTTACTGTTTCACCTAGTTTAGTTTAATCAAAAAATATATTCATCTTCTTAATAATATTATTATCTAGTTATAAAAATAAAAGTTGTAGTATTCCAAGTATTGGTCTTGGAAAGGCCCTCCTTTAAAATTTGTAATTCCGAAAAAATGTTACGTCCACAGTGTTGCATTTAGAATATTGTGAACCACTATGATGAAAGTTTTTCCTACTTGCTTATGAAATTCTAGTATATTTCTGAAATGCAACCTACCTTGTCTAAACCATGTTAACTGGTACTCATAGTGGTGTGCAGTACACTGGTAGAAATTTGTCAACAGGAGAAATTTTCGTATATTGTTTTTACTGCAGTTTAGCACATCAGGAAGCTAGCTTTGTTGTTTCTCATAAAAGTGATGCATACTGTATGTTGCATTCATGTGATAGGGGATAGCCATTCTGTTTCCTTTTGACAAAGGGCGGTATGTGGCAGTACAATGCTCTGAAAGCAAAAAGGTGTTGCTTGAACTGTGCAATCTAGTAGCAAACAAGTCTCAATGCAAAATCCAAAAGAATGATCAAAAACAAAGCAAAAAAGTCAAGAAGCCCAGAAACACAATCCAAAGGGCAAGAAATAATTAAGATAATGAATTACTTGTCAGTGTTATTGCTTGCAATGTTCTGAAAGGGACTTTGTGGTTCTTCGGCCTTTATAGGGCTGAGGGCAGTACCGTATGAACAGGTGGCTGCGCCTCTTGGGAAACCACTTACAAACCACATGAAACATAATAGAACAAGCATAGACACATAAAAAACTAAATAAAACTCCAAACAAATAGCAATGCACATAATGCAAATAATATTAACATAAGCAAAGGAATCAAACATGGACAAAAAATGACCAAAAAAAAGGAATTTGAATACAATCCAGGGAAGTAACCCTAGCTGAAACATAAGAGTGTGAGTTTGTGCATGAGTGTCCCCTTTGGTAGCTTTGGGTCTAGTTCAGTGGTTTTGTATACCTTTCTCCTGTTCTGCTAGAATGGCTCAAACTCTCTTTGCAAAACTGTAATGAAAAAGAGGGTTTAGTAAATGATAGATCACAGTATTCCAATGAATTTTAAAATATATTGTTTGGACTATTTATGCCTAGCTGATTTTCCAGTAATACAATTGGTCAATTGTATAATTCTAATAAGTATTTAAGCTAATTTACAATCTACAATCAGTCATTTATTATTTACTTGATATTGGAATATCATTGTTTTTTTATTAGAGTTCTTTCAGAATTCAAAGAATAATGACACCAAAGAAAACCTATTTTTTGTAAGTGTGGACTGTACTGTTGTCTTCTGATTCTGGTCTAGATTGATAAGAGTGAGTCTTTCTCTTCTAAATTAAAGAATCAACCTCGTTAGCCCATCAGGAAAGTTAGGTGCACCTGGGTATCATATTGGGGCTTACGGTATGTAGTGCTGACAAGGATGACACCTTTTCTTTCACATCTTCATATTACAGATATAAAAATGTGATTCAGCCTGCAATAAGACAACAAATGTGTGTTATGTGCTACTGTTTTGTGTGTTAAAATGAAAATGTTGGCGTGCAATCAAAGAGGGAAGCAATTTTGAGGAAAAAAAGATATGTGCGACAATGGCAGCTTTTATTAGTGTATTTTAGCAAAAGAATTGCACACACTAGTATATTATGGTATATTTCTTCTCTACCCTACTTTAATAAAAATCCACTCAAACCAACTTTTTCATACTTTTCAGACTCAATTAATTGTAGTGTTGATGTAGTTAACTATATTATTTATTTTATTTTTCACTTTTGTGTTTTTCTCAGTTATATGGTTTACTTTTCATCAAGAGTCTAGAATTTTCAGTTAAAAAACTAAAACATTCCATATAGTTATTCTTATCATATATTTTTGATAAAATGCAATGGTTTTAAACTCGAACATTTTAGCCTGCTGCATCAAAACTGTCTGTCTGTGTGGAGTATGCGTATTCCTGGGAGTCATAGTGGCATCATCACTGTCTACATCCAGACCGTGTACAGAAGCAATCACAAAAGCTAATAGCGTGTTAGGTTATATATCATGAGGTGTGTAGTAGAAGTCAAGGTGGGTTATGCTTATGGTATATAATGTGCACCTGGAGTACTGTGTTTAGTTTTGGTCACCATATTACAAAAAAACAGCAGCATTAAAAGTAGTTCAGAGAACTAACGGCACTAAGAGGGTATGAGGAGAGATGGAAAGTTGTTACTTTAAAATAAATTCAACAACAGGGACATGGGGACACAGTTGGAAACTTTTTAAAGGCAAATTTTAGTGCAGATGTTTGAAAGTTTTTCTTCATGCAAAAATCTCCAGACATGATATAAATTACCAAGTAGTGTGGTGGAGAGCAAGATTTAAGGACCTTCAATCTAGATCAGTGGCATCCATCTCCATTCCTGGAGGGCCATAGTGGCTGCAGGTTTTCAGTCTGTTTTCTTAATTAGTGACCAGTGTCTGCGCTAATTAACTTCTTTTGCCTTATTTGTAATTGACCTGCTATTTAAAATGCTGAACCCTTGTTTCTTTTTTTCCTTAATTAGCAGCCAAACAATAAGACCCAAAGTGAGCCAACACATGACCAGCTAACCTGTGTCCATCATGCAATATCTGAAAGGTGCAGGTCTCAGTAATTTTTGTCTGCTCAGGGCCACAAAACATTTTTATGGTTCTCTTAGAAAAAAGGAAATTGACTGTTTTGGAAATGTCTGCTGTGACAGAATGAAAGCACCAGCAAGCCATGGAGGTGAATAATTGGTTAAATTTACAACAAGAATCATCATCTAATTAAGAAATTGGTTGAATAGAAATAGGTTGGAGTTAGATGGTCATCTGTTGGCTCACTACACATCTCATTTTTGTTTGGCTGCCATTTAAGGAAAACAAAAATCAATTTAGAGGATGGAGTTATTGAAAACACAGCAATTAAAATAAAAAGAAATAGATGTCAAATAACAGAAACTGGTTCCTGAAAACAGCAGCCACTGCGGCCCTCCAGGGTTGAATTTGGACACTCCTGATCCAGATGAGTAGAATAGACATTGCTCACTTGACTAAATGACCTGTTCTTGTCACAACTTTTCTAATGTTCCCAAGTCTTTGTGAGTTTTCACACAACAACTCCAAAATTTTTGACTGGTTGCTTTAAATTGTTCCTTTATGAGTGCCAGAAATTTCTGTCTAAGTTAGTTTTAAAATGATTAGATTATGTTAGATAAACTTTATTAATCCCATGGGAAAATTCATACAGCAGCAAAAACATAAAAATGTTTAAATAATGGTTTTATTTTTGTAATGTGAAAACAAACAACAGTTCCAGGACTTGACATCAGTACCTAAATTCAAATATGTGCCATGATTTACTTGTTGTAGCAATGTTAATTAGCTGAAAATTGATGTATTCTGTACTGAAAAAAGCTTAATAGTTTTACTTTCAATAAGCCACATGTTCTTATCTAGTTTATTAATACTTTTTCATTCAATTATTTTCTAATGCTGTAATTCATCTTATCAGTTTTGCAAAATATTGTGTCAGATTTTGAACAGTGTAGAAGTGACTTTAAGAAGCATGTATTCTCAAGCCCACTTAATCCAGTTCTTAGTATGTGGGAACAAGAGCCTGTCTCTGAAATATCAAATGCAAGACAGGAAGCCTCTCTATACAGGACAGTTGATCTCAGATACAACACAAAGGACCAATTGAAAGTATCCTAACAAGGACATCTTTAGTATGTGGGAGAAAAGGTATTGTACCAAAAAGGAACACTCCTCACACATACCAGGAGAACTTCCAAACTCCACAAAGGCAGATTACACTTTAATTACACAAATGTGTAAAGCATGGTTCCTCAGGTCAGGTTCTAGAGGGCCACAGTGGCTGCAGGTTTTCATTCTAACCCTTTTCTTAATTAGTGACATGTTTTTTTCTGCTAATTAACTTCCTTTGAATTAATTTTAATTGACTTGCTGTTGAAGACTCAGACCCCTTAATTTTTTCTTTTTCCTTAATTAGCAGCTAAACAATAATGCGATACAGAATGAGCCGAAACATGACCAGCAAACTGTGACCATCATACACAATCTGAAAATAAGAAGAAAGGTCTCAAGAATGTTGATCTGGTCAGGTCCTCAAAACAATTTAACACTGCTCTTGGAAAAGAGAAAATCAACAGTTTTGGAAATGTATGCTATTGCACAATGAAAACAGCAACAAGCCATGGAATTAAAGAACGTGTTTAATTAACAACAAGAATCAGAACCTAATTAAGCATCTGTTTGGAGTAAAACTGGTTGGAATTTGATGCCCTGACTTAGTTGGTCTTCTTTTGACTAACTCACTTTATATTTCATTTCTGTTTGGGTGCCATCAACAACAACAACATTTATTTATATTGCACATTTTCATACAAAAAGTAGCTCAAAGTGCTTTACATAATGAAAAAAAAAGAAAAACAAAAGACAAAATAAGAAATTAAAATAAGACAACTTTTGTTAACATAGAAAAGGAGTAAGGTCTGTTGTCCAGGGTGGACAGAAAAAAAAAAAACTCCAGACGGCTGGAGAAAAAATAAATAAATAAATAAATAAAAATAAAATAAAATAAAAAAAATTTAAGTAAAGAAATGAAGCAATTGAGAGGAACGATGAAGAAATTCAGGGGAGCAAATCTTAAAAACAAGTCAATTAAAATGAATTCAAAACAAGTTAAATTGCAGCAAAAATAGGTCACTAATTAAGAAAAGGGTTAGAATGAAAACCTGCAACCTTCTAGGACTGGAGTTGGGGACCATTGATATACAGTGTCATAAAGATTTAATTCACAAAAAAAATTTAGGTACGTATTAATCTCAAAATTATTTATTTGTGCAAAATACCATAATTTACTTTTTTGTTATATCAATTGCTCCCCTCGTTTTTAAGGAAGTTTTATGTTTTTGCCACATAAGAGCAGAGTGCTGTTTCTTCCACATCTGTCCATAAAAGTTTATCTTTTCTTTTTCTTTTTTTTTTTCTTTCTTCAACAGATTGAGGTCACTCAGGTCAGTATGGAGGAGCAACACATGCAATTCTATTTACATTCATAAAAAGGGTAGAGGTTACTGTTTGTTCCAGCAACAGGAGAAAACCTTTGGCAGATAAACAAAGGAATAGGATAAAGGGGGCAGACAGGCCCAGATCCTTTTCAAGTGCCACGGATGGCAATCACAAGGTGTTTAAATTTCCGTAGCAGATTTGTTTAAGATAATTGTGTGTATAGATTGCAACTTGTTGGCCTTTAAGAAGCTAAGGAGCGCCTCTACTAATCAAGAACATTAAATCCTCAATGATTTCTCAACCACAACTGTGCAGTACAGAATTCTTGGGAATGGGTAATAAATTCCTAACAAAGTGAGGGATGGCTTTCATTATTATACTGCCTGAGAAAAGATTTTTTATATTTAAAGTAGAATGGAGCAAGCTTAGAGCCATAGTGGGTTAGAAAGCGTGCATTTGAATAATCCTGATTTTGCTTTGTGGGTATCTAATTAAATGAGTTGTCTGCTTATTCAGAAGCATAATTTAGGTGGCAAAATCTAAACCCAAACCACCATATACTGTAACTAATAATAATAGTATCATCCTCCTTAGTGTTACATTTTTTCTCGAAAAAACATAAAAAGCATTACATTTTTTGGCTCAAAAAATTACATATTTATTAAATCACATCTTTCTACAGTAAAATGTGCAAAGTACAAAAAGAACAAAGTCAGAAGTGTAGAAAGGATAATAATAATAATCACAAATGGGACAATAGTAGCGTGATTCCTTGTGGATTTTTCTTACAGACGGATCACCTTTTGAACAGCACACTGGACGTGTCAGTTTTGGATTCATCAGAATCACTTTCGATTTCACTGTCTGTTTCACTTCATCATCACTGCTAGTATCATTGTCAAGAGTGCACAACACCTGGGCTCCAGAAAAAACATTTCTTACAAGACACCATTATTGAAGCTAGGACAAGACATGTCTGCACTGTTGTCCGGACCTGTCTCTTACACAAGACACACCTATACCATTGCCTGAGTAACGCTCGGCACTAGTGCCATTGGCACTTTTACAGCCTGAGTAATCTTCGAGTCTAATGCTTACGCGAGATGCGTCTATATAGTTGCCCAAGTGACGCTCGCGACTAACACTTTTAGCACTGTTTTTACAGCCATTAACAAAGCACATTCTTGTTTGGAATACATCTGCTTGCTGATCTTGATGTTTTTATCTTTGGGATGTTTTTCACATCTTTGCAACAAAAATTAAGAATACAGTACATAGCATGGCTACATATATGCTACATTTTTATTTCTAAATGACAGCTCTCTGAATCCATAGTGGTATTTTCACATAATTTATGAAAGTATCTGTATCCACGCTAAAATGATTGAAAATGTATACAGTATGAGATTGTCATTTGTCTACACTGGGTATGTTTACATTGCCGGAAAAATCCTTGCAGGGACCGTAACTCCAGCGGCCACAGGATTTATCAAAAAACTGTACCAATTGGTAAATTATTTGCCTTTTGAGCATGTATGCAGCATTCAGACTGTACAAAATTGTACAATACAGGTAAACAACACAACAAACAGCATGGAAACCAACTCTTTTATGTTTGCTGTGTTAGAACATGTTATCGTTGCTTAAATGGTGACTAGTAGGGAATGAGCAGGATCTGATCCCCGAAGAGCCACGTGATAAGCACAAACAAAACGGAGTACGATTATAGATAAAATTTTTTAGAAATCTTTGTTTTTTTGTATGTCCACATTAAAATTCTGAGGCTGTGTTTTTCAGAAGTACGGTATTAAACACTGGAAAACTTTTTCAGAAGTCTCCATTTTCAGGGGTTGAAAAAACCTGGGGTAGTATGGATAAAAGTAGAATAATACCTGCATTTTTAAATTAAAACGTAGTAATGTGGTCGGGGCTAACGTCTTGGCATGTTAATATTTATTCTGTTTCTATTAGGTTTTCTTTTGTTTTATCCATCTTCACTATTTTTGAGTTTTTGTTATCCAAAAGGGGAAGGCGAGATAGTCGATAGACGATGTTAGTGATGATATCTTGTAAATGGTTATTTATCTAAGTGAGCTGGTTTTATAGGTTCAGACTGTCCCCTTATTGATTTCTATATGTTGTTAAACCTAAATCTAATTTTGGTTTAAACTTATGCGAATTACATACAAAATAGTGGAGCCTTTCCCATAATGTGTCATAAAGTGATAATTGAGCGCTTTGAGTAGTGAGAAAAGCGCTATATAAATGCAAAGAATTATTAATTATTATTATTAAAAAGCTAAATTTAATTTCTGTGGATAACCCTGAAGATGGTGCTCACTTTCAGCACGTTCACACAAGTAATGGTCTGT
Organism: Polypterus bichir lapradei; assembly: GCA_026402145.1. Taxonomy (NCBI): domain Eukaryota; kingdom Metazoa; phylum Chordata; class Cladistia; order Polypteriformes; family Polypteridae; genus Polypterus; species Polypterus bichir. The sequence continues at coordinate 39,956,776 of JANRMT010027041.1, read as the reverse complement.
GTTTCATTAATCAAACCCTTTCCAAAATCAAATTCTAGCTCTTCAGGCAATGAAGTTATAGATTTTGACATTGCACTTTCTGCGTCTTTCATAATGGTATATGTGGAAATAATTTTTGACTCTTTTACTGTGTTTGAAATTCTCACAATGTCAGTCTATCAGTCATCCTCCAACCCACTATATCCTAACGCAGGGTCACGGGGGTCTCCTGGATCCAATCCCAGCCAGCACAAGGTGCAAGGCAGGAACGAGCCCCAGGTAGGGTGCCAGCCCACCGCAGGGCACAAACACCGCCTCTCACCAAGCACACACTAGGGACAATTTAGGATTGCCAATGCACCTAACCTGCAGTCTTTGGACTGTGGGAGGAAACCCACGCTGACACGGGGAGAACATGCAAACTCCATGCACCACCGTGCTGTCCATATTCTCACAATGATTTCTGATATTATGTTTCTTTGTTTAAAAAAAAAAAAAAAAGAAAGTCATTGCCATGTCTGAACGTATCTTACCATCCTAGACATTGTAAATTTCAGCTCTGCAATTGTTGTAAATGTTGAATCCTACATCTGGTATATTGAGGGCATGATTAATGTTTTTTACATTTAACTTTATAGGAAACTTGGATTCCCACTACAGTACTAGTACTAGTAGACTTCAGTAACTAGAATGAATTATATGCTTTTCTTCTCAGTAATTGATAAGAGATAAATATGGAGTTTTGGGAAAACAGTAACCACCTTTGCTGTAACTGAAGGAATTGTTCTTCAAGCAAGCAAATATTAAAGCCCCTTAACCTTTAGTGAGTGAAAGGATAAAAAATGGGTAGAGCTGGGAAATTTTAAAGAACCTCATAAGAATTCTTACAAAGTGAACTCCGGGTGCAGTTTGCAGTACTGAGTGCTACTTTGTGCCTTCGACAAGCAGGAAGAGTGCTGTTCGAAGGCCTGCGGGGCAATGAATTATCTTGCTAAATGTATGCAGCTGTATTTACAGCCACTGTTTGTTGTTCCTTTGGAAGCTCTCGAATGGGAATTTTCTGTGTCAGTGACTCAAAGGATTTTGGCCAGGACTTTGAAGAGCTTGTGTTTTTATAAAAAAAAAAAAAAAAAGATTTCAGCATTACACATGTCAAGCTGGATTTAACACTCTGAGTCCAGGAGTTTGTCACTCGTTACACATTCATTGTGGTTTTAAAGCTGAAGGCTTCTACATTGTAGTGCAATAGTTGACACTAGTTAGTTGTACAATATGGCAGATTCACTTTTAGCCGGAAGAGATTTATGGTGTTTGATATTGCACTGGCCAATGATGTAAAATTTAAAGTGTGGTAGCAGATTGATACTATGTTCAGCTGCAAACATATATACAGTACTCTATTGCATAAGGTTCACACTAAGTTTTATTACATATTGTAAAATTAGCTTTTCATTGTCTTTTTTATCTCTGAGATATTCAGTGTAAGGAAAGTTTAAAATTCATTATCATTGTTTTTATTAAATGGCAAACTGGCCTTGAGAATATTAGAACCAGCAATAAGAAGTGTGCAACCGTCTGTTCAAAACTTTGTTGTACAACTGCAAAAATAATAACTTGTTACAGAATATACTTGCTGTAAATGATTATGTCTCAATTCTTGTAAATGATAAGTTGTTTCTTTCAAATTGTGACCTAAGTTGCGCTGTGTGGTGACAGCTTGTCCTTGCTACGTTTGCTCTTAGAGTTTAATTAAGTTTTGACCATGGGCTGTGCGCTGATTGTAGTCATAATTCACTGCTGCCTTGCTCAGACTTGTTTGCGTCGTGTTTGATTGAGAAGTCTTTCATTTTATATAATGTTTTTTTAAATTTAGGTTTAAGCAAAAATGGAATTGTCATACAGTATAGGGAACACAGAAAATGTACGTGTATATTGTAAGTATATATTATTCCTTCAGTTATAAATATCTAATGTGTTGTAGTTGGAAGTGTTTAGTTATTTTTCATAATTTTTCATATAAAATATAGTAATCTTCAAGGTTCAGAGACAAAAATGAACACAAATAAAGTTCTGTTTATAAAAATGCTTGAAATAAATTTGGCGAAAGGTTATATTGGCCATGTCACTCTTTTGGATGGTGGAATACCAGCAACAGAGCTCATTTGTAAAGCAGCAGAGCCTGTAGTGATAAGAAGAGACTGGCATTCTCTGAAAGAGTTAAGCTTCTCCCTTATTTCTGACACCACCGCCCCCCCCCCCCCTTTCCTTTCACAGCATTGCTAGGCTGACTGGGGTCACCTGCAAAGGATTAGGCTGCAGCTTGCAGACAGTTGTTGTCTGAGGAGTGTCTGAGCATGCTGGGGTCGAAAAAGGCGGCGGTGGCCTTCTCAGGAGTGGCCTTCCTTCCAGGCTTGGGTCATACAGATGCCTGCTCACAAAAAAAAAAAAAAAAAGTTTTAAGTCTTTCAGCCTTCCCTGTAGGCAGCAGCACTCTGAAAGATCAGCCTGTTTGAAGATTGACCCTGAAATGTCACTGGAATTATTAACATAAGTGTTCAGTTTCACCCCAGCCCTGCCCCCTTTAACAGCTCAGAAGTTCCTTTCTTTGATTCCACCCCTCAGTCTTGTTATTTTACCCCCTAAATCAGAAGCATACACAGATTTTCATTGTTTCTGATTAAGAACCACAGCCCCACCATAGTATTTCCCTGTTCTAGCTCATTCATACCATGATCACACAAGATTGGTTTAGGGTTCTCTCCTCACCTCTGTTTACTCCACCTTACTAGGCTCCATTATCCAAGTCCCATCATTTGTGTTATCAGTGCTAGCTGGTTCCCTACAGAAGACCACATGATATCAGCTAGAATCTCGGCCTTTCTCACTGATACAGCATCTGGATAAAAGGAGCACTATCTCTAGCTCAACCTGGCAATGATGGGCCTTCTTTTTATCCTAGCTTGTCCATCTGTTCAGCACCCCACCTCTGTTTAGCTCAATTCAGCATCTCTAACACTAGCCATGTCAGTACTCAACCTTAGAATGGTGATTGATGACCAACAGTCCTTCATTGACCACATTGCAACTGTCTGTCTGTCTTACAGATTCACGCTATACAACATCAACAAGATCGGATGGTATGTGTCGGAGTATGTAGTGCAATTCCTCGTTTACATTTTGTCTTGTCATGCCTGGACTACTGCCACTCACTGCTGGCAGGAGTACCAGTTTGTGTCACCAAGCCACTGCAGATGTTTCAAAATGCTGTGGTACATCTTGTATTTAAACATTTGAGGTGGACACATGTCCCTCTTCTTTTCAGATCATCGAGTCAGCACTTATAGAGACACTTATGAGGTCCTATGCATCTTCTTGACCACTCAGGTCTCCTCTTGGATGACATCTTTCTCAATCCAGACTCTTTTCATGTGTAGCTCCTAGCTGGTGGAACAAGCTATACATCTGTACTTCCACTTCTGACTACCTCAAAATGTTTAAGAAGCTTGGAAGACTCTTCTTTGGTGAATTTCAATCTAATTAACAATGTTTTTGTTTGGGTTTGTAACATAGGAATTCTTACTAGCTTGTATTTTATTCTGAGCTTTTCACTTGTGCTGATCAATTTTCTACCCTTGTCCTGTAACACATGCATTCAAAGAGACCCCCAGACTGATGTTTACTCATTGTTGTTGACCTCACTTTGGATTAAAGTGACTGCCTGGCAAATAAATTTAAAATATAAGTATATGTCAATCAAAAAGAGGTTTACGTATGTTGTACTATATGCACTGTGTCAAAATTGTTCCATTAAGTCAAAATGTATTATTTACACTGCAAGTTAAGTAGAATAAACTAGTAAAACAAACCACAGGAGTCACTAGTATTACATTTTTACTGCTGCTGCAGTTTTAGGTACACAAACATAAGTATATGGGCACTTCTGGAGGTCGGCCTACAAGGGCCGAACATCATTTGCAGAGGTGGATCTCCCTTTCCTTTTCAAAAGTTGAAGCTCTAAAAGTCAAAATTCCAAAATATAGTAACTGTAAAAGCAATTGGATGCTTTGGGTCATTGTTATGCTAAAAGGCAAACCATCTGCCCAGTCTGGGATCATTATCAATTGAAGTGGAGTGACAATTGATAATGGAATCATCATATAGCTTGTGGAGTTTTCCTTTAGAGGTGGTGTGGATTTACATAAGCCACATTTCTTGGGAGATCAGGTCACAACTGTTAGCAGAGGTGTAAGTTTTAAACGTCGGTGGAAGGTTTTAAATTAGATAGGCTGCTGGGTAAATTAAAGTCCTTTGATGTCACAGAGTCCAATAATCTAACAATGTGGGAGTTACTAGTCCAACTAATTGCTAACCAGCACATTAAAATGACCCATTGTTCTTGGTTTCTTGACCTGTCTTCCCTTAAAAACATTGTATCTTCACATATTAATTCTGGCTATCACAGTTTTTAATAATTATAACCTTTGTTAAAACAGCTTTACTACAACATTGTCTTCAGTACCAGAGATGTTTGCAAACTGCAGTTCAAGTTCATTAGCTTGAGGGCCAGGGTTACCAATAGTTCATTATTATTTTGGGTATCTAAAAATGAAAAGCTGCTATACTTCTGGCAATCTAGGAAGCATTTCAAGTTCTAGATGGAGAACTTATTTGTATGGCTTTTAGAAATGATGTAAATGGTTGGTACACACTTGTGTACTTTCAAAAACAATGGCACAGCTCAAGGCTGGACTAGTTTAATATTTTTAACAAGAAGTCTGTTTTTTTGCATGTTGGCTAATGTGTCTGGTCTCTTGGTCTGTAATTCCAAAATTAATATATTTCTAACGTGATGGTAAGAGTGTTTCAAGGTATTTTGTTAAAGCCTGTGGACTCAAATAAAAACCTCACTTTCTTTTTGTTTCAGGATGCTCTTCAGACATGGTTTTCTTAGGGAACCTGTTGTATCCAAGACAGGCTTCTGTTTAAATCAATTGTACGGCAGCTAAAAGTGCTATTGATTTATCCATGTATATGGAAGTGCTTTGCTAATTACTCTGTGTCCAGCTAATTAAGCACTTCATATAGATTTTCATTTAATTTGTTTTTTAAAACCAAGTGACCCCACAGAAATGCTCAAAATGCATTAGATATATGACTTGCACTTTTCCATTTCTCCTGTTAGAGAGGCAACAAAATTTATGGTTTGGCTTCTTTAACAGTATACCATCTTGATTACTGCTTGGTAACATACAATGTACACACCAGGCATTGCTAACAAAAATCTAGACTTACAAATGACATCTTGTGGCCCTGACACTTTCTTTGGTTGCAGTGAAATATTGAATGCAAAACTGTTTCTCATACAGTGCATTTTTTCATTGCTTATCAGAAGATAGTTCAGTTTCCTAGGTAAAGAGAATTTTCAGTAATAAACAGGCAATGACAATATCAAAACAAGTTATTTCTGTTTAGTAATACAGTAGATTCAGATAGTTTTCAGACCCCTTCACTTTCTGTACACTTTATTATGTTGTAGATTTAATTTTAAAAGGTTAATTTTGCAATTTTTACCCACCAGTCTACAATCAATAACCCATACTGACAAAGTAAAAACATGTTTTCAGAAAGGTTTGGGCATTTATTAAACATTAAAATTAGAAATCTCTCATTCATGTAAGTATTCAGACCCTTAATTCTGTATTTTGTAGTGGCCCCTGTGGCATCTGTTCCAGCTTTGGGTCTTCTTAGGTAAGTCTCTATAAGCTTTGTACACCTGGATTTGGACCTGTAGTCCCATTCTTCCTAGCAGATCCTCTCAATCTTTGTTAAATTGGATAGAAAGCAGCTTTAAACTGCCATCTTAAAGTCTGGACATAGCATGGGCTTCTCAAGGACAGTCCTTGACCTGTCCCAAAGTCACTGTAGCTTTGTCTTGGATGCTTTGGGTCATTATTATGCTAAAAGGCAAACTATCTGCCCAGTCTGGGATCATGTGCGGTCTGGAGCAGGTTTTCTTCAAGGACCTCTTTATATTTGGCTGCATTCATCCTTCCCTCAGTTCTGACCAGTCTACCTCTTCCTGCTACTGAGAAGGACCATGCTGGTATTTGGTAGGTGATGAGCAGTGCCTTGTTTTTGCCAGGCATAGTGATTAAAGCTTTGCCCAAAGTACTTAGTTTTTATCTCATCAGACCAGATGAGTGGGCTGTCTTACAGTATGTCTTCTCCTCACGCGTGGATTCTATCTAGCCATTCTACAGCATTGTCTGACTGAAGAAATACTACTGTGATTGCCATCCTTCTGCCAAGATCTTACATCTCAGCAGTGGACCTTTGAAGCTTTTTAGAGTGACTATTGGGTTCTTGGTCACCTCTCTAACCAAGGCCCTGCACTTCTTAAATTTGGGTTTGTGTGATTGCTACAGAGTTGCATTTGTTTAAGTCCATTTTGGTACTGCAACAAGAGTGTTCTCATTATGATTATTTTACCAATATTGTTAATTACCATGCCATTATAAGCATACTCAGTTGATTATAAGTTTGATAAAAGCAAATGGGCTCAATTGTTTTTGTACCCAGGTAGGCATTTAGTTTAGACTGTTAGAACACAACCATTGGCTTATGTTTATGTAGATAAATTAATGGCACTCCTCCAAAATAAAAATATGGCAAGTTTTAAAATGAATACTCTCTGTTTTCATTATGTCAGACTGTATTCTTGAGTTAAACTTCTATAATACAGATTTGTTTTTTGGTTTAGGCACAGAACAGCTTTTCATGGCAAATGACCTTTTCATTTTTTAATTAATCAGTGCATGACATGATGGCACTGTTGTTAGCGATGCTGTCTCATATACTCATTGTTCTGGGTTCTAGTCATTGTCTCTGTAAAATTTGTTATTCCTGTGTTTGCTTGGGTTTTCAAGCAGATACACTGGTTTTACTCACTACATTTCCTAGATGCCTAGATTAGATTATTTAGTGTATGGGAGATAATTTTACCTTTTCAGTTGACTGAGCTCAGGTAGTCTTCCTAAAGCCTGATAATTTTGTCAAACTGAACAGTAGTGCTGTGTATTCTGGAAAGGGAGAAAGCAAGATTCAAAGTATTTTGATTAGATAGAAATTATAGCTTTTTATTCCCATGGAACTATAATCTTGATCTTGTGATAATAATTTAGCAACATTCTTGTGTTTTAAGAAACTGAAACCATGTGCTAATTTTTGGGGGGGGGTTGGTGGGGGTGGGAATGGCTACTTTTTATTAAACTTTTCCTCAGATAGAGTTGACTCACTTAAGTTGCTGACACTGAGTTTTTAGTTGCTGTGTTTCTGACAGTTTTACTCAGGTTGCAAAAATATTCATTAAGGCTTTCTCTAACTGAAACAGGCACTTATACTGAGCTCTGTTTTAGCTGATGGACCCTTGAAAAAGTGCTCTCTCTGTCCAACAAGAAATGTTTTGTTTCTTTTTCGATTAAGGATACATAATTTGCACCTAAAGCAGAAAAGCCATCTGGGAATTGTCATCTGGGATGGAGTGAAGGTTGCATAAACCCTCCCAGGTTGTTTAATTCTTTGTATCAATTATATTTGGTGCAATTGGCTTTGATGCAAATAAATATGATTTTTAATTGGAATATTAAATCAGTATTTTTGCCCAACTGCTACTAGCAACCCAAGAAGTTAAGAATGATCATTACTTATCTAACTGAGGTCCTTTATGGGCTCAAGGGGGCACCTTTAAGAAGGCATCTGTTGGTGCTAAACTGGGCTGAAGTAAAGGATTGAAAGTTAAAAATGTGCTGTTTCACAAATTCTGAGATTAGAGATCCCTCTGGTTGAATATGTAGGCTACAATAAAGCCAGTGACACAGGTAAGAGGTTACAGGTAACAGCTGTATGACTGGTTTTGACATTTCTATCTTAGATTGTTTCCTTCTGTCTGTATAGACTGTTATGTTAGGTTATGAAATTGTGCACCTACTGCTTTACCTGGGTCAGTTGACATAGGAAATTGAGATGATTGAGTCTACCAGCCAAACCTGGGAAAGCACTTACATGTGACCACAAAAAGTATAATTTGTGTTTTAATGACGCAGCTTGTTAATAATACTATTTTGTGTGAGGTATTTAAATAGTTATGTTAAAATGTGATTTTTATGCTGGGAACATATTTTTTCTGCAGGGAAGTTAGTTAAGTAATTATACTTTAGATATTTGACAACATTGTTACCCATGACCTAGTGCTTGCATTAAGTTTTTAAAGGAATACTCCACCCTAAAATGACATTTCTTCCTATATGTTCCTTGCTCCATGTTTTTTGTTGTGCTGCTCAAGGAAAAATAAATGAATCTCATGTTTTCATGCAGAATGGAGAAAAAAAATCTTCTTCTTCTTCTTTTGGCTGCTCCTGTTAGGGGTTGCCACAGCGGATCATCTTCTTCCATATCTTTCTGTCCTCTGCATTTTGTTCTGTCACACCCATCACCTACATGTCCTTTCTCACCACATCCATAAACCTTCGCTTAGCCCTTCCTCTTTTTCTCTTCCCTGGCAGCTCTATCCTTAGCATCCTTCTCCCAATATACCCAGCATCTCTCCTCTGCACATGTCCAAACCAACGCAATCTTGCCTCCCTGACTTTGTCTCCCAGCCATCCCACTTGGGCTGACCCTCTAATGTACTCATTTCTAATCCTATCCATCCTCGTCACACCCAGTGCAAATCTTAGCATCTTTAACTCTGCCACCTCCAGCTCTGTCTCCTGCTTTCTGGTCAGTGCCACCATCTCCAACCCATATAACATAGCTGGTCTCACTACCATCCTGTAGACCTTCCCTTTCACTCTTACTGATACCCGTCTGTCACAAATTACTCCTGACACTCTTTTCCACCCATTCCACCCTGCCTGCACTCTCGTTTTCACCTCTTTTCCACAATTCCCATTACTCTGTACTGTTGATCCCAAGTATTTAAACTCATCCACCTTCGCCAACTCTACTCCCTGCATCCTCACCATTCCACTGACCTCCCTCTCATTTACACGCATGTATTCTGTCTTGTTCCTACTGACCTTCATTCCTCTCCTGTCTAGAGCATATATCCACCTCTCCAGGGTCTCCTCAACCTGCTCCCTATTATCGCTACAGATCACAATGTCATCAGCAAACATCATAGTCCACAGGGACTCCTGTCTAATCTTGTCTGTCAACCTGTCCATCACCATTGCAAATAAGAAAGGGCTCAGAGCCGATCCCTGATGTAATCCCACCTCTATGCTGAATGCATTCGTCACTCATACCGCAGACCTCACCACGGTCACACTTACCTCATACATATCCTGTACCATTCTTACGTACTTCTCTGCCACTCCCGACTTCCTCATACAATACCACAGCTCCTCTCGAGGCACCCTGTCATATGCTTTCTCCAGGTCCACAAAGACAAAATGCAAATCCTTCTGGCCTTCTCTAAACTTCTCCATCAACATCCTTAGAGCAAACATTGCATCTCACTAATCATCACCTCACTTCTTAACCTAGCTTCCACTACTCTTTCCCATAACTTCATGCTGTGGCTCATCAATTTTATTCCCCTGTAGTTACTGCAGTCCTGCACATCCCCCTTATTCTTAAATATCGGCACCAGTACACTTCTCCAGTCCTCAGGCATCCTCTCACTTTCCAAGATTCTATTTAACAATCTGGTTAAAAACTCCACTGCCATCTCTCCTAAACACCTCCATGCTTCCATCTAGACCAACGGCCTTTCCATTTTTCATCCTCTTCATAGCTGTCCTTACTTCCTCCTTGCTAATCCATTGCACTTCCTGATTCACTATCTCCACATCATCCAACCTCTTCTCTCTCTTGTTCTCCTCATTCATCATCCTCTCAAAGTACTCTTTCCATCTGCTCAACACACTCTCCTCGCTTGTGAGTATGTTTACATCTTTATCCTTTATCACCCTAACCTGCTGCACATCTTTCCCAGCCCGGTCCCTCTGTCTAGCCAATCGGTACAGGTCCTTTTCACCCTCCTTAGTGTCCAACCTCTCATACAACTCATCATACGACTTTTCTTTAGCCTTCGCCAGCTCTCTCTTCACCTTGCGCCTTATCTCCTTGTACTCTTGTCTACTTTCTGCATCTCTCTGACTATCCAACTTCTTCTTTGCCATCCTCTTCCTCTGCATACTCTCTTGTATTTCCTCATTCCACCACCAGGTTTCCTTTTCCTCCTTCCTCTTTCCAGATGTCATGCCAAGCACCCTTCTTGCTGTCACCCTTACTACATCTGCTGTAGTTTCCCAGCTGTCTGGTAACTCTTCACTGCCACCCAGTGCCTGTCTCACCTCCTCCCTAAACTCAACCTTGCAGTCTTCCTTTTTCAACTTCAGCCATCTGATCCTTGGCTCTGCCCTCACTCTCTCCCTCTTCTTGATCTCCAACGTCATTCTACAGGCCACCATCCTATGCTGCTTAACTATACTTTCCCCTGCCACCACTTTGCAGTCTTCAGTCTCCTTCAGATCATCTCTTCTGTAAAGGATGTAATCTACTTTTGTGCATCTTCCTCCACTCTTGTACGTAACCCTATGTTTCTTCCTCTTCTTAAAATACGTATTCACCACAGCTGTTCACTGTTCACAACTTCATCCAACTCACTCCAAAAATCTTCTTTCTCACCCATTGCACACCCAACTTGCGGTGCATATGCATTAACAACATTCATCATCACACCTCCAATTTCCAGCTTCATAATCATTACTCTGCCTGACACTCTTTTCACCTCCAAAACACTCTTCACATACTTTTCCTTCAGAATAACCTCTACCCCATTTCTCCTCCCATCCAAAGCATGACAGAACAATTTGAATCCACTTCCAATCCACCTGGCCTTACTCCCCTTTCATTTAGTCTCTTGCACGCACAATATATCAACCTTCCTTTTCTCCATAATATCTCCATCATATCTGCTAACTCTCTCCCCTTACCAGTTATACTGCCAACATTCAAAGTTCCTACCCTCAGTTCCACTCTCTTTAATTTCCTCCTCTCCTCCTGCCTCCGGACACGTCTCCCCCCTCTTCTTCTCCTTCTTCTTCTTCTGCCAACAGTAGCCCAATTTCCACCAGCACCTTGTTGGCTAACAGTACTGGTGGCGGTCATTGTTAACCCGGGGTTCAACCGATCCGGTATGGAAATTTGTATTGTTGTCCGCATATTCATTTGGCAAAATTTTACACCGGATGCCCTTCCTGACGTAACCCTCCCCCTTTATTCTGAGCTTTGGACCGGCACGAAGAAATACACTGGTTTGTGCATCCCCTGTGGCTGGGTTAGAATGGAGAAAAAAAAAATATTTATATAATATAATGGAATCCAATAGTGACCAATACTGTACAACGGTTAACAATGTGATAAAGTCCCATGAAATAAAAAGAAAACCTCAGGTTACTCGTGTTGCATAATGTACATGTCTGTTATCTAGTTGCATGTTCAAAACCTGCAAAACTTATGGTTTTTGAACAAGCATGTTAAAAAGATACTTCTGTAATAATTGGCACTCATCATGAACAGCAGACTAAAGTGTCCTGGGATTGACCTTGTGAACTGAAGACAGAACTCTTGACTGGCTATTGAGGTAACAGGTACAGGAAAGAGAAGTCCATCACTAGACTGTTTGATGCCATAAGGGTGCTATCTCTTGGCCTAGGAGTGATTTCAGTGCATGATAGCCAAGACCAAAAAAGTCTTAAAAAAAAAAAAAAAAAAAGCAACGAGAGGAAGGACAAATGCATATTCACAGGAGGGGAAATGAGCCATGATGGATGTCATTTGAGTTCAGGTTGCAGCATTAACTTGTTGGTTTGCTCTAACACAGCAACTCAGATTTGCTGTAAGATTTGTAAGTATCAAAATGTGTGCCAAATGATGCTCCTATGGCAGTTTTTCCGAACCTTTTTTCTTTGGTGGTACACATTTTGTAAACAAAAACATCCCAAGGCACACCAGTATCTTACTAACCACAAACACATTCTATCTCATATATGCACTTAACTGTCCAAAGGGGTGGAAGTTAAAAAGCAATTCCAAGATCAGCATTCACAGACATGGCACTTAGTAACCATTTTGCTGGCATATGCCAGTTGCTTCATCCCTTTGACTGCCCCTTTCTGCCTCAGAGGCTACTCATATGTCCACTATTCCACTGGTCCTAACACACCTTCTGGTGACCACACTCCCAGGCAGTTGGTCTCTAGCATCCTGGAGACACGTCTGCAACATAGTGAACATGGAGCTGCTTTTATGCCAGCTTCTCCATGTATTCCTGTTCTCCTCAGACAGGTCTTGAGCACCTGCAGAGCTTATCTCTCTCAGGTTCAGACCCAGGTGCTCTACACTTTTAGTTGCACAGCAGATCTGGGTAGTTCTCGTGGCGCACCACTGTGCTACTGCACACTGGTTAAAAAACACCGTTCTATGGGGATCTTTGTACATATGGCCAGTAAGCATTTTAAAACTTTGCTGTCAAAAAGACCTGATTTAGATTTGAAAACACTGGAGTTCAATTCTCAATTGTAGGAGGTGACCCTCAGCATATTTAGGCTAGGCCTACAGTATTTAGCCATATAGAAAGTATTCAGTTTAATCTCTACCAACAGTAAGTGAAGAGTATTTTTGTGTCTTCCTTTTTTTTTTTTTTAATCTGTTTATAACTGCTGAAGCCACTTCAACTTTAAACAGGCTCTTATTTGGTTTGTTTCAAAAGACATAGAATTCATTATGTCAGAACCAGTAAATTTGATATAAACTAAACAAAATATGTGCCTAAACAGAACATCTAATCCAGGCTTTTTTATTGAAGACATATTTCTGAAATCACATTATACGTAAAAGAAAATAAATGAATTAAGCTGCAAACAGCTATGAACATAGGGTTTCAGATTCCAACCCCCAAGGGCCGCAAGGACCTCTGGTTTTTATTAAGGTTTCATTTAATTCTGTAGATTACAGAAGAATCATTTGTTAATTTTGAAATGTAATTAAATATGTTTAAGTACAGTTGCTGGAAGGTGGCCTAGCAGTAAATTATTATGGACTTCTGAAGGTGTTTTGTTAATTTTTAAAAAAAAAGAAAAAACTTTATTTTTAACGTATTTAGTAGTCAGATTTAAAACACTGTATCTCCTTGCATATATACATTATACTTTTATTTATTTAGTTAATGCTTTTATCCAAAATGACTTACAAATCACCAGTGCATGAAGATAAACATGAATGGAGCCAAACAAGCACTACACCACTGGCACTGAATCTTAATCATGACAGTGTTAGGATAAATTAAGTGATGAATTATTTGTGATTTCGGATGACTTATTATGTCTGACGGGAATGTTTGACTGTTGTTTTTTTTTTTCTTTGTTGTCTTTTGAGCAGTAGACACACTTCTTAATATTTTATTTCATGGTATTGTTCAGCATCACATACAGTCTTGTGAAAAAGTAAATACATCCTTCATTCTTTAGTTTTACATATCAGGATATTATGTACGGTGCATAGGTGGTGTGTTTTAATTGCTTAATTTATTTAATAGTTTTATTGGTTTTATGCACAACCTCTGTTTTTAGCTTATACTAGTGCGAAGCACACATGTGAAAGTATCCATTGGTCTAATTAAATGATTCCTGGTAGAAAAACAGCAAGGTAATCAGCAGTCACTGACAGAGGGACAAATCAGGTATATGAAAGTAGCGTAAAGGACATTTTGTGTTATTGTAGCATTTTCAGCTCTGCCACTCTCACCGCACCTCCTGACTTTTCATCAGTGCCACCGTCTCCTAGCCCTACAACATAGCTGGTCTCACTACCGTTTCATAGACCTTCCCGTTCCCTCTTGCGCAAATTCTTCTATGACAAATCACTCTTGCCACATCTTTCTCCTCAGTCCATCCTGCCTGCACCCTCTTTTTCACCTCTCTGCCACACTCTACAATGCTTTGGACTGTTGAACCCATCTATTTCAATTCCTGTACCTTCGCCACCTCTGCTCCTTGCAGTTGCACCCTTCCACTACCTTCCCTTTCATTCATGCCCAGATACTCCATCTTACTTGTACTGACTTTCATTCCTCCTCTCTCCAGTGTGTACCTCCACATCTCCAGGTTTGCCTCAACTTGCTGTCTACTTTCACTGCCGATCACAATGTCATCTGTGAACATCATAGTCCATGGAGACTCCTGTCTGACCTCATCTGTCAACTTGTCCATCACCATTGCAAGGAGGAAAGGGCTTTATTACTTTTAGTCCTCCTCATACAGTTGAAGGCAGAGGTTTAGATGTATTTAGGGTGAATTCTTTAAAACTCACTTTATAACCCCTCCACAGATTTTATACTAATAGACTTTAAATTTGGCATATCGTTTAAGATGTCTACTTTGTGCAGGGCAAAAGTTTTTTTTTTTCCAACAATGTTCACAGGCAGAGTATTTCACTTTTTATTGACCATATCACTATTACATTGGGTCACAAGTTTACATACACTTTGTTAATATTTGGTACCATTGCCTTTAAATTGTTTAACTTGAGCAACATGTTTTTGGTAGCCTTCCACAAGTTTCTTACAGGAAGTTGCTGGAATTTTGGCCCATTCCTCCAGACGGAACTGGTGTAACTGGGACTGGTAGGTCTCCTTGCTTGCACATGCTTTTTTAGTTCTGCTGACAAAGTTTCAGTCAGATTGCAGTCAGGGCTTTGTGATGGCCACTCCAATACTTTGATCTTGTTGTCCTTAAGCCATTTTGCCACAACACTGGAGGTATGCTTGGTGACATTGTCCATTTGGAAGACCAATTTGTGACTGAGCTTCAACTTCTTTGCTTAGCTCTTGAGATGTTGCTGCAGTGTATCTAGAGTACATAATTTTCCTTCCTGAGGATGCCATCAATTTTGTGAAGTGCACTAGTCCCTCCTGCAGCAAAGCACCCCCCGAACATGATGCTCCCACCCCCATGCTTGACGGTTGGGATGGTGTTCTTTGGCTTGCAATCCTCACCCTTTTTCCTCCAAACGTAATGATTGTCATTATGGCCAAACAGCTTGATTTTTGGATTCATCGGAGCAGAAGACATTTCTCAAGAAATGTGTATGTGCCATTGCAAACTACAGTCTGGCTTTTTTATGGCAGCTCTGGGGCAGTGGCTTCTATCTTACTGAGCAGCCATTCAGGTTATGTTGATATAGGACTCATTTTAGTGTGGATATCCATACTTGTCTTCCTGTTTCCTCTATCATCTTCACACAGTCCTTTGCTTTTCTTCTGGGATTGATTTTCACATTTCATGCCAAAGTATGTTCTTCCCTAGGAGACAGAATGTGTCTTCTTCCTGAGCGGTATGACGGTTGTGTGGTCCCATGGTGTTTATTCTTATGTATTATTGTTTGTACAGATGAATATGGAACCTTCAGGTGTTTGGAAATTGTTCCCAAGAATGAACCAGATTTGTGGAGGTGTACAATTTTTTTGGAGAGATCTTAGCTGATTTTTTTTAATTTTCCCATTATGTTAAGCAAAGAGGCAGTAGGTTTTGATGGTAGGCCTTAACATAAATCCACATGCTAATTCCAGTTAGGCTAACTGGCTATCAGAAGTTGATTGTCTAATTGCTTGACATCATTTTCTGGAATTTTCCAGGTTGTTTAAAGGCAGAATGAACAAAGTACATGTAAACTTGTGATCCACTAGAACTGTGATACAGTCAATAAAAAGTGAAATAATTTGTCTGAGAATGTTGTAGGGAAAATTACTTTTGCCCTGCACAAAGCAGATGCTTTAAATGATATGCCAAAGTTACGGCTTGTTAGTATAAAATCTGTGGAGGAGTTTTAAAGGATTCAACCCAAAGCGCATGTAAATGTAAGTAATGTGTTTACTTACCTGATGATATTCATTTCAGTTATTAATTTTGAATTTTTAATTAGTGATGCTCCAAACGATTGGTGACTGATCTAAATTTGCAAATTTTCACTACAGAAGCCTTGATCGGTGAATGGTATATTTGCCAACCCCATAAATATATGATTTTCAGCAACTACTTTTCTAAGCTTTATGATAATTTAGTTGCAGTACTCCTTTATGCTGTGGCATTGAGCTTGTTCAGCCTTTGCACGTTTTTTTTTTTCTTTTTTTGCTGCAATCTTTGCCCAAACTGAAACAGAAGATCCTAATGTTAGCTTTTACATTAAAGAAAGTGAAGTAATAAAGTTAGACTAATAGCAAAAATGAATGAATGAATTCAGAATTTTTTATTTTGTCCTTTAATTACCATGGACCCTGCTTGTCTGAGTTTAGATGGTGAGCGAGCTTGTTTTTAGTACAGCAGCATACATTCATTTTTAATTAGAAAAATAAAAGATAAAGAAGAATTTGAAATTGTTGTCTTGTATCCTCTTGATAAACATCTTATGAACATCTGATAGATTTGAGGCTTTTTGAAAGATTTGTAGTTTTTATTATTTGTTTGTGTGTGTCATACAATACAAGTGTGTAGGTAAGAAGCAAGTATTCCGCAGTTAAAGTGATAATCCATATTTATAATTACACGTACACCTCAAGAATTAAAGAGTATGAAGCTGGGACACAGTTAAAAATTGTATAAATATAGTAAATGTATATTTTAACAGCAATGAAGCTATAATGCAAATAATGATTAAAATGATTTAAAACTCCTCATTTCAATCAATTAATTGAATGAATATGTAAGAATACAATGTATATATATTTTTTGTTAGACAAATAGTGAAGCTACATTTTTTTAATTAAGCTTTGTTTCAAATAAGTACATTACAGAACAAATTAAACAGTATGACAGCTTGTAATTATGAAAAGCTTTTTATTTTCTTTTATGCTATTTGTATTATGGATATTTCCTGCAAATGTTTTATTAAATTAAAAAGTATGATTTTGAGATAGATTTATTTATTTTAGCACATCTTATGATCATTGAACTATATGTGTACAGAATTTAATTTTGTCAGTAAAAAATGAACAGGTAAAACCTGTGGTCTATAGTTTAATTATGAAAGTTAACACTTTAATATATGACATAAGGCTTCTATGTGTCTAGTTATGTGTAAGTTTAGTGTAAAAACTGTTTTTTAAAGTGGTAGAAAAATTGGTATTAGAATCCGCTTATCTGTGATCGATATGTTCCGTAAAAACCTAATCAGGGCATCCCTTATATTAATATGTGCACAGAATTCAAAAGTACGCATCGTCAAAGGCCTTGTCTTTCCTGTATTAAATATATATGACTAGCAATATAATAATTTCTGTATTCTAGATAAATACTTCATATTTCGCCACACAGGATGGCTTCATCTTATAGTCTATTCATTACGAAGTGGCCAAATAAATAATTGTGGATGTGTATTTGTTAATGTTGATTGGCAAAATTTGCTAAAGTATATTTCATGTGAATATGCTGTGTTTGCTGTTATTCTTGCTTGCCAAATTATTTCCAGAAAATTTGCCATATGGCCAATTTAGAAAAATAGGACAGCACCCCCCACAAGGTATATAATTCTGATTCTAGTAATGGGCTAAAAATTAGGGGAAAATATACCAAAACATTTAAACACAAAATGTGCATGCCACTGGAAACTGGAAATGTGTCAGTATATTCTTAAAGATTATTATGTCTTTAAAGTATGGAATTGTATGTGACCTGCATGTACCGGTAATATGTAACCCTCCCCATATAATCATATTATCTTGAGTTCTGTGTATTTAACACAAATAGGAAGGAGTGAAGAATCTTTGTGCTTCAGTATTTTGCTTATTTGGCAGCAGTGTCACTGAACGACCTAAAGCATCAAGAAAAAAAGGAAAAATACTTTTGAGCTTGAGAGAGGTGTGTAACTGCTATTGTGTGTTTGAGGGACAAATTGTAGTGGATTCATGATTCCTGATTGCAAGAAATTTTATTGTTTCAGTATTCTATCAATTTTATCTCAGGTAGGCACAGAATTTAGCACTGTTGCCTCACAGTTCAGGTCACGTTTTTGGCCTCTGTAATCAGCCCAACATAGAGGACTGCCGTTTACCTAACTGTCAGGGATATTTAAAAGACCATTGCACCAGTATAATCTGTTTAAAACTAGTTCAGTGTCTCCTTCACCATAGCCTTCAATACAGTTCACTGAGTTTGACAAAGTTTCCAAACATTTTCACTGTTTCACCAACCGAAGGCGAAGTGAATGTAGTGGGGTTCTCTCATCACTATTGTTTGTTTGGAGATGGGTGTATCATCAAGAATTTGCTTATAATTCATTGTCAGTTGAAGAGATTGGCTCTGGCTGCCCTGATGGATGGATTATTTCTGTTACTGATAATCTGTCAGAGTTTGTGAAGTGAAGTACTATACTTTGAGCCAACCAATTTTGAATGGCACTAGATGAAAGTAACTTTGTTGATTTTAATGAGATTTAAGACAGAGCTGTTTAAAACCGATCAAACAGCAAATGGAATAAAGACTGAATTTGTCATACAAGTAGGCAATTTTTACACAAACTTACCCACAAATTTTTTATTTTAAGTTATAATATTTCCCTTTTATGAAAGGAAAAAATAAGACAATCCTACTTCGATGCTGAGCATCTTAGTGTCATTTACATAATACTGTAAGAAAATTATTTCCTGAAGTTTGTGTGGGTTTGCGTATTAAATTAGGTTAAGCAGTCCGTTTCTGTTGTCTTTCATCTCCTCTCTAAAAATGGTCACTTTAATAATTCCCATGCTGACTTTTGTTGAGGAAGAACTTCTGTGTTTAAACTGTAAAACTTAAATCTAATCCACCAAATAGGAATCTGTTCAAATCATTTTTATAAGCTAAAGACTTGAGACCATGGACCTGATATGGTTTAAAGTTTGAGCTTTCAGAAGATCAGCATAAGAGGAAATGATTGGAAATTCAAAGGAAAATTACTACTAAGGCACATATTTTATATGAAAGCCATAATAATGATGCAAAACATCATATTGAGGGATTATATTAAGAAGTGCGGCCATTTGCCTTTATTGTATTGTTAGAGTTCACTTAACTTTGTGCATATCTGCTGAGTCTCTTCTAGTTGTATTCACCACTTATCTACAGGATATAGTTTTGAATAATTATACTGTCTTTCTTTTGTATGTACTAAGCTATCTTTGCTAATATTCTAGCGCTTATTTTCACCTAAATGTAGATACTCAAAAGCGTCACTGATGTAGCAGGAAGGCGAAATGTGTCACTCTACCTGACAGCACTAAGAATGGTATTTATTTTTGGGTGCAAACACACATGGACACAGTTAATCAACGCTGAGCTGCAATATTTATCAACAAGTTAGTCTAAAGATCAGCAGTTGAGCCAACAAGAGTATAACTAAATACCAAAACAGTTTATTTGGAATAGCCACTTTAAAATACACCCTTGATACAGTTTTAAACAAATTACTGGTTTTCAGGTCAAAATAAAACCAAAAATGTGATTTTTTTCTTTTAAACTGAAAAAAAGTTAAGCTAAACACAGTTCACTGAATACCCCCCTATTACCTCTGTTTCAGGTTAAATGTTGTTGTCTAAATGAATTCATATTTGTCTGCCAATCCATCAATTCCATCTCATTATCATGCAGTAGGTAACAAATAAGCCTGTGTAGCATCTTACACCATTTCTAATTACTGTGATCCCTGTGCAAACTAACTCTTCTAATGCTGTGTCAAGTAGTTCTTCACATTGTCTGTGCACCTAAAAAAGAAAAATATTTAAGTACCTCATATTGTGCTCAGGTGTTTCAGACATGGCAAAATGGGGCCTTCACTGGCCTCATTCAGAGTCAGGAAACCTCCAGCTGCAATCAGAAGGCCAAAAGAATGCTTCCTCGATACAGATGTGAAAACAGAATGACTCAATGAAAAGTTTAAGAATGGGAAGAAAGGTTTAAAGTGGAAAGAACAAGTGTAACCAACGAGGCCAGACCTGGGTGACCACTGACATGACAAATGCCTTCATCAGACGACACAGGCGGATTATGTTGTTCGCTTTCACTGCATTGTTGGATATCAGCTGTGGATCTGCCCATTCGATAGTGTGTGGTGACTTGGGGTATCATAAAGTTTGTGAAAGGCGGGTACCCAAACAACTTATTGATCTGCACAACTAACATCCTTAAGTTAATTTCAGCAGGTTTCACTCCGTCTGCTAAAGGAAATCTCACTAAGGTGTGTTGTTCAACAATGGTGTAGTCCTGGAACAGAGCATCTGTGTTCATTTGACCTTGGCTTCAACTAGACTAACAACAGAGAGCTGTGCTGTGCATGTTTGGACTACACAGAAACCATCAGAAATGTGTTGTATTGCGTGATCTTCTATCTTTTGCTGTTACCATGTAATTTTCACTTTGTCTTTACTTTCGATTTTGTCTTTGTACTGGGGCATGTCCACAAGTTGTTTACAAATGAAAAAAAAGTTTTTATGACAGGTAGATTACAACTTCAAAACTGTCCAAGAATAACCAGCATTTGATTTCATTTCTTGAATAATTAAATATGTAGATTCTAAATGTTTTTCACGCTGCCTCTATTAACTACCTGCGACTTTGTTGATCAGTCTTCAGCTATTGGGGACAATTTTCTGGACTCTCTCCATGATCCATGTGTCCCTTGCCCAATCATTTAGCAGGCACTATGAGCATCCCTCGTAGTCTTCAGGTCCTCTTCTCTGTATGTGAAGTATTCTGTCTGCTGCTTGGTGTCGTAATTGTTTCTCTTGGCTTTCTGCTCTTGATATGTGGAATAAAACCCCACATACATGGAGAAAACCCATACGTATACATGAAGAACACGTGAACTCCACACAGATAGAAAGCAGACAAGTTTTAATCACATTATTCTGGAGCTATGAGGCAGAAACACTAAAGAGTTCATCATTGTGTTATGCTTTTCAATAATTGGCACAAAATTCTGTAAACTAAAATTTTGTCTGTATGGTTTGTGAAGCAGTACAGTATGAATACAGTCACAGTTGACAAAAACAAATTCCTGCCACCCAGGCATCATTTCAGTAAAGCTATGCCAGGATCTAACACTGCTTACAGGCTTCACCATGAAATACTTTGCAATTTCAGACTGATAGCCCTAATGTATTTAAAATAATATAAATTAATAATGCAGCATTGTGAAGTTTTTTTTTAAATCCGACTATGTCTAATTTTGTTAAAATTACCAACTTGACCAACATTGCTGATGAAGTGCTGATTTGGCTACTTAATTAATCCTGTTCATTTTTTCTTGTTTTATCTTCTCTCTTAAAACAGTTCAAAGAGCTGCTTCAGGAAGTGCTGAGCATGATTACAGTCCTGTTTATAGAAGCACTTGATTGTTGCAGCTCAGCAGAAATCATGCAGTTTGCTAATCACTGTGGCATTACCCCAAATTGCAAAAAAAGGATAATATTCATAACAGTCTGAACAAAAGTTGTCAGAGGCCTTTCATGACAGAACCAAGCAGGTGGCTCCTTTAACCTGCCTGCGGTCTTTGTTGAAGAGGCTGCATTTAACACCAGCTGCAGAGCCCTTTTTGTTTTGGCCGACTTTAAGAGGTCAAAGGTTAATGCAAAGGAATCTACAAGAGACTGCTTTCATTTGTTTACTTAGTGAGTGGAAATGTGCCTGTTAGTTCTAGCTGAAACTGAAGTATTTTTTACCAGTAACAAATCGATTTGTTCTCATTTGTTGTTGTGAAAGTTCACTTTTTTATTAAAGATTCCATTAAATCTGTTTCTTGTTGGGTTAAATGAAAGAAAAAGGCAGATGTCTTTATTCTCTTTTCATCCATCTGTTCATCTATCAGTGAACCCACTTAATCCAGTTCATAGTTGGGGGTAGCCTGAACCTATCCCGGCAACATCGAGCACAAGGCAGGATCCAACACTGGTAGAAATACAGTTTTCAGCTTTAGAATTTCAAACACTGTTTCCTGTCTGTTTTCTTTGCAGATTTGTAGTAACAGGGATAAGGCACAGAGCACAATATGGCTAATTTAGAGTCATCAATTAACCTAACATGCAAGTCTTTGGCACAGGGAAGAGAAGTTGAATACCAAAGATACTTCACATGAAAAGGGATGTAATGTTTAAACTGTCAAAAACCAGTTACTATACTTTGGATCTATGCCTGATATAGTCTCAATATCAGCAAATACTAAATATCACAAGTAGAATGACATGGTGGACCAGTGGATAAAGGTAGTTAAACACAATGCTTAAAACATGTGCTGATCTCCTTTCCTCCTGATGTTCAAGTGGGTATTCTCTACTGCAGGGCTCTCAAGCCTAGATCCTGAAGGGCCACAGTGCCTGCTGTTTTGTTCCAAACACTTTTGTAATTAGTAACCAGTTACTGCTGCTAATTAACATTTTTTTTTGCCCTAAGCATAATTGATCTGCTTCAGAGGCAAAGCAAACCAATAGATGACCAGCTAACTCAAAGATCTCAAACACTCTAGGAGGGCCACCACTTTCACTCCAATCAATCCCCTGTTCGGCTGTTAATGAAACCCTTTATTTAGTTCTATGTCTTGCTAGTCTTTCTGTTCTGCTACAACCATCATTTTCAAAAACAGAGTTTTCTTTTTCTGAGCTCACCATCCAAATACTTTGCAGACCATCACAGATCATTATTTCTCAGACCTTCACTTTTTTTCATATATTTTATGGAATCAGATATCGTGTGAGAAATGTGTGGAAATGGGGTCACACTTATCCTGGTCATCTATTGGCTTGCTTTTAATCTGACTGCTGATTAATGACAAAAAATAAAACAATTAAAATGTAAGTCAGAGCACCACAGTGTGCTCCATTAATGATTGGATTCCTTATGGATAATGTGGCTTGGATAAGAACCGGCAGCCACTAAGGCTCTCTAGAAACCAAGTTTGACAACCCTTCTCTATAGACTTGAGTGTTAAGAGTCCAAATAGATGTGGTTAATGTCATTAGAAACTTATAACTGCCCTGTCTAAGAATGGTTTCTGCAATATAAGGACTGTTTCCAGGTGAGGCTCTACTTTTCTATGAACTTATCCATAAGAAAGTAAAGCTTCATGAAATTCCCATTCAATGTGCTTTACACAAGCATTAATGACTGCCTACAATTGAGGATTAATGTATTTAAAGGAATACTCCACCCAAATGTGCTTATGTCCCTCAATATTTTGCTTACTCCATGTGCTTTACAGTGGTGGCTGTATTATAATGTCTTGTTTTCTTGCTGAATGGAGAGAAAGATGACATGTGACATAACAAGTCAATGGTGGTCAGTTCTGTATAATTGTGGAAAACATCCATGGGAAAAAAACAAACAAACAAAAAAAACTTGCGTTACTCATGTTGCATAATACACAGGTACGTTATACAGTTGCTTGCTCAAAAGATGCAAAATTAATGTTTTTTTTTTGCTAAAATATTTTTATAAAGTTACTTTTGGAGTAGTTGGGTTCCCAAACCCAAAGACTCATGGGAGAGACAAAAGACAGAAATTTACCCCCCATTCCCCCCTCCCTCTCCCCCAAAGTAGACATTTTTCACACTATTAGGGCAGGCATTGTGGCGTAGTGGTTAAGGCTTTGGACTTCAGACCCTGAGGATGTGGGTTCAAATCCCACCACTGACACTGTTTGACCCTGAACAAGTCACTTCACCCACCTGTGCTCCAATTGAAAAACCAAAAGAAATGTAACCAATTGTATCTCAAATATTGCAAGTCACTTTGGATAAAAACATCAGCCAGATAAACGTAAATGTTTCCTGTTCAGCACTGATCACCATTGACGTGTTATGTCATAAACGTCTTTCTCTTCATTCTGCATGAAAACCTGAGATTACACTTTTTTTACTGCCCCACCACTATAGGCAGCCACAGGGTAAGTAATATAAAAAAATATATTATTTTTGTGTGGATTATACATTTAAGATAAATCCAACTTTCCCAAATCTTCTGACTCATGAATAATGCCATTACAAGCTAATAACAATGACATAGAATGATTGCGTAATTTAAATGTGTTTGGATGTAAAACATAGGTGGCAAAACCTTCAATGTGACATCTCTTGTCTTTTTACTAAGAAGGTGGGATTTTTGTGTTATTATAAAATGCTGGTGCATCTTCCAAACTGACAGTAATTCCAGGCTTCTTGATTTTTCACCTATGACATGGCATTCAAAAGACTTCTGAATATGGCTAGCTGCATTGTAGCTGTGAAAGGAAGCCCCCTCTCTTTTCATTTAGTTGGGTGAATAAAAACCAGTTCTTTCTTTAGTATTTTAATGTTGAAGTCATCAGGAGGAGAAAATATTACCTAGTTCTGAACATGAGTTGAATCCTCTTTTATGAAGATATAATGACTCAAAGTTTAATCTTTTCCAAACTGCTCTTTGTGAAAAAAGCACATTCTGTTTCATTTAAAGAAAAATTTAAATCACGCATCTAAATGAAGAGGCACGATCTAGCTTTGAAGATGGTACTAGGCACACTGTTGTCTGGAATTCAATTCAAGGGCAGACAGTGAGTGTAATGTACATATGACAGTTGTGAGATTAAAGTTAAATTATGGTGTGCCACTGTGTATGCCATGCTTGATTGAAACGTGGCAGAGCAGTACTGGAGCCCATAACCTATTAGTCGCCTTATCACCTTGAGGTTTGGTCAGGAGTTAAATATGTCATTAGTGTGGCTTTTCATATATTATGATGCAGTAGGGGCAGATGTGCCTGCTGAAGGAGGCTGCCATGGTTCATCTAAAGTGCCCGGCCGCTTGTGGGCAACATGAAGTCCGTAGCAAATGCATGGTTACTTTGTAGCTGCTTTCATTGGAATTATATTTTTCTTAGGTATTTGTCTTTCATCTCTTTATAGTTTGCTTAATAAGAAAAAATATTTTGCATGCTTTGAGACATTGTGTCATGTTATATTTTAAATATTATTGCATTAGTCAAAAAGAGATGAACAATAAAATTATAGCAATTTTGTTAAATGTTTTCAAAAATGTTCTCGATAAAGTAAGTAGCTTTGTGTTTGTGGAAACTACTTGGTTGCTAAGTATGTAAGGTAGTTGGACTTTAAATGTAATTGTTTTTAAACCATTAACAGAAAGAACAAGTAACTATTCATATAAAGAAGCAGAAAACTTGACTGAGGCTTTATGTTTTTATTCTCTTCCTGTTTTTAATTTCCGGAGGAGCATAATGTACAATTTAAGAAATTTAAAAATGTGTCATTTTTGTTATAAAATGACTCATAGCAGTAACAAATAAAGTTTAAACTCTACTGCCTAGAGACAATCCAGGCTAAGTATAAGTAAAGAGTATGACAGCGCTCTGTATGTTTCTTGTTCTTGTCTGCTTTGTTACATTAACACTCACCAAGAATGGTTTTTGGAAAATTAAATAAAGAAGCATCTGCTTTTAAGTGCATTTGCATATAATGCAAAACACTTTGCAATAGCAAGGTTTGTCTTACTGACTGTCTGCATGGACCAACTTGTCTCCTGGTGGATCAGTTTGGTTGAAATTTGGCACACTTTCTCTTTGGGGAAAACTTCAGGGCAGTTGCATGAGAGATTGTGTAGTAGTGTACAGTACAAAGGTTAGAAATTTCAGAATCTCCCATTCTAAACCATCGACACATTTGTGAACTCCTCTGTCTAAACTCTTTGAGGGCTGAATATTTTTTTTCCAAAACATAGTTTCTGAAAAGCAATGGTTTCACACAGAAATCAACATAAAATGTCTGTTGCTGCATGCTGTGGCAGCCAGTTTGACAAGAATGTGCGGTAGGCTTGCTGCCAAGCTGTCTTAATGCAGATGAGGCATTGCAATCTAGTTTCTACCTCTTATCATTGTTAAGTGGCACTCCTCCCTGGCAAACATTGCCGTAGGCGTGAACCCATTCAGCACCATGATTAGCAGGGGACCAGTTAACTGAAGCCTCAGTTAACTGGAACCTCACATTCTTTTTCAATCACTTGTATCAAAATCAGAGTCCGACAAGTCATAGTCCAGTTCAGAGATAATAGGCAAAATGTCGTCCATACAGTAGTTTGCTTTATGCGTTCACTTTGATCTCTCGCCAGATGTCAGTGCCATTTTTGCCATTGTTTGCACCTAGCTACTCACACAAGTGCAGGGAATCTCGGTCAAACCAATGAAGCTAATTTACCTTCTAGTAACGAGAGTCCAGCTAAAATATAACAGTTGTTTTTGTCACAGTTTACAGTCGATTACCATCGTCAACTCCTCCTTTTGACAAAAGTCGACATCAGCCCTGAAAGAGTTAAAACAGAAAAACATTTTGTGCAACTTCAAATATGAATTAGTAGTTTACTGCTTTCATTTTACCTTGAGAGAAGTTACTTCAACTTGTAAATGTTATTAAAAATATATCTTATCTGGAAGTAAAGAAGTAATTGGAAAAGTTAAAGATTTACAGTATGTAAGACTTAGATATGTTCTCTGTATCTACATAGTGTTGACTGTCGAAATTCACCAGAGCTTTGTTTGCAGCAAATATTCTGTAATCGCCAGTGACCTTGTTCGCTGAATGTTTTCCGAGAAATTTGCAGAGTGGCCGGCTTAGATTAGCATTTTTTCCCAGCGCTCCATGATGGTTTATGACACCACAGAGCTGGAGCAGCCATGCGCAAAACTTTCATACGTGCGGACTGTAAGATTTTTCCATCATATGCATTTTCGCTTATTCTTTGTGAACTGAGATACTTTCATAAACAATGTGAAAATGCTACCGTGGACAGAGATTGTTCTCATTTATAAATAACATTTTTGATGGAATGAGGAGTGGAGAGTATTGTGTTTAGATAATTCATTGAAAGAATGTTTAAGTTTCAACTGTAATGAACAAACAGCCCCAGGAAATGGACCAGGAGATGGGATTAGGGCATCCCAAACAGTGGTCTAAATCAGGGTTTCTTAAACCTTTTTGGGACTGCAGTGCCCTATTATTAAGAAAAAAAAAGATACACAAAACTTCTGTGAAACTCTAAAAAAAAAAACATAAAGGGAAATCACAAAATAATTAGTTATGTCAAAAATATTTTTATCAAGAAATATTTATAATTATATACATATCCATACAGTGTATATGTTTATAAAAAAGATGAAATAATAAAAACTGTTTCAGGCATGAAATGTTAATAAAAAAGATGTGCTGGCATTTTGACACCAGTCATCAATACAGTATATGGTGTGAAGCTGGTTAAAGATAGCCTTGATGTACGTGTCATACAGTATTTAGCCTGTCTTGATCGTCTGTTTTTGTTGCAGCGACAATCTACTTTTACATGTGCATTTAGAAGCAAATTGGAGTAGGATTTAAAAAGCTTATTGACTCAAAAGTCCACATTTACTATGATTTTTTTACTTCTCAAGAAGTAATCTAATCATCACATTTTTTAACCTAAGTCTGAGGAAAAACTATCTAACATATATTCTTCATTCACTGACAGATCGTTCTTACTTTTTCAGTGAGATTAAAAAAGGAGAATTTTGGGAAAATAGTCTTTAAATTTAACTACAGTAATGACATTTTGTGAATGATTGAGCGCTGTAAGTTTAAAGTTGTAATCTTCATTTCTCTTTTCCACCACATTCATTTGGCTGGTTAAGTTTTGAAGTTATCGAATAAATTACTCTTTAATTCTTTGTATCCAAAGTTTAATTTGCTACTTTTGGACATCTATTTTATTAGAATGACCAAATATTGTTTTATATGTTTAGTGAAGTAGAAAGTTAAACTTTTTCTGAAGCTGAAGTACAGTATGTCTGCTATGTAACATGATATTCCAGACTATATCTTTGTGAGAACTGCACAAGGTACAGCTTTTTATTTGATAGGAATATAATTATTTCTGCTCTTGGATCATCACAAAGTCTTTTTGAAAATTGTCCTTGCAAAAACCTGCAAACATCTGCATTTAATAACAATTATAAAAAGAGATCTATCTTAAGTTCTTTACTGAAAGTTCTTTAAAATAACTATGGTAATATTAATACATTCAGTTTGGTTAATGCACACAACTAGGTGCACAGCGACAAATCCAACACTGCATGCTTCAAACAACAGAGACATTTAGTAACTACCATGACAAACCGTGAAACCTCTGCTTTCTGGTTTGAGTCAGTTCAGCTCAGTGTGGTGTCAAATTCTGCCTCTTCATTGATTGCTGCTAATTTTTCCAGTAGCTTTGTGAATTTCCCCTTGGGATTAATAAAGTATCTATCTATCTATCTATCTATCTATCTATCTATCTATCTATCTAT
>JANRMT010027041.1:39851375-39928408 GCA_026402145.1 Polypterus bichir lapradei | reverse complement strand
TATCTATCTATCTATCTATCTATCTATCTATCTATCTATCTATCTATCTATCTAGCTACAGCTGATACAAAGCGTTGACTGATGGCTCATTGAACTGCTATAAGGTTTTGCAGAACCCTGGGGTTCCCTGGGACATGGTTTAAGAAATACTGGTCAAAAACCAGAAGGAGCAATATCTGGTTTTCACATCTGAATAATTATCTCCCTATATAAAGTGCTAGTTTTACTTAGAAAAAAATCCATAAACTTGTTATGATCAATTGCTCTATTTAATTATTTCTGTTTTGTCCTTAGGAAGGAATTCATATTTGACATTTATATTTCATTCTGAGTTATATGTTTATTGATGTTAAAAATTAATCGCCTTCTCCTGTGATGACATTTTGTTTCAGAAGAGTACTGCCTTTTTGTGATCATTTGTGTGATATTACTGTGCACTGTGTGATATCAATAAATCAAAGGCATAAAGTTAGTGTTATGCACTCCCTCATTGTCCAAGACTGTGGATGTCCTAAATGTTTCTTTTGTGCTTTCTTTGTTGTTTAACTTTCTGGCTTTACACTTTCATTTAGAATCTGCATGACTAAGAATTAGGGATTTGTCTTGACTTTGATGCTTTCCTTGTTTGACTTTCTGGTTTACAAATTTTTGCCCAGTTTTGACTATCTACTGGTCATCTTCTGGTTCCTTTCTTTTAAATTACTACGCCTTCTACCATTACAAGCAGTAGAAAACCTGGACATTGGGATTCCTGTGCTATTATCTTAAATAATGCAAATAAATTTGTGCATTGACATCTTGCATTGCCTCAGGCCATGTGATAGTAGAGAACTTTGTTGCTACCAATACATGGCTATGGGTAAATATGCAATTCCAATGCAGCACAATATGGATACGGGATGATGTCATCAAGGTAAAACAAATAATAAAATAAAATAAAAAATGAATTCAAAATACACAAAACAATCCAAGCTGAATATTTAAAATAGAAAAATGACAAAACAAAGGCTAACAGTAGCCCTATATTGAGAGAAGAGTAAGTCATTGAGTCATCACTTACCAGACCTGTTAAAATTGCTACAGCCTACACACAAATTTCAGATTTCTTTTTAATAAAAATCATATTATCTATCCATGGATCCTTTATCAAACCCACTTAATCCACTTCTGCTTCAGGGTTGTGGGAGGCGCAGCTTGTCCAAGTATCATGAGGTGTAAGTTAGCAAATAACAATAGACACAGAAATTGTTACCTCCTGATAAAATGTCAGATAAAAAATAGAAGACTGAAACCTCAGCACTAATCAAAAGTATTTAGCTGAAGCAATTGACAGATTTAACATCACCGTGCTGGTGTCCAATTGTATCCCTCAGTATACTTCTGCAATTTGTAGAAGCCATTGAGAGAAAGACTTGGGTTTTAACATATTATTTTTTGCCGCTCTCTAATGATTCATTTTAAAATGCTACTTTTTGTTTTTAAAGCTTTAAATGACTTTGCCCCACCTTATGTTGTTGATTTGTTTTGACCCTACTCCACTACCAGGTCATTAAGATAGTCATGTCAGTTATTGTTAGATGTGTCTCAATTCCGATTAAAACTTAAGGGGGATCGTTCACTTGCAGTAGCTGCCTCAAATAGAACAACCTACAACTTAATATTAGAGCTGCTCTTTCCATTACTGTTTTTAAAGGTAAACTCGAAACACACCTTTTTAAGGCTATATCACATTATGTGACTTTTCCAACGTTTTTCAGTCGGAGCTTTGATTTACATAATCTTAACGATTTGGAGTCAGACAGCAGCATGCTCCTGTGAAGCCGGTCATGTAATGTGAAATGCCTGGCGATTCACTCCCACTAGTCTTCGACTCGATTCGAAAAGAATTAAACAGGATTGATTTTATCTTTAGTCATAGGGACAAGCTATGTGTGCTTGAGAGCTGGCAACCAATGAATGCTCAGTGGGAAGTACAATTTCATAGAATGCAGCGATGAGGAATGTTAGTGTTTTGGACCTCAACCAGAAAAGAATTTTGTCTGTCTGATGTCTAGTGTTTTATGTACCACAATAGAATGGAAGGGTATAGACTGCAGCTGAACTCTCCATACCTGTTAATCCTCCGTGCAGCACTGACTCTGTCAGGCAGCTCGTTTACTGGCTGTCAGAAAAAGGAGCGAGCTGTAAGGTCTGCACTCAGTTGGTAAATTAGACATGCTCAGTGATGTTCACTTTCTGTATTTAAAGTCGGCTATTAAATTGATGTGGTCAGCAAGTCTGACATATCCAATGAGTGGAAGCTGCATAATGTGACATCGGTTTAAGTACAGTATATTTTTCCAAGTACAGAATATCTGGTATTAACTGATAGATGTAATGAGAATATTAAATTGCTTTCTGCCAGCAGCACCCTTTCTTAAACTATTTTACTGTATTCCTGGCCCATGAGTACAGTGCAGTGTGTGATTTGTGCTCACTCCATGGAATTTAGACCAAACAGCTCAACCTTACTTTAGATCAGAAACTTGGTGGAATATATAGTATAGTATATAGTACATATTTTTATACCAACACATTGTGGGTAAGGATATGTGATATTTTTTGTCTGAACTGCTCCTTTGCCACATTTCCATAATGGTCTTAGTGAAACGTCATGGAAATTGCTGATCCATGAACCCAATCCT
Source organism: Polypterus bichir lapradei (assembly GCA_026402145.1). Classification (NCBI taxonomy): domain Eukaryota; kingdom Metazoa; phylum Chordata; class Cladistia; order Polypteriformes; family Polypteridae; genus Polypterus; species Polypterus bichir. The sequence goes on along the minus strand of JANRMT010027041.1, from coordinate 39,925,724 downwards.
TAATTGCAGTCACCGATATTGAGAGTGAAAGCTGACGTTTCAGGTATTGCCCTCAGAAGTGTCCTGATTGTTATCAGGGTTAACTACAGTAGATGCTGGCAGTTTTTCTGAGATGTGCACAGTGCCCCCCACTGTAGGGTCTAGTTCCATAATCTTGTAGAGGAAATAGAAGGTTCAGAAAATAGAGGGATGACTGACTGGGTGTCATTATGAGCAGAACTACCTTTTATTTTTAGATCTTTAATTCTTTGTGTTGTATGGTATCTCGGTTCTACCTGTAGGCTATTTTCACTTGTTGCCTTGCTTTTGTGGCAGAGTACATGGAGTCTTTGGTTGTTGTCCAGGAAATTGAAAGAATAAGCAATCAGGCAGAATAGTGCATTTGAACTCTGGCGTCTGATACTATGTATAAACCCATAAAATGCACTGAACACGAAATGGCATAGTTTTGAACTGTGAACATGCTAACACAGCAGTGAAATATTGCCAGGTTATGGGGTTATTTAAATGTTTCATGCCCAGCAAATGTGTACTTCTTGATGAGCTTATAATTTTTCATTGTGGGAAAATATTAATTCATTGGTTGAAAAAAAATAATGATAATTGAATCCTGCCTTGTGTTTTATTTTTTTACACTGAAGTTAGTAGAATCAGGGGCAGGTGAAATCATCTAATTATCGTTTAATTATAGAAGCAGAAACCCAGCTCCTAGAGTCCCTGGTTGAGAGTCACCATTAATAAGCTGGCAGTATCTCCAGATAGTTTCACATTCTCCCAAAAATACCCCCTGAGGACATTAGGGATATTATTTTATTCATTTCCCTCCTTATACTGTGTGCATTCATATTCTGCCACTGTTCCATGTGTAGGAAGATGACATTGGATCACATGACACAAGACAGTTGTTACATAAAGAACAAAAGAAAATGATTCATGATTATGAAAAGGCTTGTTTTAATTTCTCCCCTCAATCAGTTGTTGACATAATAATTAATTCTGTCCTGTGAAATTTGTCTCATCTTGCTTCCTGTGTTTCCAGTTAGAGGATGTCTATATTCTTTGTCTTCATGTTACTTTTTACCGTCAGACTCAGAAGAGTTAATAATATAACAACTTTGGTAGTAGACAACATGGGCCGTTGAGGTTTTATAGCTGTTTGAAACAAAACCATTGGTGAATGGTGGGATTTATTTCATAGAAAAAGATGGAGGGTTAGTCTTTATGAAAAGGAATTTATTTTATTCCTTATTTCACAATGTTGATTATATGTTGTTTGTTTGAATAGTTTATCAGTATCCTGCTGGCACTCCACTATGTATAGTATGTCTGCAGTGTTTTAGGGGGTTCTCAAATATCATATTGTCTCTGAACTCCACCACACAGATAATGAAATCCAGGCTAGTAGGTTAAACTGAACATTAACAGGCCAAAGAAAAGAAGACTTCATTAAGAGTCTGATATTGGCCTGGAGGAAGAAGCACCTGCAGGCTGCAAAATTTCAGAACACAGCATCCATAAGCATGGTTTAAAGATGACCAGCTTTGACTTAAAAATAGAGCTTACATCCCCCTAAAAATTCATTTGTATTTTACAAAGACACTTTATACATAGAGGTAAAGAAATATATTGAAGGAATAAGAGCTCAGGTTAAAGGGGAAAAGTCTTCTTGAAAGACTTCTTCCTTGAAAACCAAGGAATCCATTGGCTATGTTTATTTTTTGTTTCAAATAGTTTTTAATGATGTCGACAATGAATTACATTCTTTTGCATTGTTTTCTTATGGGCACTGCTACTAGGAAAGGTAAAAAGTGAAAATGTGTGACATATGACACTTTCAACGCAACTGTAAAAAGGTCAGCATATGCATTCCTCAATCATCTGAGATAAATAAATAAAAGCAAAAACCTTTAGTGATCATTGCTATTAGTACAGTCTGGTTACAGACTCTTCTGTTCTTTGACTCCGTTTAATGTCTGCTCAGTTTGGCTCTGATTACGTGTCCCATTTTGGCTGCTAACTCTCACATCGAATCCTGGTTTTGATTCACATCCTGAATTTTGTTTATTAATTTCATGTCTTTAAAGTTTCAACCTATGGCCTGTTATTTTGACTTTACAACTTCTCCAGATTCCCTTTTCTTTTAAAACTGCTGCTTTCTAGTGCAGGCAGTACACTATATAACTGAAGGTAAGAGATTACATGAAATTCTGTTGATACTGTGTAAAGCAGGGGTCTCCATACCTAGGATGATAATGAGTCTCTGTCCAATTTTTTTCCTTTTCCTTAACATGTCTACTCACAAACTCAAAGTGGTTAGTAATATTAACTGGTATTGTGGGGATTCCTATATGGTTTATCCACAATGCCAAACTCTCTTCAAATATTCAAGGTTTCTTAAAAACAAAATATCATTTTTTTTCATCCTTGCACCGGTTACTTATGAACTGACTATTTCTTAAAGTCTGGCTATCCAGACTTTTCTGATATTTTATGTATTAGAAATACTGAACAGGTTTATTAAATTATGTCATTCACATTATAAATCCATTGAAAAGGTTCATTAGATTTTAGCACACTAAATACACAAGAGAATTCTCTAACCCCATTAATGAAATTAACACTACTCATGGATGAAAACATTTTAAACAAAATGCAATAAATAAGGTATTTAGCCTTTATTATGCAATATTGAATTTGTCAGAATAATCTTGCCTTTTTCTTTAACAGAGCTCACATTCTAGCACTCCCAAGATCAGTTCACAACCGCATTAGATCAATCATTAACACTGTCTAACATCATTGGTGTTGTACGGTCTGAATGGAGTCAAAAATCTCCAAGCCCAGACAGATGTTATATGGTAAGCTACAGTTCGTATCAAAACTATCACCATACACACAGCTAATGTTTAAAGAAGAACTGGGAATTAACCTATAATCGAAAATGCTATGGCAGCCTCCAACGTCTGTTTGTCTGAAGTAAACGAATAACAACAGTAGAATCACGGATCTTTTTCTGTCCTAAACGTCGACACAAAGGTCCAGGCAATCTGGATAACTTATTATTTCACAGGCCTAGACCTGTTTTAATAAATGCAGCCACTTAATATTGTTATTATTATTTTAATATTTAACATCTGTTTATTTTGATATACAACCTGTCAGTGTTAAAACATACTGAGGTGTTATCATTTTTTAATGCTGGAATACATTTTATAGTGTTTAACATACATATTTGAGTTTGGTACCAAGATTGCATTTTTCAAATGTTGCTATGTTTTCATTAAATACAAGAAACACTTCCTTCTAAACACATTGCTTCTTCTGTATCTTCCATAAATTGAATGTTTGAACCCAATGTTTCACCCAGTGGTCTTATGGATGTGAGTATGCTTTAAACTCCATGCTGGAGTTGATTCTGGGGTTGGGTCAGCCTTCCAGGGGCACGTGGCTACAACTCCCACTTGATGCTTCTGGTGACCCTACACTTGTGAGCCTTTAGTTGCCTGTAAAAGACTAGGTCTCCAAGGGGTCTCCCCAGCTAATGATTTTAGAGACAGCACAATTCCAGATGTTCCCTTCTGGGATAACGAAGAGTTCCTTTAACTTACTCTCTTTAGAGCATCATACGACTTGCAAATCTCTGTCAGTCCCTCATGCTGGGTTCCATCCTTATTCCCTTCTGAAAGCCTGCCTACTGGACATGCCTCATCAAGTGCCCCAGAATCACACCTGCTGCCAAGTTAGTGCATTCTGTCTCTCTCTTCTCGTAGGTTGTCTGTGGAATATAGTGCAGTGATGTTTGCACATTCCTCCTTTGTCTGTGAAGCTATTCCATTAGTACATTTCCTTTCACATCCCCAAAGATATGCAGAGTATGTAAATTGATCATTTTATATTAGTTCTAGTGAGTTGAGGCCATGGTTCTCAGCCGGAAAAGGGTGGAATGTTCTGTCCGGGTTGGGAACACATTACTGCCTCAAGTGGAGGAGTTCAAGTATCTCGGGGTCTTGTTCACTAGTGAGGGAAGAATGAAGCGGGAAGTTGACAGATGCATCGGTGCAGCATCCGCAGTAATGCGGGCTCTGCAACTGTCTGTCGTGGTTAAGAGAGAGCTGAGCCAAAAGGCGAGGCTGTCGATTTACCAGTTGATCTACGTTACTACCCTCACCTATGGCCACGAGCTTTGGGTAGTGACCGAAAAAGCAAGATCGCGGATACAAGAGGCCAAAATGAGTTTTCTTCGCAGGGTGGCTGGACTTTCCCTTTGAGAGAGGGTGAGGAGTTCAGTTATCCGGGAAGGACTTGGAGTAGAGTCGCTGCTCCTCCGCATTGAGAGGAGTCAGTTGAGGTGGTTCAGGCTTCTGGTCAGGATGTCCCCTGGACTCCTCCCTGGGGGGTGTTCCGGGCATGCCCCACTGGGAGAAGGCCACGGGGCAGACCCAGGACACGCTGGAGGGATTACATCTCCTGGCTGGCCTGGGAACACCTCGGGGTCCTCCCAGAGGAGCTGGAGGAGGAGGCCGGGGAGAGGGAGGTCTGGGCTTCCCTGCTAGACTGCTGCCCCCACAACCCGACCTCGGATAAGCGGTGGATAATGGATGGATGGAGTTGAGGGTTATGTGTACACATGTATGTGTCCTATGATACACCAAAATATTATTCCAGGCTGATTTTTACTTTCTGATCTGATAGCACCCTGTAGGTTAGAAATGTATGCATGTACGTATATACAGAGAACTTGCTGACAGGGGAAGTTGGTTGTATAATGGGCTCAGTTTGGCAAGTTTTCATTTCCATTCAAACACTATAAGTGCTTTTTAGGATCTCTGCATTTTTATTTTGTATGAATTTTCAAGGATGGATCTGAGAAGTTGTATACTATTATCAACCAACCAAGGCCATAGTGAATGGAGTCAGAGTATAGAACCTGTTTAATCTCAAGCAGGGAAGACTGCTTGGGGACCTAGTCCTGGTCTTCAAAATTCAAACTCAAAGGCATTGATTAAGTAGATCCTGAAGAATTCTTTCAACATTTAGCAACATACTTGAGGACATCAGTGGAAATTAAGGGGAAGTGCAATTAGGGCTGAATGATCTTGTTTGTCAAATACCTATGTGCATATTAGTGATATAAAAATGAGTAAAGATCAGTCTATACTTAAGTTTATATAATTTTCATGACTTTAAAATACTAAGAATATGAGTTAGAAGCATGTAAGAATAATAAGCTTCCGGAAGGCTTCACTGGCCAGGCCAGGCCTTTTTTTTTGCCTGCCTGGAAAAGGCATCACCTCACTCAATGTGCTCAACCTCTGCTCCAAAGCCCTTTTTTGGCCTATACAGATCTTTAAGGGTTTAAGCCTCACCTTAACTGTCCCAAACTATTAAAATGCTTTGCAAAGAAAAGTCAACTGTAAAAACCTTTGTCTCACAGAGACCAACCTACAAAATAATATTCATAAATAGATGTATTAACAGGAATGAAAAAATAACAAAAATGCTCAAAAAGAGTAAAAAAAGAAGTTGCCTAAAAGACAATCCTCATCTAGCAATTCCCAATACAATCCAAAACAGATCACAAAATTATCAAAAGCCATTAAGTCCAATAACCGAGCAGTTCTCCAACAGACTTCAGTGCAACAGACCTGAGCACTCGTTTTGCTTTGACCTAAATAGCCAGAAGGTGGTCTGAGGTGTGTTGATGTCAGGGTGTCCCCACCTCTTGCAGTACCACCCACAAAACATCATGACTTAGGAGAATCTAGATTTAAAAATGGAAACATAACAATACATAAATGAAACACTATAAACATAAAATACATATTTTCAATAAACAAATAAAAAATAATTTAAATTAGACAAAATAGAAATAAAAGAGAAGCAAAAACAGAGACTAAGGAACACAATATGGCAGACTCGTAAAAACAGTCAGTATCTGAGCTTGAATTTCTTTACAAGGCAATATAACTACTAGGAATGTGTCTTGCAGTTACAACCACACATACAAAAACCAGCAAAACACCATCAACTGTACAACATGCATCTGTTGACAGGAGAATTTATGTTTTCATCCTTGCCCAGAGTGTGAGTAACAGTGGTGTCCATGAAGTCAAAATGATTCTGTCCATTTGGCAGTGACACCATTTTTAACTGGGGGCTCATATTCTATTGTAGTATTACCCTTATTTAAGACAGGAATGTTGTAGTATTTGGAATAAGGCCAACACTTACATCTATGTGCCTTTTATAGGACAGAAACCCTCCACTGAGTCAGTGCCTCACCGTGGCACAGTGGTTTGCCTGTTCAGTGATGCCATGGGGAGTCGTGTACTCCTTGGTAGGGGTCAGCCATGGTGACAAGATCAGAGGTGAGGTCTTGACTAAGACTGACTTAATCACTCCCTCAATCCTACTGAGGGTCCATCCACTACCGCCACCACCAATATCAATAACTCTTTTGTGCAGGCTCTTCCTTCCATTTTGGGGGGTGGGGGTTTGGGAGCAATTCCCATGGCCATTGTGCTCCTGAGTCTGCTGTTCCTGAACTGGGCTGCTGTCCCACCAGTCCATTTGGTGGTGACACCATTTTTAACTGGGGGCAGGAATATTGTAGCATTTGCAATAAGGCATTCTGCTTGTATCTCTGTGCCTCTTAAAGGGCAGAAACCATCCACTGAGTCAATGCCTTACCATGGCAGAGTGGTCTGCGTGATCAATGATCCCCTAAAGCGATGACGTGGGGAGTCGTGCACTCCTGGTATGGCAAAAGGGAAGTGATAGAGATGTACAAATGGATGGACAGCAGATAGCTTTTAAATAAGTCAGTTAGACATATAAAAACTTTTTTAAGTGAATATTATATAGTTCTGGGTCCTATATGTAAAGAAATGGATATGTAGGTTATAAAATGAAAGGATAGGTTTCACCCTGTATATGCCCTACACTTGACTAACATCACCTACAGGACTGATTCCTCCCATGCTCCTTAGATGGACTTCAGATCCCTTGTTAGCTTGTAATGAATAATAAATGGAAGGATATACTGAACATTCAGCAAAAACTGTGAGATTTGCACAATTAGTAGTTTATGTCTGCCTTGTATTTGAATATTTAAAGAATGTCAAATTCAAAATACAGTACTGTTTAAAATCAGTGCAATAGAAAATACCACTTTCCGCATGTGTGGAATACAAGAACACGTACGTTTCTATTAAGCATTTTGCATGAATGTGACCTGTTTCAGCAGGAATTCCCAATGTACTGTTATGAATCATCAACTTAGTGGTTGGTTTCGGTAAGACTGATCCAGGCATTTTTGTAGGTAGTAGAGAGGCAGTGGCTCCTCTTTTATTCATATGTGGGGTCTTGTGTGCAGTCTACATGCTTTCACTATTGCACTGGATTTGTTTCTGGCATCCTCCCTTAATTCAAGCATCTACTGTCATGCTGATTGGAAACACTAAAGTGGTCCAGGGTGTTTAAGTACATGTGTGAGGCTTGAAGTGGACTAGCATCCCATTAATGCTTTGTTTTGACCTGTACTGGTTGCTGCCTGGCTAACTTCTGGCTCCTTGTGACTGTGAACTGGAAGAGCCAGGTTTATAAAACAGGTGGATTAACAGAAATACAGACCTTTTGACTAAAGACTAGAGAGCACAAGGTTATCAATCCATTGCACACTACACGCTTTACTTGCTTGTGTTCTAATTGTAGAAACGTGTACACCACACTTGTAAATCATCTAAGAAGGGCATTCACACCCGAGAAATGACTATGCAAAATTAAATTGGTTTCATGTTTGCTTGTAGGAGTGGACATTGACTCCCACTTCCCATTCCGGAGAGATAAAAGCGCAGGTATTACCAGATACTGAAAAGTTAAAATGTGTTCTTCATCTAAATAGTCCTTACATTTTATAACTTTGATTTGATCTGAATCACAGCATGCGCATCAAAATATTTTCATGATGAGATAAATATGAGACCTTGACAAATAAGAGCTGTTTCATTTTTTAGAATGTAACCACTGCATAAATTTTAGACTTTGATTTAGCTGTTTGACATGCACCCTGAGCTCCACACCCCCCAGTATTTTACAGGTGTTGGAGAATGAAAGCAACATTTGTATTTCTTTGTAATTTATGCACCTGGACGAATTCATAGCCCATCCCTGTAGCAATTTAAATAAACGCATACAAAAAAAATCCTGATGACTGTGGGTGGAGGGAGGAGAACTAAATGAAAGAAGTAAATTACAAACAAACCTTAAATCATGTGAACTCCAGTAACCTGAGATGATGATTAAGTTGAAATGTTGGATTCTTACTCCACCTGGAGGCCTCTTCAGCCGAGTTAAGTGATAAGGAAGCATTGTTTTTACTCCCTGTAGTTTTGCATTGGTGAGCAATATCAGCCATGTCTTGTTTGTTTTAATTTATTGTATTTACTATATATAGAATTTCAGTTTTCTGTCATTGCATTTTTCAGAATTTGTTCATCATAAAACAAACAAGGAGAATCAGGAAATAATGTAGTGTCACTGAGTAGAGGAAAACACACATCCATCTGAATTATTATAACCACTCTGGACACACACGTCAGTCCCCTCAGCCCCCCCCATTAAAGACTACCCCAAGCCTTACATGAGGCAAGCAGTGGCTCAAAATTCAGGATGGATTGATTGGCTTCATTTGATAGAGAGAGAGAAGAACTAATAAATATAAAAAGAGAAAAGTGCTAATGCTGTCTGAGATTTAAGTTTAATGAGGAGGAGAGCCATTTTGTTCATTTATTTTTCATGTATTCATAATAATCAGGTAACCAGTAAATCCTTTATTCTATTAATGTTTTCCAGGCATCTTCTGTGTCATAATTTAATATATACCATAGCATGACATTCTAAAATCTACTTAGTCCAATTCAGCCCCATGGAAAGTAATCAGTCCTGTCAACATCAAACACAAGGCAGTAGCCATCCCTGGATGGGGTGTCAATCCATCGCAGGCCTAGTCTCGAACACACACACACACACACTGGGACAGTGCTGCTTTTGAGTTGCCAAATAAGCTCACCTCTCCATCTTTGGGAATGTGGGAGGAAAATTCACATTCATACTGTATGGGTAGGACATACAAACTCACCATAAACATTCAGATATGCACTTACTTTATACACACATATACAGTGGGTACGGAAAGTATTCAGACCCTCTTCAATTTTTCACTCTTTGTTATATTGCAGCCATTTGCTAAAATCATTTAAAGTAATTTTTTCCCTCATTAATGTACACACAGCACCCTATATTGACAGACAAAAAAAAGAATTTTTGAAATTGTTGCAGATTTATTAAAAAAGAAAAACTGAAATATCACATGGTCCTAAGTATTCAGACCCTTTGCTCAGTATTTAGTAGAAGCACCCTTTTGAGCTAATAGAGCCATGAGTCTTCTTGGGAAAGATGCAACAAGTTTTTCACACCTGGATTTGGGGATCCTCTGCCATTCCTTTCCTCCTTGCAGATCCTCTCCAGTTCTGTCAGGTTGGATGGTAAACGTTGGTGGACAGCCATTTTTAGGTCTCTCCAGAGATGCTCAATTGGGTTTAAGTCAGGGCTCTGGCTGGGCCATTCAAGAACAGTCACAGAGTTGTTGTGAAGCCACTCCTTCGTTATTTTAGCTGTGTGCGTAGGGTCATTGTCTTGTTGGAAGGTAAACCAGACCAGAGAATCTTATTTCTCACCATCTCAGAGTCCTTCAGGTGTCTGATGAGACCAAGATATACCTTTTTGGCCTTAATTCTAAGCGGTATGTGTGGAGACAACCAGGCACTGCTCATCACTTGTCCAATACAGTCCCCACAGTGAAGCATGGCGGTGGCAGCATCATGCTGTGGGGTTGTTTTTCAGCTGCAGGGACAGGACGACTGGTTGCAATCGAGGGAAAGATGAATGCGGCCAAGTACAGGGATATCCTGGACAAAAACCTTCTCCAGAGTGCTAGGGACCTCAGACTGGGCTGAAGGTTAACCTTCCAACAAGACAATAAATTGTGATTTTTAATAAATCTGCAACAATTTCAAAAATTCTTTTTTTTGTCTGTACATTGATGAGGGAAAAAATTAATTTAAATGATTTTAGCAAATGGCTGCAATATAACAAAGAGTGAAAAATTGAAGGGGGTCTGAATACTTTCCGTACCCACTGTATATTATAAAATACGAGGGGAGGACCAACGCTAGAAAATGTTTTGTGTATATGGCAGTGTAATTATTTTTCTTGCATGTTCGATCCTTTAAAAGAAATTTCTTCATGAATGGTTGGATTAAACAAAAAAATATGCCAGATGGTTGCCTTACCTCCTCAGTGTAGAAGAAAAGGGACATCAAATTGAATTTTGCAAGAAGTTTCTCTGGGATTTTACAAATGGAAAATCAACCAAAGGTCAAGAAGCTGGGGACTGGAGATGATGCTTGATTCTACAACACAGAACCTGAGACCCAGCAAGTCCATGGAGTGGACCAAGAAAGATCAGAAGCCTATTATCAAAGCTTGAGAGATGAAGCCAACGGCGAAGGTCATGTTCACGATCCTCTTCTGTCATGTTGGCCTTGTGTAAGTAAACCTATTTGAAGAAGGGCAAACAGTGACATCAGACATCTACATGGAAGTCTTGCGACTTCTGGCTGTTCCTAAAAATTGGGCAACTGCTGCATGGAAAGCCATTTCAGGACCAAGAAGAAGTCATCAAAGCAGTCAAACCGCTGAAGTACGTGCAAAAAGCTTTTCAGCCGTGCTTTGAGAAATGGATTTACAGCCTGAAGAAATGCATTGACATACTGCATACTTAAAGTGGCCTGTATGACAAACCATTACGGTCCTTTCATACACACATTTTAAATGTTTTTGCTATGAATAACAGATTGCTGAATGATTCCGATTTTATGTTTAGGTGAAATTTTGAAAGACTTTAATTGACTTATAAAAATGTATCAAAAACAATATGAATTCTGCTTTACTATAATTTTCCAATTTTAATTATGGAGTATTTAGTTTATAGGTTTACAACGCCATTATTGTCACTTGTTGAGTAGTGAGAAAAGAGCTATGTGAATGTAATGCATTATTATTATTATGTACAGAATACAGACCTTTATCTCTCCTCCACCAAATTTAACAGTAGGCAGTATGAATTCTGAAAAGTAACGTACTCCTGGCATCTTCTGGAGAAGAAGTTCCCACTGCTGCAGTGCCCAATGGTCCTGGGCTTTACTCCACTCCAGTCAAACGCTTGGCATTGCACATAGGCTTTTGTGCAGCTGCACAGCCATGGAAATGCATTACATGAAGCTTCTGATGCACAGTTCTTGTGCTGATGTCGCTTTCAAAGGCACAATGTACTTCATCTCTCAGCAGCCCTGCTCTGTGAGTTTTCGTGGTCTGCAACATCACAGCTGAGCAGTTACTGCTTCTTGATGCTTCCACTTCATGATTATAGCACTTACAGTTGACTGGTGCAGATCTAGCAGTGCAGAATGACAGACCAGTGTCTGAAGTCACTGAGCTTTTCAGTACGACACATTCTACTGCCAGTGTTTGTCAATGGAGATTGCATGGGTTTGTGATTGGTTCTATGCACCTGTTAATGATGGGTGTGAATGGATCCCTGAACTTAGTAATTTGGAGGGGTTTTAGTCATAAAGTTTATATCTAAGTGAACACAGTCATTGAAAGTTACCCCATCTAATGAAGGATCATGTTTTGCCTGTTTTGCTGTCTGGGTTGCCTCTGGTCTCTGTGATAGATTAAGCAGGATGCAGATTATTTTATAATTAATAAAAACATATCAGGTCCTGCTTAAATTCAAACACATGCTTGGTTACATTATGCACACTGAACCCTGCTGGAAAAATGCTGCAGCTTTAAATGCAGAAAGGAAAAGATCCTTCTCAGTGGAGCTTTAAGAAACCCCTTCGATGAGATTACAGAAAGAAACAACTGAAGCAACTTTAATTCATTAGTGCCCCTACAAAGCTGCAGAGCAAATTTTACATCTGTCGAAACCGAGGCCTCCTTCTTATACATGATTTTCTCTTTACTGTTTTATTTTGATTTTAACATTTTGCTCTTTTCATATACAGCAGCCAGGCTTTTAAGTTCCCACTGAGTTGGAGCCAGGGTGACTCAAAGTGTCTTAATCATGATGTCATCCTTGGACTGTGAGCTCAAAAGGCTTCAGACTGGCTGACCTTCCAGCAGGCCCCTTGTGTGAATTAATCTGCTTCCTGCAGTAATGGGTGGAGTTCACAAGTTCGAGGCTTCTCTGAACCCTTTGGAGATAAGTTATATTGTTAACCTGGGTGCTACCACAACTCAAAATAAGAGATGATGTGGCAAAAATACTTGAACAAACAGATGTGCAGTGGTTTTTATGCTTTCAGCTTTTAGCTTATTTATCTGCATTCTAATTACTCACTGTTTTCAGCAGTGACTGTTTAAAATGTGAATGTCGATATATAAGAAGAGAAAAAAATACAAAGGTAGAGAAATCGCTAAACCATGAAAATGGGATTAAATAAAATGTTCATTTTTATTATTTAGCAAACAGCAGGCAACACTGAAAATGTAGGCATGTTATTAAGAAAGAGGACAGAAAGTCACAAAGGCTGACCTGCATTATGACTCTCAGAGTGAGTGCGTTATAACCACTGTCGTCATCTGAGGGAGCACACTGGTCACAAAGAAAATGTTGGGGCAGCAGCTGGGTCACTCCTTTTAATCTTTGCAAAGTCCAAACAACTTACACAGGTCCTCAATGGCAAGTAGAATACTAACAAAACATAAAAATAATAAATAAAAGTAATCAGTCAGGTCCAAGGCTCTGTAGGGTTGTCAGTTCTCGGGTGGAAGCTCCATTCTATGGTTTGCTCTTTCCAGAATGAAATGACCCTGGCTGGGAGATGCCTTGGCTTTATAATAGAGGGACAGGAAATGGGAGAGTCAGTTGCCCTCAGTGGGCTGCTGGATTAAAAAGAGGTGATACCGTTAGTGACACAGCGCCGCCGCCCCCCCTTGTGTCCTGGAGTGGTAGTGCTTAAAAGGCGAACCTTAGACTCGCATGTGTGACACCACCCAAGTGAGTGTAAACAAGAATGACATATCCAAAAATATAGTGCCAAAACAAATAATTCAACATGAAAAAAGAATGTACAGCTGTGTAATGCTTTAATATTGTGTAAAAATCAGAAAACAAATCGCAATATAAAGGCTTGCTAAACATGTAGAAATCAGCAATCATAATACAACTAATTTTCATAGGCTTTAGGCATTAAAAATTGGCAAAAATCAAAACGTATACCTGAATGTAATGTCAAAACTGCTTAATACAGGTCGGTACTAGGGTCCAATGTCTGTCCTGGCAGCATCAAGCACAAGAAAGCTATGAAAATTTTTAAAAGACAAATTTTTAGTGGTAATAGGAAAGTTGATTGATAAACTTATTGATGGTTAAGTGATTGATGAATAGCAATTTGAAAGAATGTAACCATAAAGTGTATGTGGGCTCAGTGTGGGTAGCCCTAAAATATTTATGTTTTTTTGTAAAAAGCCACTACCTTCCATTATGGGTTTGTTTTTTATTTATTTATTTATTTTTACCTTTTTGTTCTGTATCTCTAAAGTACTGATAGAATAAAAGTGATCACTTTTCCCTTTTTTTATTTTTTTAAAGTGAAGTGCAAATGATTAAGAGTTTAATAGAGAGTATCTTGGGGAGAGCACTGCCTTATGTCATGTGGGGGGATATGTGCCTGCATCATGAAAAGATTTAAAGAACTATTTGAGGATACAGGGCATTTAGAAAAAAAAAATAATTGTATGCCCTGTCCTAGACAATGCCATTATAATTCACAACCCTTTAGGTGATCTATTCGATTCAGACCTTAACCTGCCCTTGGACCCCTTCATGCAGTATTGACAGATTATGTAGGATGAATAAATCAATATTAAGAAAATGACCAAGTGAAACAGTGACAATCAAAAATGTAATTTTTTGATTTTTGATTTGATATACGTTATTAATCACTGAGGGGAGATTGTCTTTTGGTGGTCAGAGTGCAGGGTCAGCCATTGTACAGAGCCCCTGGAGCAATTTTCAGGTTAAGGGCCATACTAAAGCGCTCAACAGAGTAGGATCCCTTCTGGCAGTATTGGGATTTGAACCACTAAAAATATATATAGAAGTCACAAAAAATAAATGACAACAATAAGATCTGTAAACCGACACCCACAACAATACAGTATACAAATATTATGTATGGAAAAATCTTAGGCAACAGATAACACACAGTGTCCACAAAGTTTAGCAAGTGTAAACCCTTTTCTAGTCTTCAGTTGCAGAGTATTAAAGATTTCATATAGCTCACCCAATCTTGACCCACCAAACAGTCCCACTCATTCATTTCCAGGCTGGGAAATTCTTTTAGGCAGCCATGTCGAAACCAAAAGATGATTCAATATCCAAAGAAAACAATCTTCTCGCTTTTCTTTGATAGCTTATTAAAGTTTATGTGTTTTGTTTTGCTCTTTCTCTCTATCCTTTTTACGCTCCTTTTTTAACTGTATGTTGGCATCTGTCACCATTACAACCAGCCTTACCATACAAAGGTATTTGCTATTGTAGTCTGTCCAGAATGTGTGTTTTATTCCTCCCAATATTAGAAATGCTTCAGCAAAGAGTTCACATTTAGGATAACAACAGAGAAACGGAAGACAAACCGGTAATATACAGTCATATGAAAAAGTTTGGGAAACCCCTCTCAGCCTGCATAATAGTTTACTTTCAACAAAAAAGATAACAGTGGTATGTCTTTCATTTCCTAGGAACATCTGAGTACTGGGGTGTTTTCCGAATAAAGATTTTTATTGAAGCAGTATTGTATGAAATTAGATCAAATATGAAAAACTGGCCGTGCAGAAATGTGGGTCCCCTTGTCATTTTTCTGATTTGAATGCATGTAACTGCTCAATACTGATTACTTGCAACACCAAATTGGATGGATTAGCTTGTTAAGCCTTGAACTTCATAGACAGGTGTGTCCAATCATGAGAAAAGGTATTTAAGGTGGTCAATTGCAAGTTGTGCTTCCCTTTGACTCCCCTCTGAAGAGTAACAGCATGGGATCCTCAAAGCAACTCTCAAAATATCTGAAAACAAAGATTGTTCAGTCTCATGGTTTAGGGGAAGGCTACAAAAAGCTGTCTCAGAGGTTTAAACTATCAGTTTTAACTGTAAGGAATGTAATCAGGAAATGGAAGGCCACAGGCACAGTTGCTGTTAAATCCAAGTCTGGCAGGCCAAGAAAAATACAGGAGCAGCATATGCACAGGATTGTGAGAATGGTTACAGACAACCCACAGATAACCTCCAAAGACCTGTAAGAACATCTTGCAGCAGATGATGTATCTGTACATCGTTCTACAATTCAGCGCAATTTGCACAAAGAACATCTGTATGGCAGGGTGATGAGAAAGAAGCCCTTTCTGCACTCACACCACAAACAGAGTCGCTTGTTGTACGCAAATGCTCATTTAGACAAGCCAGATTCATTTTGGATCAAAGTGCTTTGGACTGATGAGACAAAAATTGAGTTAATTGGTCATTACAAAAAGCGCTTTGCATGGCGGAAAAAGAACACAGCATTTCAAGAAAAATACCTGCTGCCTACTGTCAAATTTGGTGGAGGTTCCATCATGCTGTGGGGCTGTGTGGTTAGTTCAGGGACTGGGGCCCTTGTTAAAGTCGAGGGTCGGATGAATTCAACCCAATATCAAAAAATTCTTCAGTATAATGTTCAAGCATCAGTCACAAAGTTGAAGTTACGCAGGGGTTGGATATTCCAACAAGACAATGACCCAAAACACTGTTAGAAATCTACAAAGGTATTCATATAGAGGGAAAAGTACAATGTTCTGGAATGGCCGTCACAGTCCTCTGACTTGAATATCAACGAAAATCTATGGGATGATATGAAGCAGGCTGTCCATGCTCAGCAGCCATCAAGTTTAACTGAACTGGAGAGTTTTTGAATGGAAGAATTGTCAAAAATACCTCCATCCAGAATCCAGACACTCATCAAAGGCTATAGGAAGCAGCTAGAGGCTGTTATATTTGCAAAGGAGGCTCAACTAAGTATTGATGTTATATCTCTGTTGGGGTGCCTAAATTTAACAAAACAAACAATTAAGAGGAGTTCCCAAACTTTTTCAATGACTGTATGTTACATGTCAGTGTTACAGAATTGTCTAAGAAGGGTTTTAAAGCCATACCCAAGCAAATGATGGACAATCCCTTTACAGACTGTAACATCATCTACAAACGACTGACATTCTGTCTAGGCCAGATTGTTGCACCAAATTTAACATAAAAGTTGACAAAAAATGTTATGGAAAGTTTCCAGAATAATGTCAGGGGATTTACAGCGATTTACAGTCAAGATTTACAGTCTTGATTCAGACAATGAAATAGAAAATTATTGTCAACAAACTGGCAATGGTCAAAAGCCAGAAAGTTAACAAATACCAAATAGCGAAAATTCATTGTAAGAATCTTAAAGCTATCTAACTGTGAGAACGTGGACACTGTTGGCAATACTCTGCTGACTCATAAAGTAGGGGAACAATGACACAGCTCTTCAAATGACAAAGCATAGTGTCTGTACGCAGTATGGCTGCAGAAATGCAAGGTCACCCCAAGATGGCTTCAACAAAGAGAACACATAATCGCATTGCCGAAATAATGAAAACAAAGCAGTAATACATAAACTTTGTACAAATTTCAAACTGTACCTTCTTTGCCCATAGGGGACTGGGCGGTCTCTTGGTCTGGAATCTCTACAGATTTTATTTTTTTTTCTCCAGCCTCTGGAGTTTTTTTTTTTTTTGTTTTTTCTGTCCACCCTGGCCATCGGACCTTACTTATTCTATGTTAATTAATGTTGACTTATGTTTATTTTTTATTGTGTCTTCTATTTTTCTATTTCTTCATTTTGTAAAGCACTTTGAGCTACATTTTTTGTATGAAAATGTGCTATATAAATAAATGTTGTTGTTGTTGATAAGCTTAGAGTCATAACAGCCAGAGGGTAGGCAATCCAGCTAGTGATGCCAAGGAAGGAACTCCAGAGGAGGCAACACCTCCAGGGCACTAAAAGGGTTGTGGTCCCAGAATGGAGCGTACAGGACTGTGCTGTCCTTCAGACACAGTGCAGATATTAGGGGTGCTAGCTGTCTTGAGGGCGGCATGGTGGCGCAGTGGTAGTGCTGCTGTCTCGCAGTTAGGAGACCCGGGTTCGCTTCCCGGGTCCTCCCTGCGTGGAGTTTGCATGTTCTCCCCATGTCTGCGTGGGTTTGCTCCGGTTTCCTCCCACAGTCTAAAGACATGCTGGTTGGGTGGATTGGTGATTCTAAATTGGCCCTAGTGTGTGCTTGGTGTGTGGGTGTGTTTGTGGTTGTCCTGCGGTGGGTTGGCACCATGCCCAGGATTGGTTCCTGCCTTGTGCCCTGTGTTGGCTGGGATTGGCTCCAGCAGACCCCCATGACCCTGTGTTCGGATTCAACGGGTTGGAAAATGGATGGATGGATGGATAGCTGTCTTGAAAGCCTGACCCATTAAGACCAAAACAGTGCATGGGCTGCAGGGTCACAAAGAGTTCTAACCTGAGCTGCTCCTAACCTCCAAACTCATTATAGGGTGTGGCCAGTGGCTTCATGCTACACGCTTATAGATTGTAAAGTCTGCTTGAGAGCCACATGAACTTCCAACTGGCAGCAGGAAGCTTCTCCAGGCTTTGCAGAGAAGGCTTAGAGGTGGAAAGTGATGAGGGATATAGTGTTATTTGGCATTTTATACAGTACATATTATTTCACTTAGTTCATGGTGTTTTATCGTAAGGATTCTGTTTTTGTGGTTGTTTTTTATTTTGACTTGAATTGTCCATGTTTGTTTTCAATATTGTTTACATGATGCTCTGAGTTGTGTCACGTGGCCACTGCAGTCGTGCTACTGATGTCCTGGGATGTGGTGCAATAAATACGCTGTCAATAATAACACTTGCTTTCTCTCAGTGGATACATTTGACAAGTTTGCAAGACTCTTATTACTAATTACAGTAGTTTTAACACAAGTAAGCCCTAGTGTTAGGTTTTTGTGGACTCCTCTTTGATTCATGATTTTGATTTTTTGTTTAGCCCTTTGGTCTTGACAGTCTGTTCTTTTTGTCTTTTTGGTTCTGAACTCAGCCTGTTTATTGACATTGTTTCTGACATCTGTTTTCATCCCCGGTCCTATTCTTTTTTCAGAATTCTAACACTGCAAATCTCATAACGTACTGTGTTGTACATAAGAGCATGTTGCCCCACTGTACAGACATGTTTATTTAGACCATAATGTTTCCAGGTGTACTCCCTTTTGTGTATTTTTCCCTGTAGTTAGTTGTTAACCGTAGTCCCATTGTTATTTACCTTGTGTCTCATGAATGTTTTCCTATATTCAGAGGGTTACCACCAGGCCCCCCCATCCTGCCACATTTCATAATATAATGAGGAATATGCAGGATGTCGTACCCTAGGTTTCTATTAAAAATGCTTTCCAAAGCTTATTTTTCACATAAGCAAATCATTCAGGTAATATTTTAACTAGAACTATCTGAACTAACTAAAATAGGGTCTCTAATATGCGGCTTTCTTAATAATTTAGATACACCCTAGCATTGGGCTACCCAGACTAAACAGTAATTTCAGGACCATTCAAATCATCACCGAGTGGGAAAGGTGCTGGTCCAGATGAGTAACCTTCAGAATTTTATGAAATATTTGGCTCTTTATTTCCACCATTAATGCTGTTTATGTTCCTCAAGGCTAAATGCACATCTGACTTTCTATAGAAAAATAAAAATCCTTTGATCTATGAATCTTACAGACCAAGATTCTTTTTAAATGGTAACATTAAGGCATTTTTTTCTAGCAAATGGAAGTTAAAAGAAGTCTCCCCCGTCACATAATCAAACTGAGTTTATCAAAGCAGACAGCCATTTTCAAAATAACTGTGTACGTTCAATGCAGTATACACTTCATCTACTCCTGAATCCCCTAAGGTCCTGCTATCTCTCATTGTGGAAAATGAATTAGAGTTAAATGGAATTATGTATTTGCCACTTATGTAAATTTGGTTTGGGCCTCATTTAGCTACATAGATTTAACAGTCGTACTCAACTTGTGAAGCCTCAATTCATATAAACAAAATAAACGGCTTTTTTTACTCTAGACATGTCATTCGACGAGGATACCCACGATTTCCAAAGTCTTTTGCTGCTGCAGATAAGCAATTTGCCATTTACTTGCACAACTTAAATGGTGGAAATTTAAAGGAAAAGCAACCTCTTTTACTAATTATGATTTTTTTTTTATGTATCTGACCCTGACTAAGTACTCAGACATGTATGAAACTCAATAGGTGAATTTCTTCCACATTCTCCGAGATCCCAGTGATCTGTAAGTTATTTGTTCTATGGTAATAGTAAAAGATTTCTTAATCCAGAAAAATCTAATTATTGTGTGACAATTAGGATATATTCATATGTGAATTCATGTAGAGATCAGTGTAGGGGAAGCTGATCATTTTAATAAGTATAGAATGTATGATTTTGATAGCAAGGCTTCTTTAAATAATTGGATGATATGGCAGATGTCCTAGAACCTGTTACAATTCTACAGTTGTAGACAATCTAAAGATATATAGGTATATATCAAATTAAGCTTCATGTAAATTGATCTAAATCTTACATACAAGAAGAAACATTTATTACAATTGAACAATGGAGTTAGAAAGTACAGTATGCCATATGAATAAGTCTTGAGAGTCCTAATAGACTCATTGATTCTCTTTTTTTTTTTTTTTTTCCGTGTCCTGTTCGGCTGTGAAGCAATCAGAATTGATGTCTGAATGCTGGCGACTAGCCTTACAGTTTTTCTCTCAGGTGGAGCGTTACAGCTTCTGCTGACGCCACGCCTGATACCAAAACTTTATTAGAAATATTTTCAGATGTTTTTAAGATTCAAGACTCATTGATTCTCGCAACCTGATCAAGTCCAACGGTGAATAGAAATGCTAAAAGCTGTTGTTTCAGCCCCTGGCTTATTTTTATTTCTTTTTATACTAACTTTGAAGAGGCAGGTTCACGGTGGCTTCACTGTTTAGGGCCACCATCAGCCTGTATATTCTGGCAGAGGACTAAGTCTGGCAGAAGTTAATTGAGGTTTGTTGAATGGAGATTATCTATAGTAAGCATTGTCTTGGATTTCCTGGTTTATGATCAGTTTTGCTCTGTTTTTGGATTTTCGTTCTCCAGATTTCAATTTGGATTCATTAACTTAACCATTTCAGGAGACCTTTTTGACTTTGTATTTGTGTCCTTTCTCTCCCTTGCCTTGCCTTTCTTGTTCTTCTTTTGTTATTTAATACATACTTTGAGTTTTTAAGATCATTGTTTGGTTTTGTCTATTTAAGCAAAAGGTTTCCATTTGTCGTTTAAGGGCATTTTTGTGTATTTTCAGTGTTTAGAGCATTTTGAACCTTTAAAAATCTGAGCCCTATTTTCGAACTGTTGTGGGCCTTGAAGCCTACTTTTTGAGTCTGGGGCTAGGCTGCATGGAGTGACACCTTTCGTGAGACTGACCAGTGAAGTCTTAGTCAAGCTTGCGTTTATTTAGAGCAGTGTTTCTCAACCACTAGGTCACAACCTACTTTTGAGGTACTGGCTGCCATCATTGGTTGTGCTAGCAGGTCCTGAGTTGTTCGTAGCAGAAATATTTATCCACATATTTATAAACAATTGGCACCTCTGATGTTCAATTGTTTCACTAAGAGGGACAACCTTGGGTTAAGAATACTCTTAGAGGGCAATAACTGGGTCACAACACCATTAAGGTTAAGAAACACTGATTTTTTTTCACCTTTTTTACCTTTCTGTGTCATTACAGTCACAACAATAGGGTGTTGCAGTGTAGTTCATTATAAGCAATATGAGTCAAGAGAGTTAATACAATAATAAGGCCACATCTGGAATGCTGTCGGCATATTTCAAGCTCATAGCAGTGCTAGAAATTGATCTCAAAAACTACTACAATAATTATACTTGGGGAATTCAATTCTGTGGTAATTTTCCTGATTGGAGCCTTCATTTGCAAGTTGACTTTTATTGTCTTTTCGGACACCATTTTATTTAGACTTTTTGTAGATTCCATTGTCATGATGCTGGTCCTGGTTTCTAAGAGTGTGTGATCTCCAGTGTTACAACACTGAGAGATCAGTTGGTGAAGGGTTAAAAAGTTGTCTTGTCAGTCATTTTGTATCCCAGATTGGACAAAACTTGGCGTGTTGCAATTCTTTTGATGCTTCTATCACTAAGTTTAGAAATAAGTTCTGCGTTTTGACTTTTGGCTTTCATGTCTCTCTTGTTTCCTCTTCTGGCCTTGTCCTTTTATTTGCACTTTGACTCCGTTCTTTCTCCTGATCTTCAGTACAGTATTTTTCAGGTTGAAGTTATTTTTTCAAAATCATGGTATATATGCATTTTACACATTCTACTGTTAAATACTTTTTATGAATTTACAACGATATCTTGCCTGCTCTGGCACTTTACAATGGAGGATGTGGGGCACGAAATAAAAGCTTAAAAACTTACCAAATAAATGTATTTTTCAGGCCAAGACATTTGGCATGTATTAATCCATGTCTTCGATGTTTCTGATACTTGTTTGTGACAACAAAAGAGATCTGAAAATAATCATTTTATCGGATATTCCTGGTACTATTATTCTTGTGAAAAGGACACATTTTATGTTCGCTTGTACGCATTCGCATGTAAATACAGAAGTACATCAAAATAAAACCAACCATGTGGTGCGAAAAGTTTACTGTAAATTGGTCTGTTGAGAGGAAACCACCCGTGGGGTGAAAACTTGTTGCGCAGGAAGAGTAAGTACTGAGCTATCGCACACAGCTGGTTTTCTTTTAAAATGGCTGAATATTGGTGATTTTTTTTGTTCAAAATAATCATGTTATGTATAAACTATTTTACAGTGTGTAAATCTCAAGATGCAGGTCAATACTCAGCAACTGTCTTGGCTTGAAAAGTGAACATACAGTATTTGGCACGTTTTTAAGCATTAATATTACAGTCTGTGGGACATGAAGAGAAGCACCAGTTCAGGCACGGTATTTTTTTCATTTATAGAAAACGATTCACTTTAAAACACAATTTCATATGGCAATTATATATTTGCAATGTTTGCAAAGAAATAAATTCAACTTGAAAAATATTGAAGTTATCATTTAAGAAGGGAATTTAACTCATGTGGGAATTCCAGGGAAACACCTAATTTTTCATTTAGTATTGAGAAAGTGAGTTTAGGCAAATAAATCTTATGATGCCCCATTTGTTAATACCATTTAGGTATCTGCACTTATTGAATAAGAGGCAATAGTGAATTGTATTGCTAACCATGAGTCTCTTTGTTGGCTGGTAAAGCAATCAGAATTGGGTATAATATGTTAGGCCACCCAGACATATTATGTTTCTGTTCCGATCTTGTCCTTTTTGTTGCACTTTAACTTTGTTCTTTCTTTTGATCCTCACTCTAAATTTTTCAGACTGTCTGCCTTTTTTGCATTCAGTACAATTTCAGGCCAAGTTGCAAGCCTTGTGAAAACAACTTAGGGAGTTAAATATTTGAGATGGCAGGGTGGCATGGTGCAGATGCCTAATACAGGTAGTCGTCAACGTACAAACCTACGCATCTTACAAACATTCAACTTGCTACCTCTACTGTGTCTCACAGGCCAATGACCGTTTTCGCCATGCCAACTCCGTATGCTGTGACTCATTCATCTTGATCTCAGTTTATTATCTGCAGTGGTTTTGACCGCATTCAGCTACATTTGTTTTACAATTACAGGAAAAAAGGCAATTGATCTCCACACAAAAATGAAGGCGGTCAAGCAGTATGAGCGAGGAAAGAAAGCAAATGCGATCGCATGTGACTTTAAATTATCCCATTGTAAGCGGTGCTTGCTGCACGCGCTGTACTGCTGTGCTGTAGCTCTGAATTTGGTTAACCTCCAAACCTCTGTGTTGTGTCTCATGATGTGCTGCTTCATGCAAACAGCCACGGAGAGCTAATGCAACCACACTGTTGATGTTTATTATTAACAGGCTGAAATGTTAAAACAGAAGACATATGAGTGCTGAAACTGTGCTGGGACAATTCCTCCCTCACAGTTAACAATGAACACTGGGAGAGTCTCACGCTGATGACATAATATAACACAGACAAAGAAAGGATTCGTGAAGCTGTTGGAGGTTCGGCACCCATGTGAGCAACAGTAATAACGAAACTAAATAATAAAGTAAAATAATCATTTACACACAGAAAAAGATAGAAAATCTACACAATATGCCAAGAATGATGATAAAAATGGTTATAAAACAAACAATATGACTTAAGGGACTTACTATACTGTACTACACATGCAGTTATGTTTGAATACATATATCGGTCCATCTTATGTCCAGATCTACAGTACTTACCTCTAGTCTGTTGGAACTAAACGTGGTCTTAATTTGACGACTACCTGTAGTTATAGATTCCTGGTTTATATGTTGACGAAGGCACTTTCCACACATTTTCAAATTCTTCTTATGTCCACAGATGTTTTGCTTTCTTAGACATCCCAAAGATGTGCAAGCGAAATTGATTTAGTATGAGTGTGGGTGTTTGAGTGTGACATTTAATGGCCCAGAGTCCACCCATGGATGGTTCCTGCCTGGTGTTCTGTACTGCCATGGTAGACTCCAGTAACCCACAACCACTAATTGGAAAAAAGCTAATTAAGAAAGTAATTGGAGGAAGAATGTATGTGTTCCAGATTATAAAAGGAATAATGAAAGTATGGTTGATACCAGCTGTAACTCTACACATAGGGACAACAAGGAACTAATAGAAATTGGTTAAAAGTAGATTCTTCCCTCGTGTTAGACAATATTTTTTACTTACATGGAGCAATTACCTAGGATTGTAACTGGAAGTAGAACCTTGAGAACCTTATTCTTGGCTGAATGGTTTGTTCTGTCAAACCATTTTTTCCCTAATACTTCTCAATAGTTTTCAGATATGGCTGAGTGGTATATCTTAAAGGAGAAACATTTTTCATGTATTATTTAATCATATGTTAACAATAATACTGCAGTGTATCACATCTGTGATCCTCCCCTCCAATCAGATATTCACTGGTTCTCCTTTCCAATATGAAGCAGATGATGACCTAGTAATAGCCTGCAAGTTTAGTACCACTCTCTGTCTATTTACAGATGTAAAATTCATAATGCTCAACCTAGAAAATTGCATTCTACGGGAATACAAATTCAAATGCCTACTTCAATATTTAACCAGTGCCCTTTAGAAACATCAAGAGTATCCTCATATTCATTTAATATTGTAAGAAAAAAATAAAATGAATACATAAACCATTTTGATGGCAGATTACTGAAAAAAAATACATATTGCATGATTCGCACGCAGGGTGCACTTCAGCTGTGCCAGTACAACTGAGTAAAAGCCCAGGCCTCCTCTTGCTGCCCCTGAAGGTCACATAGACAGCTGTGTTTCTCGGGGTGTCTCTATGGCCAGATCACTGTCATTTCTGACACATTTAGTGTGTCATGTTAATGGATGCTGCCCTTTGCTGTTAGGCTCTTTGTTTAGGGCCTGCTGGGTTTGTATTATGAATATGTATGAGGAGAGTCATTAATTACTAGATTAGTATCATGCATATGTATTGAGGCATCACTTATTAGCAGAGTCTCTTAAACGTATCAGAAATGAGTCTGCATGGAGCACATTAATCCAGCTTTCAATCCCCCTCACTAAAAGCAGGAGGCCACCATGTACAATATTTGCTAATGTTCTACATTACGAGTTGTCAACCAAGTGTCTAGGACCCTAGAGAATGTTAAGGGCCTCAGTGAAATCTAGAAACCTGCTTTATCTAATTTTTAAAAACACTAATTTGTCAGTGTCAGGATTGTCTCATTCCTTTTTTCATAGATGGGTCTACAGAAGTATACTTTATTCAAATTTGCAAAATTATTCACTCTTCTTGGTTTGGCTTTTACCATAAAAGTGACTGGATGGTGGTAAGACATGCTGACGCTTCAGTCTTTTCTTGCTACAAAGTTGACCTTTTTAGGGACAGTGTTCTTCAAAATAAAAAAAATAATTGTTTTTCACGTTGTGCTCTTCGCAATATTCAAAGGAGCACATCAGTAACATAGAAACTGTGAAACACAAACATGTAGAGTACCTTCAGAAAGAATTCTGACCCCTTCACTTTTTCACATTTTTAAATTTTGTTGTGTTGCAGCTTTGTGCTATAATCATTTCATTTCATTTTTTTTCCTCATCATAGAACACTCGTTACCCCAAAATGACAAAGCAAAAACAGGATTTTATAATTTATTTTTACATGTATTAAAAATATAAAATGGATATACCACATTAACTCAAGTACTCATACCCTTTGCTATGACACTTGAAATTTATCTTGGGTGTATCCCATTCTATCGATCATCATTGAGATGTTTCAACACCTTGTTTGGGGTCCACGTATGGTCAGTTCAGTTGATTGGACATGTTAAGTTAATGCCACCTGTCTAATGAAGGTTGTCTAATGAAGGTCCCACAGTTAAGCCAAAACTAAACTATGACGTTGAAGTATTTGCCTGTAGAGCTTAGAGACAGGATCGTGTCGGGGCACAGATCTGGGAAGGCTACAGAAAGTAGTCACTGCATAAATGTTGTCAAGAGCACAGTGACCTCCATAATTCTTAACGGAAAGAAGTTTGGAACAACCACAACTCTTTCTAGAGCTGACCACCCAGATAAAGTGAGCAATTAGGAGAATGGGGCTATGGTAAAAATGGTGACAAAGAATGTGATGGTCACTCTAGCTGAGCTCCAGAGAACCTGTTTGGAGATGGGGAAACTTCCAGAAGGATAGCCACCACTGCAGCAGTCCACTAATCTGGACCTTATGGCAGAATGGCCAGTCAACACATGAAACCCCGCTTGAATTTTGCAAAAGTGCATCTAAAGGATTCAGAATATGAGAAACGAGATTCTCTAATCTGATAAAACCAAAGTTAAACTCTTTGGACTCAGTTCTAAGTGACTGGAGGTCACCGCTCATAACCTGCACAATATCATTCCAATGTTGAACCATGATGGTGGCAGCAGCTTTCTATGGGGATGTTTTTTAGTGGCTGATCCTGGGGTTGAGGGAAAGCCGAATGGAGCAAAGTACAGAGATCTCTTTAATGAAAACATTCTCCAGAGTGCCATGGACCTTAGTGTGGGCTGACGTCTCACAAAAGTGGCTTAGGGACAACTGAAAATGTCATTGAGTGGCTTAGTCAAAGCCCAGAATTGAACCCAATCAAACATCTCTGGAAGGACCTGAAAACAGCTGTCCACTGATAGTCTCCATCCAGCCTAACAGAGCTCAAGGCGATCTGCAGAGAAGAGTGACAGAAAGCCACTAAATCCAGGTGTGGTGAAGCTTGTCGCAAACCCAAGAAGACTCCAGGCTGGAACTACTGCCAAAAGAGCTTCAGCTAAGAACTGAGGAAATGGTGTGTCAGAGCTTGTGTCAATGGGATATTTCAGTTTTGTCATTTTAATAAATGGTATAATTCCTGAAATCCTGACTTCTCTTTGTCATTCCTTGGTGTTGTGTTGTTTGTAAGGTAAAAAAGAAAATAATTTAAAAGATTTTACCATAAGTTTGCAAAGTAATAAAATTTGTAAAAATTGAATAAGTTTGGGTACCTTTTGTAGGCACTATATATACAATAGTTAGTACAATTAAGGCCAAGTGACAGTTGAGGAGAGCAAAACAAAAACTCCAATGTAATAAAACCGCAGGGGATATAATTCATGTGCAAAGTGACAGCCAGCCTAGCGATTTTATTTGATGCTCAGATGTCAGTGTCCTAAATATAAAAATGCTTAACTCATTCCTATACGTGTTTGTCTAATTTAGCCTTTATTCTTTATCATAACCTTTATCACCTTCGAAATATCAGTACAAAATATTGGATCTGCCATTTGGTGGTATGAGGAAAAAAAAAAATCTTCCAAACAAAATATTAATTCTTGCAATTCAAAGGTTGACTTTGTAACATAAAAACCTCGAATTTTACAAGAGTTGCACAACCATCAAAATGTACTTTAAAGCATTTCTCTCCCTGTAGGTACATCACTGTAAACTGCAGAGAAACGAAAGATGTGATTACAACTGAAAATTATGTACTATTAGGTAATTTGACTTGTGAGGAAATGCACATTGCTATTTGAAATTATTTGAGTAGCTAGTCACACATATTATTAAGCAATTTTCCGGTAAGAGTGCAGATTCAGAATGAATAATATAATGCTAAAACTCCTGAGGGCCTCAGTTTCAAAAGAAGCCTGTTTATAAAAACAAACACTGACATGCCATTCCTGCTTAACTCAGGCCACATTTGATAACCCTACATTTTATATCCATTACTTCTCCGTGTATACGGTTGCTGGGATTCAAGGGCTTCCTGGCAGAAACAAACACAGCAGGCCACACCCGGCACACACACTCAAATGCAGGCAGACATGCAGCTGCCAAAAGCCTAATGGAGCACTGAGGGGGGAAAAAAGAGAGAGCAGAGCATTCGAAAGGCGAACAGACAAGTTTCACACAATGGGGTTAAACACCTGTGGCGTCTTAGGGGTCCAAAAACTGAGAGGCAGCTATAGTACCCACTACCACTTCTATGGCATCTCACTTTATACCATGAGCAGAAAAAATATTCCCAACATTTGACTCACTCTCACTACCTCACTGGTCTTTTAAAGTGGAATTTTGTGAACCAAAGTACCCTAAAATAAAAATCCCTCAAGCAGTTGAATTGTTGGCTTTTAGTTTGAGTTAGAGATCTTTTCATGTACTCTGTACAAGCAGAGTGAAATTCTTAGAGGAGATTGGGCTAGGCAGAGGAGTATATACAGGCAATAATACACAATATTACCAAAAGACGATGATGTACAAATAAATGCAGTAATTAAATTATTAAAATGCATGATCTAATTATTTAAAATTTACAATAAGTTGTCTGTCCTAACTGAGTTGCGGAAGTGCCCATCAAAAACTTGAGTTAGGTACAGTGCCTTCAGAAATTATTCTCACCCCCTTTACTTCAGTTTATGTTGCAGCCTTGTACTAAAGTTATTAACTTTGTTTTTTATACACTCATCACTTAATATCTGAGAATGAAAAAGCAAAAGAGGATTTTCGGAATTTTTGCATATTTCTTAAAAATAAAAAACCGAAACATCCCATTGACCCAAGCATTCAGACCCTTCAGTTAGTACTTAGCTGAAGACCCCTTTGTCATCGATTACACCCTGGAATCGTCTTGGCTATGATGCGACAAGCTTTGCACGCCTGAATTTGGGGTTTTCTGCCAATCTTTTCTTTAGATCTTCTGAAGCTCTGTTAGGTTGGATGGAAATGTCTGTGATGAGCCATTTGTAGGTCTTTCCAGAGATGTGTCAAGTCTGGGCTCTAGCTGGGCCACTCAAGGACATTCATAGAGCTGTTCATAAACCACTCTGATGTTGTCTTTGATATGGTCTTTGCCTTGTTTGAAGGTGAATCTCTGGCCCATTCTGAGGTTCAGTGCACTTTGGAGCAGATTTTCATTAAGGATATTTCTGTTCTTTGCTCTGTTCAGCTTTTCCTCAATTCCTGACTAGTCTGTCAGTCCCTTCTGCTAAAAAAAAACCCACAGCACATTGGTGCCACCACCAAGCTTCTCTGTTGGAATGGTATTGTGCAGGTGTCCTTCAGATAAGACTTTCTGAAATTAGACCAAACAGTTCAGTCCTGGTTTGATCAGAAGACAGAAGCTTGCTAATGACAGGCTGAGAGTGCATTAGCTTCCTTTTTGCAGACTCCAAGCAGGCTTTCATTGGTCACCTTGGCACTCAGCCATAAAGCACATGTTAGTGGAGTGCTGAAGTAGCTGTTGTTGTTCTTGTAGTTTCTCCCATCACCACACAGGTTCTCTGGAGCTCATCCAAAGTAATCAGCAGGTTCTTGGTCACCTCTCTTACCAAGACTCTTCTTCCTCAATTGCTCAGTTTGGTCAGATGGCCAGCTCTAAGTACAGTTATGGTTGTTTCACAGATATTCCATTTTAATAATTATGGAAGCAACTGTGCTGTGGAGAGCCTTCAATGCTGGAGATTTTTTTAGTAGCCTTCCCAGATGTGTGCCCAGACACAATTGCAGTTCATTCAGTCTCATAACTTGAGAGACATTGTCAGCTGTGGGACCTTCTAAACAGGTGTGTGTCTTTCTGAATCATGTGCAATCAATTCAGTTGACCAGCTCTACAAAGAGTCGTGGTTGTTCTAAAACATCTTCCATGTAAGAATAATGGAGACCACTGTACTCTTGGCAACTTAAATTTAGTTAGCCTTTTTCATATCTGTGCCCTGACACAATCCTGTGTCTAAGCTCTGCAGGCAGTTCCTTTGACCTCATGGTCTGGTTTTTGCTCAGATACACATTGTCAACTATGGGTCCTTCCTGTAGACAGCTGTGGGCCTTTACTAGTCATGTGCAATGAAATGAACTGAGCACAGGTGGACGCTGAACAAGGTGTAGAAACCTCTCAATGATGATCAATAGAACTGGATGCACCTGAGACAGATTTCAAGTGTTATAGTAGAGGGTCTAAATGCTTCAGTTTCAGCAAAAGTTTTTATAATCCTGTTTTCACTGTGTCAATCTGTGTATTGAGTGTTGTCTGACAAGGGAAAATGTAACATAAAGCTGCAACATCAAATGTGTGAAAAGTAATGTGATATGAATACTTTCTGAAGGGACTGTACCTCAAAGTGCTTAAGTACAGTACATATAGACAACTCAGTCACATAAAACAGCGTTTATGATTACCAGCTTAAAATAATGGTCACCATTTTCTCAGCAGCATAGCCTAAAAATGCTCTTGTATACTGTATGTTCTTTGTCTGCCGATATCCTGCTGAGTCCTGTTTATTCAGGAGGCATTCTTGAGCTTACCCTGCCCCAAAATGAGATGGAGAAGGTGACACTGTTTGCACACTGGCTGTGCAGCAGCTGGTTTTAGATTACTGAGGGCTTCGATATTTATTTAAGTACCAGGGTTCTGTTGGTAAGCTGAACTGTAACATGCTTTATAGAGCCAGTCAGCTGAACTTTAAAAGACCAGGATTACTGTTGTCTGTGACAGCCAGGGATTTATACTGTAAGTCAAACATTTTTGGTTTAGTCTTAGTATTTATGCGAAAATATTGTAGTTATGCTATCTATGTGATCTCTAGTCTAAGCAAAAATAGTTAAGATCAAACTTTATTAATTTACTAAAGTTGCTCTTCCATTTAGTTCCAATCTAGTCAGTTTCTCCCATCTCATTTATTTCTTACTTGAAGTGAGGCAGAGGACTGATGATTGAGCTCGTGGATAAGAGCTGCTGAATTAGTGGTAATCAGCTTCTCAAACCTTATGCTGACCTATTTAATTTGAAACACAGCAATGCACACAAGCAGGGTCCCTCCTTCTTATAAGGTGCACCGCACCACAAATGCATAACTTCACTAACCTATTCATGCAGAGAGAGCTCTACTATCTAGTAATGGAAGCACATTGAAATTTAAATAGTGGCATGGTTGTGCTGTGTCCAGCACTTCTGCCTCATGGCTTCAGGGATCTGATTACCTGTTCCCACCAGGTCAGAAAGTTCACATTCTTAAAATGAATATTACCCAGGTATTCCAGTCTGCTCCAAAATTCTGAAATTATTTTTGAGAGACCCAGGTTCGCTTCCCAGGTCCTCCCTGCGTGGAGTTTGCATGTTCTCCCCGTGTCTGCGTGGGTTTCCTCTGGGTACTCCGGTTTCCTCACACAGTCCAAAGACATGCAGGTTAGGTGCATTGGTGATTCTAAAATTGTCCCTAGTGTGTGCTTGGTTTGTGGGTGTGTGTGTGTGTGTGTGTGTGTGTGTGTCCTGCAGTGGGCTGGCGCCATGCTCTGGATTTATTTCCTGCCTTACGCCCTGTGTTGGCTGGGATTGGCTCCAGCAGGCCCCTGTGACCCTGTCACTAGAATATAGTGGGTTGCATAATGGATGGATGGATTTTGATTTGATATACTTTGTTATTCCCCAAGGGGAAATTGTTCTTTTTGCATGACCTTTGGGGGTCAGAGCATAGGGTCTGCCATTGTACAGTGCCCCTGAAGCAATTTCCAGGTTAAGGGCCATGCTCAAGGGCCCAATGGAGTAGGATCTCTTCTGGCAGTAACGGGACTTGAACAGTATGTCTGTGACTGGCAACGCAAAATCAAGCTTTAGCAAATGAGTGTGGATATACTATAGGCAATAGCGTGGCCTACATTGGATTATGTAACTATCTTGGATTTGTTCCTGCATTTGGGCTTAATGCTGCCAGTATTGTTTCCAACATCTTATTAGAGCATTGAATAAGTTCAGATCACTACATTGGCTTTCTGTAGTGCATATCCTTAATGCTTGCCTTGATTCTGTCTCTACGGAGACATTTGTGATGTCCTGTGCTTTTCTCATCCACTCAGGTCTGCTGTTTAAAGGCGTCTGGTGATGCCTCTCTGTAGCATCAACTCTCAGTTCAGTCTCTTCATGTGTAGCTCCTAGCTGGTGGAAATTTGAAAATTCTGATATTAGCTGTATGTAGTTTGGTGTACTAGGAGTGACATTTTTTTCATTATGCCTAACAACCTACAGTATATGGCCTATTGTTGCTGTATACATACCTTCCAATATGTTTTTCCTATCACTACACAGGGCGTATCCTTATGGTATCCCAACCATAGGATAACAGAATATCCGGTTATATAAAAGCACAAGGTGGTTCTGCTCAAGCTTTATAACACACTGGTGAGGCCTCACCTGGAGTACTGTGTGTAGTTTTAGTCTACCTGTATAGGCTACAGTGAAGACATAGCAGCGCTAGAAAAAGTCCAGAGAAGAGCGACTAGGCTGGTTCCAGGGCTATGGGGAATGAGTTATGAGGAAAGATTAAAAGAGCGGAGCCTTTACAGTTTAAGCAAAAGAAGATTAAGAGGAGACATGACTGAAGTGTTTAACATTATGAAGGGAATTAGTACAGTGGAGTGAGACTGTTATTTTAAAATGAGCTCATTGAAAACACAGAGACACATTTGTAAACTTGTTAAATTCTGCACAGACATTAGGGAGTTTTTCTTCACACAGAGAAGCAGAAGACATGTGGAATAAGTAGTGTGGTAGACCGTAGAACTTTAGAGACCTTCAAAGCTAGACTTGATGTTATTTTAGGATAATTAAGTGGATAGGACTGGCGAGGTTTGTGGGGCTGAATGGCCTGTTCTTGTCTAGATCATTCTAAACACTGACACTAACTGTTGTCACTTCAGCTTCATGTTTTGCTCCTGTTGATCCACTTTTCTACACAAACCAAGTTTCCTTTCCTCCTTACACCTTTTCTCTGCTGCCAGCCCTGCCAAAAGAACCATAGACACATGGAATATGTGACCAAGTAGTGTGGTAGACAATAGGACTTTAGGGAATTTCAAAACTCGACTTGATGTTATTTTAGAACAATGAAATGGATAGGAACAGCGAGCTTTCTTGGGCTTATTGGTCTGTTGTCGTCTTGATTGTTGGCCATAAGCTTTTTAATATTATTGCGTGAACAATTGTGTTTTGGAAATCATTCTTTTTTTTGTTTTCTAAATAATTATTTAAGTTGTTGTGACCTTGTGTTGGCCTAGCTCTGTCAGGGTCACTAGGTGTTTTTTTAGCCAATTTGTATTATTTTCTTTATGTTTATATATTTTTAAAATGATTTATTTTTTTGATCTCTCCTTTAATAATGAAATCCAAATTTGTATCTTGGGTGATGCAGTGCTAGCGCTGCTGCCTCGCAGTTACGAGACCCGGGTTCGCTTCCTGGGTCCTTCCTGCATGGAGTTTGCATGTTCTCCCCATGTCTGCGTGGGTTTCCTCCCACAGTCCAAAGACATGCAGGATAGGTGCATTGGCGATCCGAAATTATCCCTGGTGTGTGCTTGGTGTGTAGGTGTGTGTGTGTGTGCCCTGTGGTGAGCTGGCGCCCTGCCTAGGGTTTGTTCCTGCCTTGCGCCCTGTGCACACCCCTGTGTTAGGATATAGCGGGTTGGGAAATGACTGACTGGCTGAAATTCAGATCTTACTTGATTTCTGGGATGTTTTTTGGTTATGGTGGTGCTATTTGGTGATGTGGTGGTCACCATCTTATTTAAGATGGAGGTTGTGGATGCTCTCCTGTCTGTATTTTGAGTTAAGTACAAGTAAAGATTCATGTTTTGCTCTTAGAATAAACATATAAATAATTTTGGTTAATGTGAAATAGGCACCCTTACAAGCGTGAATTAAGTTTTTCACTTACAGGAAATCAAATGTTTGGCCCCTGACTATTAAACTAAGTATTTTCAACCTTTGTATGTCAAACTTTCAAAGAAACTAAAAACACAATCAAAGAAATGTTTTAAAATGAATGTCATGCACCTTAAAGTTATTTTCAAAAGTGAATGCTGGGCACACTGCACTCCTGAAATTGATTAGTTTGGTTAAATAATGAACTGAGTAAAGGATCCTCGTCTCTATGGAATGCTTCAGTTGTAGTCCCATACTTGTAAATATAAAGGCAGCCTTTGCTAAATATTTGCCATAATTTTAATCTATAAAAACAACACTAATCTGGTTATTTATTTTAAATTAAGTTACTAATAACTACCCACAGGTTTCATTTTTAATTTTTTTTTGTGATTTACACAAATTGTTACTATGAAAAAAATAAATGTGGCAGTGATGTTTAATGTTTTATTTCTCGCCTCTCACTTCTTTTATCACTTTTTCTTGAGTGGAGGTTGAATCTTGTTTTGCTTTGTGTTTCTACTTTTCCTTTGTTTTATTTATATTCATTTGGAAGCAAATAGTTTTATCTGATATTTTTAGTACATGATTGATTGAGTAGCATGCCTTTGTAGTTCTCATTTTCAAAAATAAAATGTCAAAAAAGAAAACAAATGTGACTTTGATGTTAGCAGTTTTATTACTCACACAGTGAACTCAGACAGATGGAGTACTATATTGCGTGTATTTGTGAAATTTGTAAATTTTAAAACTGAAGATGGGAGTTTGAATCCTATCTTTTTGAGTGGCTGATGCTGATACTCTGTGGTATTGGCCACTATCCAGAGTCTAGTTTAACTTTTTCGTTTGTAGGTACAGTAAATTATCTTCTAGCTCTCACAACACCCCGATCAAAGAAAATTTATTGTATTTTCTATTCATGACTAAAACTGTTTATGAAATCGTGGTGGTAAGAAGCACCAGACTCTTTGTACAAACACATTGTAGGAATCCTAGACACATGGCCTCTTGACCCAAGAATGACTTTCTTACCCAAGTGATTTCAGCATCTAGCAGGGTGTCCTGCAGAGAGGAAGAGTGTGGAGGGCTTTATCACATCATCATCCCCTCTGTCACATTTCTCATGATCGCATGTGTAATGGAAAGAATTGCAAAATGTGCCAATGAGTGAACTTACAGTATGCTGAAAAAGCACAAGTTGTACTCAATACATACACTGTAAGCTGTTCACATTATAAATATGCTGATCAGTTTTTAATGTGACAGTACAAACAAAAACATATTAATGTGACGTGACCAGTCCTGCAATGTGAAATAGCTTTTAAAGGTAGGCAGGGTATGAAGGGCAAGTAGACTTGGTGACTTAAAACATAATAACAAGAAAGAGATACATTTTTACATCATAAAAAATGTAAAAGAAAAATACTAATTGATAGAATATAGTACCTTACAGTTATTTTTTTTGTTAAGTAACTGATAGATTATTCCACTTATTAAAAGAAATGCAAAGCATGCAATTAACTGGTGGTGTTTAAGAACTTAGTTTTGTGTAACCTTGTTTCTAATTTCTTTCATGAAGAAAGGAGCAGACATTTTGTCTGTTTGCTCTCCCGAGTTACTGTACACGGTTATGCTAATGACAGTACAGAAGGAACTGTCACACTGATCTGTGAACACAAGAAAAGGTGTGGACGCGAGGGGCTAGCCGCTTGATGAGATGCACAGCCTTCAGTGGCTCTTATTTTCTTTAAGGTCCCATAGTAAATAAGATCTTCTTCTCGTTCTCATTTCCCCTGCTGCTGAGTGACAATAGTTCTAGTTTTTCTTGGAGAATTTGTCCATTAGACAGATAAATCAGTTTTTTGTGATCATCCATTTACTGTGTCCTACACTTGAAAGTTATTATTAACCTTGGTGCTCCGGCACTATGCAATCTAGCGAAAGTAGGACCTGTTATCTTGCTGGTGTCCTGCCAGCATGTAATAGATAATTTCAAGTAGTTAACGGGTGGGGAGGGGGGGTGGGGGGTAATGCAATTTCTTTAGGAATTTAACCCTTTTGACTACAAGAGGCTGTCATTTTTGATATGCAATAATTTGCACATCTTGTTATAAAAAGATTTCTCTACACCGGCGAAGAACAAGGTATGAAAGGTTGTAAACGGTACTTTTAATTTGATATATTATTCATAAAGGCGTCAAAAATGTCATATGCTTCATAACAGTTCTTTTTTTTTTTTTTTTTTTTTTTTTACCAGTTCCACTCCTGTTTTTTGTATGGCATTATTAGGTTGGCTAAAGAAAAAAAAATTGAATAATTAATATTGAATTAATAGTTTTTTCACTATTTATTACTAATCGGAGTTCCCCTAATGATGTGTTAAATGTTTGACTTGCCATTTATTCATTTCATCTTTGCATATGGATTTTCCTTGCATTTAAAGGTGCGTAGTCAGCTTACACGTTTGACTCCAGTTGTGCCCATCTGGAGTCCATGAGCTTGACAGTGCAGTGCTTGTTACTACTGAGTCTTAGCCTTTGGCCCGTGAGTTTCATTCTGTCTTTCTCATAGTGCTTTAGTTTTTTTTTCCCTCTGTAAAAATGCATGCGGTCTTGGCTGATTCCAAAGACAAATTTCCTTGGAGTGCTTTTACAGATTTGACAGAATCCGAGTCTGTGGTTGTGTGTGTGTTCCCACCTTGTGATTTGAGCTTTGGATATTCTCAGCTGGCCTTTGACCTCAGAGGAAGGGTAAAGACTCTGTAAATAAATGGTTTGATGGAAATACATACAAATACCTATTTTCCGTCGCTGTGATGGAATTGCTGTGGAGTTTTACTGTTTTTTTTTTTAACACGGTTCTCCTCCAATTGCTGCCACCTGTTTGTGGAAAATTATGAGCATTTCACTTAGTGGTTTCCTCTTTTCTTCATTTGATTTAGAACTTTAGTCAAAGAGAAAAGTGAAATTTCCGATTAGTTGTTAAAGCAATAGTATTGACCACCAGGTCTTCAAAATGGAAAAAACTAAAATTAGATTTAAAAAAAAAAAAAAACCTATTATTATTTGCTTGTAAAATTTTAAAACCTTGACTCTGCCGTGTGATTAGGGATTCCTAACATCTGAAATAACAATCCACTCTAATCCATACTGGCAGCATTTTTTTTCTTCCTGTGAAACACTAGACTGTTTAAGTTGTAGCTCTGTATATTCCAATTAGAGCTGAAACACGGCAAACAGATGTGTCAAATGGATTTCACATTTGCGTTCATAAAGAAATAAAAATACAAAAAATGTAATCTTCTCACTTCTGTCTCTTCACAAAGGGTTAATTATTCACATTTGTTTTAGAAGGGGACGAGGAAGCGTTTTGACGTCCTAAGAGTCGGCTGTGTCACGCATATAGATAGCAATGACAGTGTAACAGTCGCTGCCTGGATGCTTTTTTTTTTTTTTGCACAGTATTTTTTTTTATTTCTTTAGAATGGGGCTAAAGAACAAAGCTTTCAAATGAAACAGCAAAGGACATAAAATTGTAAATGGCATTAAAACCTTTTGAACTCCATTTTTCACAAAACATTTCCTTTGAGACATTTTTTTTTGATTAATTTGGATGCATAACATTACATAGGAAGCAATTACAGCACTGAAAAAAAATGTAAGGGGAGGTTTACAATAAGCACTTTGTGTGTGATGACAAAATGTATTCTGGGTAATAATTATTCAAAAATAAAGAGAAAAGCTGCCATTGTTGACACTGATGAAAATTCGATATGTTCTTCATAAAAGCCACTAACCAAACTTTGCATGCATCTTCATTGCAATCGCAAATCAGTAAGAGTTCATACCGGCAGTGAGTGTTTGCTTTCAGAGGTATGGCATTTTAGACTGTTGTGGAGTGTGAAAAACATGAAACGAATCCAAAAATTAAAAACTTTACACAGACAGAAAAGCCAATAAGATTGATCACATTGATATCTGTTAGAAATAAAAGCTGTCTGAGAGCATTGCAAAAATGCATATGCAAAAACTAGACAAAAAAAAACTTTAAGTGGGAGTTGTTTTGCGTTTATTTAGCAAAAAAAAAAAAAAAAAAAATAAACCAATGGGGTAAGCAAAATGTACTTGACAAGATTTCTTAAAGTAAGCTAAATAATTGTAAATATACATTTTTTGATAAGTCAATACTTCTTACAATAAGGAAAACAAGATCTGATGTCATGATATAAATACTTTTCACTTGGTTAGATTTCATGTTGTGCAGTGAACAGAAGGAGAAGACTTACTTTGTTACTTTTGGGCTTTTTCATTTTTCACATTTTTTTTCTCAGTGTGATATCCAAATCCTATAGAACAGGGATGCTAAACCTTTGTGCCCAAGAATTTGTGTGGGCATTGTGACATAGTGGTTAAGGATTTGGACTTCAAATCCTGCTACTGACAATGTGGGACCATGGGATGGCAAAAGAATTGTAACCAATTGTATCTTAAATGTTGTAAGTCTCCTTGTATAAAGGTGTCATCCAAATCTTCTTATATAATACGCAAGCATGGCTGTCCGTTTGTCTGTCCGGGATTTTAAATCACCTGTAGCTCGCAAACCGTTTGACCTATTGACCTGAAATTTTGTACATATATACTATGTGACGTCTACTATCCACTTTCGGGGTGATGATTGACCTCCAAGGTTATTCCTCTTTTTATTTTTATTGTATTGTAGAACTCTCGGCAGCGACCAGCAGGGCGTTTGTGTGGCGCATGTGTATGGGCGGCGTTCTCATCCCTATCACCTTCGCCGTCACTTCCTCTACCTCTTCATATCTTAAATCATTCTTGAGGCAGATTGAAGACTTAAGTAGTAATTGGACCACAAACACCGACTTAATCAGTTTTAACGCAAAAAGATGCAGGTGAAAGAAGAGAAGAAGTTGGTCCGCTAGGCTGGAGAAAAGAAGAGCTGCTCAGGAAGCAGCAAGCGCATCAACCTCGGAGTAAACGAATGCTAAACGTACAGAGAAAGAGGATGAAAACTAGGAATGCTCAAATCAAGTGTATTCACTGCACGCTATCATGCAGTGCACCGTTACTGGTAAATAAATAAAAGACATAATTTACATGTTCCAAAATACCACCATTGTACATTTTAGTCTTAAATTCTTAAGGCCTATACTCTTATTAGGTAAAAGTGAAGGGAAAATTTCTTTATCCACCCAAAGGTATTGTATTAGGGGGATTGAACAAGGTATAATGGATAGTTTCAGTGCATATGTGTCTTTTCATTTTTTTTTTTTAATAAATTATTTTTTTAATGTGATCACAATAGCATGGTTAGATGAGAAATTAAAAAGCCTTATACTGTATGTCCATACTTATAATTTGCAAAAAGTATACAGCTCAGAGTTTGAATTTCTGGCGTAATAGAGGGGGGGGATTAGCCCCCAAGGGTAACTACAAATGGGAATATTTTATTGGGCTTTGAGGGATTTCATCATGGGGTTTATAAAGAATGATATGATCATCATGTGATACCAGATATATCTCACCATGTGCACATACTAAATTTATTCATTTACAGCTTCTACCCTTTAACAAGAAAAAAAATCAGCTTAAAACCAATAAAAAATACAAACATTATTATGTCATTTCCACATGAATTAGTGAATATCAAAATAATTCAGAATATTTTAATTTACACAAGCTGTTTTTGTAAGAGCTCAGTTTTCATCTGATATTTGTGACATTTGCTGTAGTCAGACTGCATCAGTGTGCGGACGCTAGCAGGTTAGTAACACTTACTGAAGTAGAAGGTTTAATCCACAAGTCAAATGAATGCAAATTTCAAATGACACACACCTGATGCTTTAATTTTACAAATCTTTCCCTTCTGTGTCAGAATTCCTATAAAAAAATAATTTGTTTTGATATTTTCAAGTTACAGTAGATTTCAGATCACATTTTGTTATTGCTTATGCCTGTGTGTTAATGCACAATTAATCATTAAATTTGACTGACTGTTTAGTAAGGGCAGATATTAGTCGTAACTGGAGTCGACATCACATTCAAACGTGTGTCATATGTGCTTTAGTCAAATTTTTGTTTTAACACTAATAAACATTATTTTGTTAAAAAAAAATAAAACAGTGAATGTTACAAATGTAATGTTTGCTGATTTGTTTGTAGTAATTAAGCATGCTGTGTCAGTAGCTACTCACCCTGCTAATTCCACTTCTCTGAGAATGTGCATATCTGTTTAAGCTTTGGCATAAATTTACTTTGTGCTTCAAAACATTAATGTACGTCTGGCCATTGGAGAAGTCTGGAAACACTAGCTATGGTGGTCCCCCTGTATCCACGGGGGATACTTTCTAAGAAATACTGCAGATGCCCGAAACTGTGGATAGTAGAAAACTCTATACATAAGTCATTTTTTATTTACACACATACCTATGATAAAGTTGAATAAATTGTGCACAATACGACATCACCAACATTAAATAATAATAAAATTCATTGTACATCACTCTTTCACGATTGAATGTGTCAGCATCATGAAAATGATGCCAGACACAGAGGCATGGTGATGGGATTCCCCCACGTGCTGTGCACAGAATATGGTGATGTAGACATGGCGTTGTGTATCCAGATTGGATTACAAAGGCAAAATGGAATTGCCTGTAACAAAAAGGCAATCCAAATCGAACAGTTCCCTGTAGATTCCAATAGCAAGGTCAAAACACAGAGCAGAAAACCAGTAAATCACAGAACGATACACAAATGTAAACTCACTGACTCCCTAGCGCATTCACAGTGTGCCGCCAAGAACTGTGGGAGACCTTCTGGATTTATAGGGCGGAGGACAGATGCTGGTGGTGATTGGCAGGTGACCTCACCTCTTGGGGGACAACCCACCAAACACATGGATCATTACATCCATCCATCCATTATTCAACCCGCTATATCCTAACTACAGGGTCACGAGGGTCTGCTGAAGCCAATCCAAGCCAACACAGGGTGCAAGACCGGAAACAAACCCTGAGCAGGGTGCCAGCCCACCACAGGGCACACACACCAAGCACACACTAGGGACAATTTAGGATCGCCAAAGCACCTAACCTGCATGTCTTTGGACTGTGGGAGGAAACCGGAGTACTCGGTGGGAACCCACGCAGACACAAGGAGAACATGCAAGCAGGGCAGAGCGCCAGTCCACCGCAAATGGATCTTTACACAGGCAAAGAAAATATAGCAGATAATTAACAGTAATAACATTAACATAAATAAAAGCTACAACAAATAACAAAAAGGACTTAAAACAAGACTTGTACAGGCACCCTGGTTGAGATATAACATTAGTGAGCATAATAAAAACGGAAAACTAACTAGTAATTAGACATTTCTGGCATTGAATTCACCAGAAACCAAAATGAGGAAACTTCATGTGCCAACAATAAGAGTTTTTATTCGTAATCTCGGATGACCAGAAAGTGCATGACGCTGTCCTTTACTTTGTGATGGTGATATCAAACGCCCACACTTCCTGCTGGTCTGCCATTGTAGTGTTTCAGGAACCACACCACGAAATGGTTGCTTGTGTAGAAACTTGTAGAAAAGCAAAATTACAGAAAAGACACCACAATATTTTAATGATCTTATGTAATTTTTCTATTAAAAAAACAGAATTGAACTAACCATATTAATATTTCCAAATTGATGAAAAATACCAACAAAAATGCAAAATCAGATAAACCAGCCCACATCATGTCACCAAATAATATTTAAATAATAACAAAAAGATTCAATACAAAGAAAACAAACTTATGCCAGTAATGAAACCCTGGCTGAACCATGACAAAGGGGATGCAAAT
Organism: Polypterus bichir lapradei; assembly: GCA_026402145.1. Lineage (NCBI taxonomy): Eukaryota > Metazoa > Chordata > Cladistia > Polypteriformes > Polypteridae > Polypterus > Polypterus bichir. The sequence goes on along the minus strand of JANRMT010027041.1, from coordinate 39,884,243 downwards.
GTTTTTTAGCAGCTCTGTACAGTAATATGATTATTGCAGGTTGTTTGTTTATTTTATGTTGTAATTTATGTTAAATGAACAATAAGTTACCTGTTATTTAAAATATAACTGTATTTAGTGAAACACTTACATATTGCAGTTTTTGCATCATACGTTAACTGACCAATAATTCAGGCAAAACACTGCTGTCTCCTTTATGTGATCTGTTGTAAAAATGCCCTGTGTCTCAGCTTGGCGTAAAGTTTGAAGACATATCTGTTTAGCTTTACTTTCAGACACAGGTAAAAATGGCACTACTAGAATATTAGAGCATCATTACATTCTATGATGAGGTGAGGATAGCAATCTACTGTAAGTCTAGTTGAGCTCTAACACGACTTTGTCTCTTAATCTCAGTCCGTTCTGGACCGGCATGCACAATAAAAACACATCATCAGTACTCTAAGTGGAACACAGCAGAGACCATAGAGGGCTGTCTTGAATGAATACCCCTATCTCCCCACAAATCTCGTATGGTAATCTCCAAGATTGTGTTTATTTTGTAAATACCTCTATTTGACACCATAAAGTGAAAGAAGAACCATGGAATATAAATCAGAATTTAAAACGTACGGAGAGCTGCCAAAACGTGAACACGCTAATTTGAGCAAGAGTACAGTCATCATGTACCATCAATCCAGCTGTTAGGCAGTGCATCACTGAATCTGACATATGGAGCCAGTACAAGTTAATAATGGCAAAAACATTGCCTAAGATGTTCCTGTATGATTTCCCATAAAGATGACCATGATCTGAAGTTTGTAAAGACCCTAGCATATGGGAAACTTTACTGTCATTTTCATCAGATCATTGGGAGCACATGTTAAGTAGAAATTAATATTACAGTTCTGGGGGATGCATCTTCAAAAAATGCCATAATTCTCACATTTAATATCCGCTTTGTCTTCTAACATGTATGGGGTATGTGCTCAAATTATGACAAGTTTTTATGAAAACACTAGAACACTTTATGGCTGAAATTAAGTTCTTGGATGTTTTGTTTTTTTAGGTGCCTCACTTGTTGGTTTTTTAAAGAGAATTATAAAGGGTGGTCCATGGCAGTATGTAACTTTTCTAGGCTGTTTTAGCTACTGTACTTATAAATGTGCAATCAGTAGTTAGTTTTGTGCACTGAAATCCAACTGTGCTGTAAAGGATCTTAAGGCCCCACAACAGTGTTTGTCATGGAGTGATTTAGAATTCCTTTTCTGCATAGGTACATATTTTAAACATGCTAGATTCTAGTGATGCATTTCTCTGAGGGTTGTATTGATTTCACATCAAGTTTCTATTTTTATTTTTATTTTTTTGAATAAACAATGGTAAGATTCCTAGTTTTCTAGTTTTAAGTCACAGACAGGGTGTGAAGAGGTTTGAGGATGCTTACAAATCCCACAAAGCAGGACAGCACCTTCACTGGCCTGCTGAGACGTAGCCCAGGAAGCCAGCCCCCACCAACCTCAAGCATATTTTCATTTGCACAGTCCTAAAAATGGAGAACCGCTTTTAAATGTTCAACATGCTCAAAAATACCTTATGAGAGCGGGGAGCAGTAAAACCTCCGGCTCAGTGAGAAAAGTCGCATATTTAAATAAATGTGAAAAAGCACAAAAATCAGCCAAAGCAAAATGTTGGCAAATAGGATATCTCAGAAAATGTCATCCCAGGTGAAGAAGTCCTAATATGTAATTCCCAAAACAGAAACAATAATATCAAGAAAACAGAAAATCTAAAGAAAGCAATACTTACAAAAGGTCTCCAAACAACTCTCAGTGATCCACTCTTTGGATCCCCAGAGGGAGGACTCAGCAGCAGCGACATCATGGTGGCCCTGCCTCCTGGGGTTCCATCTACAAAACACAAGAAATGGCAGAACATTTAAAAGTACACAAATAACAAATAACCACACCTAACAAAAATTGCATAAGAACATAAAAAATATTAATTCAATAACAACAAATGTTAAACAGAAAATACACACACCCTGGCTAAAACAGAACATTTCCTCAATAAAGTGTCATATCCTATAACAAATTGCATTTTATTAAAGTCATCATTATTCATTCTAGTTTTATATATTAAAATATATCCAGTGGATTCAGAAGATATTTAGACCCCTTCACCTTCTGGACACTTTATTCTGATGTACATTTAGTTTTAAATGAATACATTTGCCGTTTGTGCCCAACAATGTACACTCAATAACCCAAGATTTATTGGAAATATCCTTCTATATAAAAGAGGTCGGGATTGTCCTTCTGTCCCGTGAATGCTACGCAGGCGCAGAGTTTCACACATGCCCCGTCCATTTTGCAATGCACGATGGGATTTGTAATTTCGTTTTTCCAGGTAAAAGATGATTTTCTACTCCAGACTGTGTGAGTAGCACGGAGTTTCACACAAGCCCCGTCCATTTTGCAATGCATGATGGGATTTGTAGTTTCGTTTTTCCAGGTAAAAGATGATTTTCTACTCCAGACTGTGCGATATCTTCTTCTTCTTTCTTACTATATAAAAGCGTTTAGGATTGTCCTTCCGTCCCGTGAGTGGAAAGTGTAGCGGTATTTCGCTTATCACAGACTTACTACTTGCAGCTTGCGGTACGAAGCGACATGATGTGAGCAGAGTTCTGGTGCTCCCATCGTTCCCTTGCTTTTGTGTGCGATGCGCTGGAAAAATAGACAAAATTATGTCTCTGGAAATAATTAATGTTGCTGGAGTACAAATGCCTCACCGCATAGTAAATATCATCAAAAGGGCGACCTCAATATAGAAAAAAAGTTTAAATTTCATCACAAAAATAACAGAAACTACAAGTATTAAAGTAATACCGCTCAAATGCAATATAACCAAATTAATGAGTTTGTATAAAATATTTAATTGATCTACATATTGAATTGCCTTAAGAAGTGGTCAACTTAAAAGTCGGTCGTCTTAAAAGGCGGGTCAGCCTAGTTAAAAATAAAAAATGAATAAAAATCCCATATAAGAAATATTCAATATAAAGCCCATGTACTCTGTACATAAAAGTATGTTTTCATATACAGAGAGATGTTTTTAAAGCTCCTAACAGTCATAACATACAGTTTGTTTGCTGGTTAGTAAATATTCCTTACTGTGACTTTTCCCCAATTTTGTGTAAGCAAACCCTAAATCCACTGGGGCGCTGTGAGTAGTGTGACTCATAATTCTTGGCCAGCAACTCATCCCTAGAATCCATACCTAGATATGACAAATTAGGTGGTGATGGATCTCAACTATGAATAGCTTGTTCCAACTCTTCTCAAAGGTGGAGTGGTTTGGCTTGTCCACAATAATAATCTTAGTTCACCTTAACATATGTTTTGAGCCATTTCAGGTCTTTGCTAGCCATGTGGCTTAGAGAATTAAGCTGTGAAAAGAGAAGTGCTCCCCATGAAATGCTTTTACTTTTTAAAACTAGCCACTTTAAACAGCATTTGATGCCATGTCCGACAACTTCATGGGAAGTCCAGATTAACCTAATAAAGTAGCCACTGTAGTGCATATCAAAGTGAGGCAGCAGGGGAGAAGAAAACTACTCTGGTGCCCACACATTTTTAGAAACGTTAGATCAATGTCTGTTGGACCAAAGTGTAATGCTCCTGGTGTCTTGGAATTACCCGTTTCCTGGGACATCGTTAGTCATGAACCAAGGACGAAAATAACAAGACAGTGCATATTGCAATTCAATTAAAGAAATTGGTGTCCCGTCAATAGAAAAAAGAATAAGCTAATAAGTAATCCGTAAAAACTAGTGCTCTTCTGTGGAAGACAAAGATCTATAAATAAATAGACAAAAGTTAAATTCAAGGTTAAAACCCAGAGATAAGATTGGGTTACTTTGCTCTTTACCTTCCTGTGGGCCTCCATTGCAACTTCCTGGGGTCCTCCTGTTGGGTTTCTGCCAGACGCCGGTGAGCATAGCTATCCTTTAAATGGCTTTCATCTCAGTTCCCTCAGCCAGTCACTGCTGGGACTCCTAATGCCCAACTCCATTGCACCACCACCATCCCAGGTATACCTGGAACGCAGTTCCTTTTGCTCATTGTAGGACCTTGCAACTGCCTTGTCTCCTGTTGACTGCACTGGCTCATACTCCCACTCTTACTCTTCGCTCTCTTCAAACTTTCTCTTTTGATTTTCTTCCTTTGCTTTCTTTTTTCCCAATCTCTATTTTCTCTCAATCAGTTCAGACCCTTTATATACTTAGTGGGTGTAGGTGCTTTGTGTAATGACCTGCAGAACGCCAATGGGGAATCATACTTGCATGTGAACACACAGTCAACCAATTCCACACCCCAGTGCTGCACAGTTTCCCAGTTGCCACACACCTACACCCACCAAGTTTGAGCTGCACTGTTTTTATTTTAAAAATCACACACAACTACAGACTTCTAACTCACTTCACCACACAAAGTTGGTCTATTAGTCTGTGCCTGTGCATTTGACTATTAATAATAATAATGATAATTCTTTACATAGTGTATATATAGCACTTTTTTCACTACTCAAAGCGCTTTAGTGAGTGGGGAGCCACTTCAGCCACCACTAATGTGCAGCACACACATGGATGATGCAATGGCAGCCATTTGTGCACCAATACTCTCACCACACATGAGCTATTAGATAGTGAAGTGGTGAGAGACAGGTAGTCCGTTAGAGACAGGGGATGGGCCAGAATGACCAGGCCATGGACAGCAATTTAGCCTGGACATTGGGATACACCCTGCTCTTTTTGAAGGATGCCCATGGATCTTTTATGACCACATAGAATCATTGCCTCAGTTTCACATCTCATCTGAAGGACGGTGCAATTTTTACAGCACAGTGACCCCATCACTGCACTGGGGCATTGGGATATACGTTCAGACCTTGGGGTAAGTACCCCCTGCTGACCTTACCATCACCTCTTCCAGCAGCAACCCAAGCTTTTCCTAGATGGCCTCCCATCCATGTACTGGCTGGGCTTAGCTTCAAGTGGATTACCTGTTCTGAAGTGCATGTGATAGCTACTGGCATTTCAGCATTCACAGTTTTGGTGGAACATTCAACGTTCTGACACAGGCACTAATATTGCACAGCCACTCACAGGTCCAATTCCAAAGCCAGGTGGGACAACTGGATTAAAGCCACGAAGCTAACACTACAGCAAAACTTCAAGAAGAGAAAATGAATGATAAAATACTGCATGTGTTTAATGTATGCATCTGTTCTACGCACACATTGTACTTAGACGTATGGTTAATTTTTTCAGTTTCTGCTCAAGTGTACAATTATAATTTTCTGATATTCAGATATGTGTTGTTTAAGAGGAGCGCAAGTCTTTGCAGATTAAAAAGTCCATTTGTATTCACTATTCTAATTTGAACAGCTATATTGGATTCATTCAGCACCCCTTTCAGAAATAATAAGCTCTCCAGCTTGCAGAGGTCATGTGGTAGTCGCTGGCTTTTCTTACAGTGTGGCGCCTGTCTTTATGAAGATTTTAAATACTCTTCATGTCTCACATTATGAACAGCAGTAGTTTTTCAAGCCTGTTTGCATCAGTGTAAAGTGCTGTTGCATTGCGTCTGCTATTTCTGGAAGTGCATCAGAGCCTCTCCTAAGTTGTGACCTTTTGGTTAGACTGAGTTATGTAAACCTGTATTCCATTTGTACAGAGTGATATTTAATTGTTTATTTAGACATGGCAGGTTCCGGGTGCTAAAAGCGTGTGCTTGTGGGTAATTGGTTTTGCTAGTGTCAAGTGCGTTGATGTCATCCACTGGTTTACAAGCACGAGAGCTGGCAGGGTATGAAGCTTTAGAGCAAGACGACTGTTGAAATAAATTAAAATGTTTACTGTTACATGAGAACAAAGTGTTCCTTTGGCAGGCAGATCCTCTTGACTTTCCTGTTGCATTTGTGCTTTCAACTGAAAGATAAATTAACAAAAACCACCAAAACAACGGCTTATCAAGCTGTTAAAAATGTTATACTTTCAGCAGACACTCTTCTGCGCTTTATGTCTTATTGTTAGACGATGATTTCAACACACAGTTAGGTCATCAAGTTGACAATATAAAAATGAAAGGCAACAGGAAAACAGAAAAATACAGTGGACTGGAAATATGTAAAATAAGATAGATTCGCAGGCTTAGAACTCAGCAGTTAACAATAAATGTTTAGAGAGTAAGAGAGATTAGGAATCAACATGATTTAAAAGAAAAAGACAGATGAAGTCTAAACACTGAAAAACGGAATTAAAACAAGGTATAAGGAATCAAGTATCCAACTGCAGTGTGTTCTGGCCCACCTAAAAAATGAGCGACAATGACAAAAAATGGAAAGAAACTCTCAAGTATTAATGGGAAAAGACGACTCAATTAGACATCAAGCTCGAAAAATATCTGTAACACGAAAGAGGTCAAAGTAAACATTGTGAAAGACTCAAAACTGACTCTTCGTCCAGATAGTTCTGGAACCTGCTGTTTCAAACTTTGATGCTTAGTCACTGTATACAGTATTTCTTTGACTAAAACTCAAATGTGGTTGAAGTTAAAGTGATCATTGTCAACAATGAAGTGGACAGCATTCTGTTCAGTGAAAAAGAGCCACCCAGTCTTTTCAAAATTGACGCGATGTGTGTAGTCCAATGACAGTTTAGCTCAACTCTCCTTTTCAAATGGTGGAGTTGGCTGATGTGTGGCTGTTTAATCGGTTAAATCAAGACAACCAGTAACGTGGCATGTCAGTCCTGATTTATACCCATGTAGCCAAACTGAGGTAAGCGAAAGGAAAGTGGAGGAGCTTGCACTTTGTGCTATGGGTCTCTTTGTTCCAGACACACACAATGTGCAGCAAGTGAATTTTGGGCAGAAGAAACTCTAAAGACATTGCTTGTCATTGGTTAAACATGATGTACTGTACACTGATGCTACTGTACAGTTTCTTTTATTGCGTAGAACTTTTTTTTTTATTTTATTGATTTTATAGTAATCATTCCATACAAATAGATCAATTTTTACAAAAAAATGGGATTAAAAACAAATCAACCCCCACCCCTCATCTATCTGACAGCTGTCTGAGGTCAGACCTTGTCCTGTCATTCTCAGTCTTTCCTCCATGTAAACCTGTTCTTAAATGCATTAAATGTCATATTCTTATCATCAATGAGTGTCTCATAAGAATTATTATTATTATTTACTTAGCAAATGCCTTGATCCAAAACATGGGTTACCAATGTTTTTTTAAGCTAAGAACCCCAAAATATTGTTAAATTGGTCAGGAGCCCCCATTACTTTAAACCCAATGCTGCGAAGTAGAGCATGATCTTGGATCTCGGTTACTGCTAACAGTAGTCCCACAGCATGATTTAGTATAATAGTAGACCAAAGTAAATGTTTGACTACACTAGACTATTGACATGCATGTGATGAAATGTTTTGTGATATTTCTAGACCAAGTGTTGTCAACATTTTTTCTTGGCATGCCTCCTCCACGAATTGAATGTTTCCAAATACCACAGTTTGTGTGGTCTTAAGTTGTTAAGTATTGAATTATTATTTGACACAAACAACTAAAGGTAACATTTCTTCAATCCCCCATCCCTAATATTGTGTGTTGGAATTTTAACAAGTCATTACTGACATATGTTTACTCTGGTGTGTGTCTCTTTAATATTTCTTATGTAAGAAAAATGCTTTTTTAATTAATTATTTTTCTTTTATTGTAGGGACAGTAGTGTAGTTTAATATGAAATAAAAAATGAAAAGCCTAAAATTTCCATACTTTTAATTTACAAAAAGTATACAGTTACAGTTACATATGAATTCAGATTAAAAGAAATATTCTCCAATTTCAAAAAACAACAAAATAACCCAAAGTCAAAGGAAGGCTCCACAGTTCTTCTTTGGGGTTCTTTCTGTTTCTGTATTTATTCTGAAGGAATGATAAAAGGTTCCTGAACGTTAACAACTCTGTCCGAAATAAAAGCTATCCACTGTCGATTGTTATTTGTAAACTGTAAAGTGAACTGTCAGATACGTTTATTTTATTATTAACAACTGTTAACATTCTGCTTTGCTCCTCATTGTATATTCTTCTACATTATCCATCCATCCATCCATCCATCCATCCTCTTCCACTTATCCGAGATCAGGACGTGGGGGCAGCAGCTTGAGCAGAGATGCCCGGACTTCCCTCTCTCCGGCTACTTCTTCCAGCTCTTCCGGGGGAATCCCGAGGCGTTCCCAGGCCAGCCGGGAGACATAGTCTCTCCAGCGTGTCCTGGGTCTTCCCTGGGGCCTCCTCCCGGTTTGACGTGCCTGGAACACCTCACCAGGGAGGAGCAGCGGCTCTACTCTGAGCCCCTCCCGGATGACTGAACTTCTCACCCTAGGAAAGCCCAGACACCCTGCGGAGGAAACTCATTTCAGCCACTTGTATTCGCAATCTCATTCTTTTGGTCACTACCCATAGCTCATGGCCATAGGTGAGGGTAGGAACGTAGGTTGACTGGTACATTGAGAGCTTTGCCTTACAGCTCAGCTCCTTTTTCACCATGACAGACCGATACAGAGCCCGCATCACTGCAGACGCCACACCGATCCGCCTGTCGATCTCATGCTCCATTCTTCCCTCACTTGTGAACAAGACCCTAAGATACTTGAACTCCTCCACTTGGGGCAGGATCTCACTCCCAACCCTGAGAGGGCACTCCACCCTTTTCCGGCAGTGTGAGATGGGTGGTGGCCGAAGGCGTGGACCTTGGCGGTCCGATCCTCGGCTACAGAAACTGGCTCTTGGGACGTGGAATGTCACCTCTCTCTCTCTTCTACATTAGTCTGACAAATTCTACAACTGTTCTCAAAATGATGGTACACTACAAATGTTTACTCAAGTTAAAATATTGTAATGTTTGTGGATTGGATTGGCTCCACAATCAGAAATTCACCCTTTCTGAGACAGTCCATCCTGAGACCATTCACAATTAAGCAGTGCTTACATTGTTGTTGGCTCAGGTTAAAGTAATACTCCACCCAAAATGCATTTCTATATGTTACTTAACCCTGTGTGGTTTGTCATGATGGCCAACAAAAAAATTATAATCATGTTTTCATGGAGAATGGAAACCATAAAGTTCCTGATACAATGGAAGGCTATGTTGACCTACACTGGACAACAGAAACTAATTTCAAAAATGTCCAAAGAAAAAAATCTCACATTACCTGTGTTGCATAATCCACATGTTAAGTCGCTCAGATGTACTCTCACAACTTGCAAAATAAATTCATTTTTTGCTTAAATAAATAATTTTGGAAAATCAAAGTGTTGCATAAACAGGAAACCCTTTCAGACAGAATTGAGAATGTGAATTGAAGACGGGACTCTTGAGCTGTGGGGAGATGAGGGGACTCGGAGAGACTCCAGCAGTACATGGTTTAAACCGTAAGGGGGAGCTACTGTTATGCAGAGGCAGAAACAGCACAGGAGGACATACTGCATAAAGAATTGATCCAAGGCGTTTAAAAGCATAATGAGCCGGGGCAATCTTATGATAAAGTCTCTGCATGAGTTGGGCTTTGTCAGTAGCTTTCAAACCTAAAGGAGATGATGTAGAGTATTATGTGCTTCAGGCAAAAAAGTTAGAAAAGGGCATTGAGCCATAAAGTACTGAGGACAACCACAGTTTAATATTGTGTACCGTGCTTTCAAGTAGGACCCCAGAACAATTATCTAATATGAGTTATTACAACAAAGTCCCTGACATTTTCTACCAATGCAGCCACTTAATGCTGCGCTTTTCAGTATCACCTTGACATTACTGTATGCTGTGGCTCTGACGTCTGGTAGGTGTATCTCCTCTACAATGTTCTGCATGCATCTTTGAGAGAGTAAAGCTACCACATGCACTGCAAATTAACACAATAATGCATTTTTATATAATTAATCTTCAGATAATGGATATCTCTAATATTCTCCATTCTAAGATCTCTACTTCCAAAAATCATATATTGTTTACTTTTTAAATATCTGATATTTTTCTCCTTGACAACACATTTGCAACACAGCACTTGTATTGTGGTATTATGTTTCAAAGGAGTGCACTCTCTTCTTTACTCAGTAGCAATATTAGATATTTATAATTTTTGAAGAGTTCATGTCCATAATGATTTCCATACCCTGTCTAATGGGTTTGTCTTTTTAAAGTGCTGCTGGCATTAAGCATTTATCACAAAAACAAAATGACACAATTGTGACAAAAGAGAACTGCCAGACCCATTCTGGGTCTTAAATGTCTTAAAATTATTCACAAACAACAATTAAAATAGAAGACACTTATACATATTATGTATCATGACAAATATTTTAAAAAATAACCAATAATGCACACAACAGTGTCAAATTTAAAATATGCATATCTTTGCGACATGTGTAATTCACATTTATGCATTCCTGTAATCCAAATTCTCCAACATGTCAGAGCTCTTATAATATGTTGATGTCCTCAAACTGCCTTTAGAATTATTCAAGTGTGTTATCTTTTAGTACAAGTCACAGGTGTTATGACTTGATGACGGGATAAAGAGGCAGGCAGAGCCTGCTCATCGCACTAGACACCATGCATATTCAGTGTATGTTTTTCATTATGTAGTATCTTTTGCTCTTGTCTTTAAACTATTTTCATTTATACTTTTTTTTTTCTTGAGTTTATATACTCTGATGTTGACTATATATAATCAGGAATGACTTTATAAATTCCGACGCTGACTTTATATATTCAGGTTTTCACTTTATAGATATATATAAATATGACAACAACACTCATGTCAATGACAAAACAATTACATTAACAATCATGTTACGTTATTTTTAAAATTTTTCCTTTTCTTTTTCATAACTTCTTTTATACACTACTTCTCCGCTGCGAAGCGCGGGTATTTTGCTAGTCTTCTTATATAATACGCTACCATGGCTGTTCGTTTGTCTGTCCAGGATTTTAAATCACCTGTAGCTCGCAAACCGTTTCACCTATTGACTTGAAATTTGGTACACATATACTACGTGACGTCTACTATCCACTCTCGGGGTGATGATTTTTATTCCTCTTTTTATTTTTTTTTATTTTATTGTAGAATCAACTCTCAGCAGCGCACAGCAGAGCGGCCGTGTGGCGCATGCGTATGAACGCCGTTCTCATTCCCTACCTTCCTTTGCCATCACTTCCCCTACCTCTTCATATCTTTAATCATTCTTGAGGCAGATTGAAGTCTTAAGTGCCAGCTTAAGTGAAAAATTAAAGAAAACGTGCTAAGTAATTGCAACACAAAAACTAACTTAATCAGTTTTAACACGAAAAGATGCAGATGAAGGAAGAGAAGCAGTGGGCTGATAGGGTGGAGAAAAGAAGAGCTGCTCAGGAAGCAGCAAGCGCATCAACCTCTGAGCAAATGAATGCTAAACGTACAGAGAAAGAGGATGAATGCTCAAGTCAAGTGTATTCACTGCACACGCCGTTACTGGTATTACATATTTGTGTAAATGTTTTTTTTATTTGAATATTGCCAAATCAAATTCAACACATCTGCCGTGATTCTGGATGTAAAGTGAATGAAGTAGCTGTAATATTGTATTTGGCGGGCTGTGTCTTAATGCAGTGCATTAATCTACAAAGGATTTGGTGATCCTGTGACACACAGTTGTAAGTAAAGATAAAGCTTTTGTTGTAAGACTGGCCCTCTCCCTGAGTGCAGCTTCAAGTGAATGTTATGGCTGAAGAGGAATGACCCCAAGTCAGAGTTCCATTTGAGCTCGCCAGGACCACTTGACCTCAAGGTTGCCACAAAACACTTGTGATCTTGACAGTGCTAGACAGTCAGAAGAGAGCCATTGCTGTGTTTCACTCTGCCAAATAATGTGGTAGCAGCTAACACTTAGTGTGGGCTTGCCTGGGAAGCTTGCACAAATGGCCAAATGCTCCCCTGCAGCTATCACCTGTTAGGTCTTTTGGAGCAATGAAGCATTCATTAACACTTTTCTATTTACCTGCCATAGTCTCTGTTCCTGGGAGTAAGTGCGTTTCCCTTTGTCACAGAAAAGCCAGCAGCATATGCAAGGATGCAGCTCTGATGTCAATGACATTAATGCTAAACGGCTGTTCCTGGGATTTTCCTAGATAGTAGCCTATTCTATAGTGCTAGCAGGAAGTCTTTCTTCCATGTTAAGAATTCTTTACACTCAGGGCTTCCAGACTTTGTAGTTGTCATTGTTAAAAGTGGAAGATGTAAAGGGTTAAGCCTTCTTGTTCTGTCCTTTTTAACGAAAAATAATCCCTTCCGGCTTTCCCCCACTGCTCTGATGTTCCTTAAAGTAAATTTGTCTTGAATTATAATCAAACACTGGGAAAAATGGTGAAAGTTTTGGCACTTGAATATCATTATCTGATTTTGTATGCCTGCCAGAACGACTGGAAGCAGTCAAAACAAAAATCCCAGTGTATAAAAACTGAAGATTTGTTAATGTTCTGCCGAGCAAATTATACGATTACTCTGGAAAGATGACTATCATGTTTAAAGAAAGAAAGAAAAAGTCGAAAGCCTCTTAAATAAAGGTGGATGCAGTTTCTTAGCACCCACTTCACCCCTCAAATTTCACAACCCTGGTAAGGCCAGCTGGTTGAGTTCCTGCCCTCTGTGCATCTATGTCTTTACTGTCGGACGTCAAGCATTACTAAGTCACCTGTCATTTTTAAAGCACATTTGCCTGTCCAGCCATCCATTCATTTTATTAACCCATTTATCTAGGGCAGGGTGTCTGGGAAACTGGTGCCTGTCACAGAACGCATCAGGCTCAAGGCAGGAATAACACCTACCTAGAGTTCCAGTCCATCACAGGGAAAACACACATAATGTCACCATTACACCTAACCTACATGTCTTTGGACTTTGAAGGAAACCTTCACGGACAGAGGAAAAACATGCCAACCCCACACAGTGAGCAACTGGGACATGAACCCTTATTGTAAGGCAGCAACTCAACCACTGACCCTCCAGACCATCCTGCCTGTATGATCTTGTTGGATATCCCATTACAAAGGCATGGGCATTAATAATTAATGCTTTGGACTTCAGACCCTGAGGTTGTGGGTTCAAATCCCGCCATTGACACTGTGTGACCCTGAGCATGTCACTTCACCCTCCTGTGCTCCAATTGGAGAATGAAAAGAATTGTAACAAATTGTATCTGAAATGCTTGGATAAAAGCGTCTGCCAAATAAAGAGAAGAGAAATGTAAATGTAATATGGAGTTGACTCCTGTTTGACAGTAACAGCGTTTGTGGCCTATCTGCCTAAAAAGCATTTGTGAAGTCAAGTACAGATGACAGGTGAAGACCTAGTTCATTATCGGTGTTCTAATTCTTGCCAAAGGTGTTCAATAGGATTGAGGTCAGGGCTATATGCAGGCTGCTCTGGTTCCTCCACACCAAACTTGTCAGATTATGTCTTTATTGAGCTGGCTTTGTGCACAAGGGTAAAATCATGCTGGAACAGGAAAGGCTCTTTCCCAAACTATTGCCAGAATGTTGGAAGTGCACAATTGTCTAAAATGTTTTTGTATGCTTAAGTTTTAACATTATCCTTCACTTGAACGAAGGGCCTTACCTCAAACCTGAAAAACACCCTCAGACCATTATCCCTCCTCACCAAACTTTACATCAAGCATTATGCAGTCTGGAAGGGTAGTGTTCTCCTGATATCTGCCAAACTCAGATTTGTCCATTCGACTACCTGATGGTGAAATGTGGTTCATCATTCCAGAGAACACGTTTTTACTGCCCCAGAGTCCAATGGCGGTATGTTTTATACCACTCCAGCCAATGCTTGGCGTGTTGTTGATGATGGTCTTAAGCATGTATGTGTATGCTAGGTCATGGAAATCCTGTTTCATGAAGCTCCGGATGCAACAGACAATGGGTGATTTGATGTGTTATATACTTCAGAATTCATTGGCCCTGCTCTGTTTGTTTCAGTGGTCTACCACTTCATGGTTGAGATGCTGTTGCTCCTTGATATTTCAATTTTACAATGATAGCACTTACAGTTGTGCTTGAAAGTTTGTGAACCCTTTAGAATTTTCTATATTTCTGCATAAATATGACCTAAAACATCATCAGATTTTCACTCAAGTCCTAAAAGTAGATAAAGAGAAACCAGTTAAACAAATGAGAAAAAAATATTATACTTAGTCATTTATTTATTAAGGAAAATGATCGAATATTACATATTTGTGAGTGGCAAAAGTATGTGAACCTCTAAGATTAGCAGTTAGTTTGAAGGTGAAATTTGAGTCAGGTGTTTTCAATCAATGGGATGACAATCAGGTGTGAGTGAGCACCCTGTGTTATTTAAAGAACAGGATCTATCAAAGTCTGCTCTTCACAACACACGTTTGTGGAAGTGTATCATGGCACGAACAAAGGAGATTTCTGAGGACTTCAGAAAAAGAGTTGTTGATGTTCATCAGGCTGGAAAAGGTTACAAAACCATCTCTAAAGAGTTTGGACTCCACCAATCCACAGTCAGACAGATTGTGTACAAATGGAAGAAATTCAAGACCATTGTTACCTTCCCCAGGAAAGGTCGACCAACAAAGATCACTCCAAGAGCAAGGCGTGTAATAGTCGGCGAGGTCACAAAGGACCCCAGGGTAACTTCTAAGCAACTGAAGGCCTCTCTCACATTGGCTAATGTTCATGTTCATGAGTCCACCATCAGGAGAACATTGAACAACAATGGTGTGCACGGCAGGGTTGCAAGGAGAAAGCCACTGCTCTCCAAAAAAAACAATGCTGCTCATCTGCAGTTTGCTAAAGATCACGTGGACAAACCAGAAGGCTATTGGAAGAATGTTTTGTGGACGGATGAGATCAAAATAGAACTTTTTGGTTTAAATGAAAAGTGTTATGTTTGGAGAAAGGAAAACACTGCATTCCAGCATAAGAGCCTTATCCCATCTGTGAAACATGGTGGTGATAGTATCATGGTTTGGGCCTGTGTTGCTGCATCTGGGCCAGGACGGCTTGCCTTCATTGATGGAACAATGAATTCTGAATTATATCAGAGAATTCTAAAGGAAAATGTCAGGACATCTGTCCATGAACTGAATCTCAAGAGAAGGTGGGTTATGTAGCAAGACAACGACCCTAAGCACACATGTCGTTCTACCAAAGAATGGTTAAAGAAGAATAAAGTTAACTAGCCAACCCGCGGCGTACCATACGCCGCATAATCAGGCCGGTTTTTTAATGATTTTTAAGCACAGGGAGAAAATTAACATTTGAAAAATCGGTAATGTAATAAATCAGCAAGAAAAGCAACATTGTAACAATGCACGGAACGAACCAACACACAATCGTCCGTGACTGAAAACTGGTGCACCGCCATCGCGCCCTGCCTGCTCATGTGCCCACCTTCAACTCGTCACTTGAGTCGTTGTCGTCTTTGCACAGTCCACATGCATCTGTGACTCACGTAGACTTTTCATTGCTCTGTGCGGTTTTGGCTGCTTTTCTATATATAATCCACCAAGACACCCGACCACGGCAGTAGCGTGAATTGCTGTATGTAGCGTGTAAAACAGTTTTCTATGGTGCACGCGGTCGTGCGTCGTAACCGAAAACTTGGTTTTTAAAGACTGCTTACTTCATTGTGTTTTAACCTCAGTTGTAAAGGATTGTTTTAAGGATCCCATGGGATACCCCTTGCAAACCGTTTTACACGCTGCATATGGCGATTCACCTCCGTGAGATACATGCCTCTATGAACAGTCAACGTGGCTCGGAGGAGCATATGGCCTCTACGACAGACGAATATAAATGACGCCGTTTTTTCTTGGTCGTCGCGTCCGAGTTGGTGGGCGTGGCTCTGCGAGTTGTCGTTGTATCCAATGGTCTTGGAGTTGGTGGGCATGACTCCTTCCTGCGTGCGCCATAGGTGTCTTACTTGTCGGTGGCTTAGTGAATCCACGCCCCTTCCGGCGTGCTTTCCATGGGTGTCTTGCCTTAGTGAATTATATATATAGATGTTTTGGAATGACCAAGTCAAAGTCCTGACCTTAATCCAATCGAAATGTTGTGGAAGGACCTGAAGTGAGCAGTTCATGTGAGGAAACCCACCAACATCCCAGAGTTGAAGCTGTTCTGTACAGAAAAATGGGCTAAAATTCCTCCAAGCCGGTGCGCAGGAATGATCAAAAGTTACCGGAAACGTTTAGTTGCAGTTATTGGGGGTTCACACCAGATACTGAAAGCAAAGGTTCACATACTTTTGGCACTCACAAATATGTAACATTCGATCATTTTTCTCAATAAATAAATGGCCAAGTATAATTTTTGTGTCATTTATTTAACTGGTTTCTCTTTATCTACTTTTAGGACTTGAGTGAAAATCTGATGATGTTTTAGGTCATATTTATGCAGAAATATAGAAAATTCTAAAGGGTTCACAAACTTTCAAGCACAACTGTACAGTTGATTGGGGCAGGTCTAGCAGAGAAGAAATTTCACAAACTGTCTTGTGGCAAAAGTGGCATCCTATGAGAGTGCCACATTTAAACGGAGCTCTTCAGTACAACCCAAGCTACTGCCAGTGTTTGTCAGTGTAGACTTCATTGACCTGAATTCAATCATTTGTGTGGAAGTCTGCACACTTTTGGACATATAACTTTTTTTAATTGCATTTGAATAGTTTTTTACTTCTTACACAGAGTGCTATTTTTTTTTCTTCAAATGATGGGAGGCATGGGTGAATTTAATGCATCTTGTATGTTGCAGCAAAAGGTCATCTTTTTATCACTGGGGAAAAATGTGTATAGGCATTTTATCGTGTTTCCAGGATTTGTATGTATAGGTATAATAAATGTTTTGTTTTTGTTTTGGTAAGTATTGATTTATTTGGTTCTTTCAAAGTTTCTCTTTTTCTTGTGGGTTTTTTTCTGACATTTATAGAAGAAAGCCCTTTAATCATCTATTCAAATGTTCTTTCATTGCATTAATCTGTTATTATTTGAACATAATGTATACTTCTTAACTCAGATGAAGTATACAGGAATCTGACAACATGATTTTGCAATATCATTTTCATTGGACATTTAATAGCAAACACCATTAAATAAACAAAATCAAAATTTTAAATTTAATTAACACATTCATTTGACAATTAATTACAGGCAGCATTTCACACATAGGGAAGGAGAAACACCTTTTTTTCAATAAAGCGCAATATTATTTTATAACTAATTAAAGTGTCCTGTTCTACCTTTCCTGCCAGGGTTTAATTAAACAAGTTAAGCTTAATCAGATATAAAAATGACAACAAAATTCTCTTTATATATGACTAATTTCTTGGTGCCATGCCTTATGCAGACTGTGAACTGTGCATGATGTTGCGTTTAGCACCTTACTAGATGTCACAGGAATTACTCTGTTAAAGAATAGTTGAGATCACCATTACTATTAAAGAAAGATAGATGTTGTTTATTGCAGCAAGCCTGAGGGGACCTGCCATGTGATCAGGATGACAAGACATATATAACAAAGCGACAATCTTAAGTTAAGAAGCACATCAGTTTGCACCAATCAGCATGCAAGTAAATTGTATAATCTTTAACACATCTCTAAATTAATATAATCTAAAGGTCCCCAAACATTTGAACAGATTAAAAGTCTACACATTATGAGACTTGACTGAACACCACCAGTCGGAAACCACATCTTTATAAAAAACACAGGTTTTACAGTCCTGAACACCACACACAACACACACAGCAAATAATCACCACAATAAGGCTTCTCTTCCTCAGTCGTTGGCCGACCGTCTCCACCTGGGAGCTTTGTCCTGCTCCCCGACTGTAGACTGTAGGAAGGTGGCCCCTTTTATTCCCGCCCGGATGTGCTCCAGGTGGCTAATGACGTCCTTCCGGCAGCACTTCCTGGTGTGGCGGAAGTGCTGCCCTTTGCACTGGAAGCACTCTGGGCATTCCTGGCAGGTTCTTCCGCCATCTTGCCTAGTGTGGCGGAAGTAACTGTTTCCAGGTCCCACGAGGCTTAAGTCACCCCCTGGCGGTGGCCACGAGTCCCAACAGGTTAAAAGCTTTTCTCTCTTCTCCCATGGTCCTCTCCTAATCCAGGGCAGTTGTCCCCTCGTGAACCGGATTAATGCCTCTTTCCAGTCCTTCCAGGCATCCCGGCCAGGTAAGAACCCCAGACATCTGTGACAACATCTATATCTAAAGAGGGATTTCTTATATATAATTTGTTATTGAGTCCAAAATAAAGTATTAATTGTCATTATTTCTTCCTTGGTAATGTGCTGGGTTCAGAATGTCTTAGTTAAACAGGCAGTCATAGTCGGAAACACTTTACAAATTTAGGCAGAAAGTTTTTCCCTAACATAGACACATTACAATTTAAAGATTTCTGTAACATTATGTTGAATTAAAGTACATTTAATCAGTAATGACATCATCTAAATTCAGTACAGAAAATCTGAACAATCATATGTCCTGTGACTGTGAAGCATGTGGGTATGGAATAGTGTCAGTCCTATGTCAGTGCACTTAAAATTAAAAGTTTGCTTTAACACTGAATGCAACAGATGAACGAACACTTTCAGGAAAAACTACCATCCTCAGAGTAGAACAACTAGCACAGTACCTCCAGCTAAGAACTAAGAAAACTAAATTTAGTTTTAGTAAAGTGCTGCATAGCCGTAGGACCAATATTGACAGATTTTGAGATTAAATATTATTTTTTTAGGGGTTAAACTCCTATAAAGTGGTCTTTTTACATTTTTGGTGCCATTGTGGGTTTGACATGTGTAATGTATTGTGCACTAATAGCATAGCACATATTTTCTGTGATGCTGTGTAGAGCTTCCTTGTTTTTTAAGACAATTAACATTAATGCATGGATATGTGGATGCACATAAACACTGATATAAAGCTGATGATTTTCTGGGAGTGCAAAGGAGGATATTTAAATGGATGATTCTATATTCATATATAAATGACTTGTTATATCATTAGATATAATTGAGGATCTCAGAAGAATCAAAGGACACTGGAAGTCATGGTGCTTAGAAAGTAAATATAAGTTAACCCTTTGCATGAGTAGCCCTGCTTTCGAGCTCTTGCTAAGAGAATGTCCAATAAATCCTTCTGTGTGTACAACAGCAGTATCCTTGTTATCATAAAATGTAAACCAGCAAATGTCATTGGATGTAAAGATAAAAGAATATTATCAGAGTAAACATCTTCCAAACAATAACATATTTAATGCAAGAAGCAGCCTGATTGTGACTTGATCTGAACCTAAAGCAGTTCTAGGCATGGTAACCTATATATCAAAGTGTCTTTCCAGCAGCTTTAAAGTCAATGCTCAGTGTTCTAGGCTGACAACTTGACCTCTAAGGCTAACTTTACAGCTTTTTGATTAAAATAATAGAAATAAACAGCATCTAGGCGCGTTCAAAACCTAACCTCCTACGTTGTTGTTACTCAGTTTTTGTGTTATATAACATAAAAGACACAAAATTGACAGGATTGATTCTTGAATGCACTAAAATAATCAAAATCCATCTGCTGTAAGCTTTCATGTTTAGAAGCAAGAAACTTCCACTCAATTGAAACAAGACAGAACAAAAAAAAAAAATTGTAGTAAAAATCTTTGCAAGAAAGCAATAGGGTGACACAAATCACAAAATACTACTGAGAGAATTAAATTTTACATTTTTTTTAAAGGTTATAATAAAAATGCCATTCTTATTAAATGTCAACATAACTCTGATCAGTCATTTTCGTGTGATACAATTTACAAAAGGGTGGTACAGTGGTGCAGTGGTAGCGCTGCTGCCTCACATTTAGGAGATCCGGGTTCGCTTTCCTGCGTGGAGTTTGCATGTTCTCCCTGTGTCTGCGTGGGTTTCCTCCGGGTACTCCGATTTCCTCCCCCAGTCCAAAGACATGCAGGATAGGTGCACTGGCGATTCTAAATTGTGCTTGGTGTGCGCCCTGCGATGGGCTGGCGCCCTGCCCGGGATTGGTTCCTGCCTTGCGCCCTGTTTTGGCTGGGATTGGCTCCAGCAGAGCCCCATGACCCTCAGCTCTTAGCTTACAGAACAAACTGCCCAACTCCTTTTGAACCACTGACTCCCTCATGAGAAGCGTTTGAAGACTCTCTTGTTTGATGAATTTCTTTCTAACTTTCAATGGCTTTTATAAGTTCTTGTAACATAGAACAAAACACAAGCTGGCTACACTTCCTGAGCTCTTCACGTGTGGTGGTCCATTTTACACCCTTGTCCAGTAACACTTGTTCCAAAAGAGTCTTCCAGACTGATGTTTACTTGATTATGTTGACCTCTTAGTAAGTCACTTTGGATAAGTGTCTACGGAGCAAGGAAATGTAAATTTCCTTTTCCAGCCCTGTAAATGTTTAAATCCTTGCTGAAAACACTTTTTTTTTCTCTCTGGCTTTTAGTTGCTCATGATGTGTCATAAATTATTTGTCAACTGTTTATTGTTTTTTATTTACTTTTTAAATTTTCTTAAATCTTTTTATTTAATAATCTTTGACTTTATTTTCCTACTATCATGTACAGCACTTTGGAAACCACTTCTGTGGCTTTAAATCTGCTCTATAAATAAACTTTGACTTGACTTAAATGTAAACGTCATATCAAAGTAAAAAGCATATACAGTACACTATAAATACAGTATGTCTATATACAGAGATCAAAAGACATAACAAAAATAAACCTTATGTTACTAAAGTGTACAGCAGGATTCTCAAACTTCGGTCCTGGAGAACCACCATGGCTGTAGGTTTTCATTCTAACCCTTTTCTTAATTAGTGCCCTGTTTTTGCTGCTAATTAACTTCTTTTGAACTAATTGTAATTGACTTGCTCTTGAAGACTTAAACCCCTTAATTGTTGATTTTTCCTTAATTAGCAGCCAAACAATAATGAGATACAAAATGAGCTATAACAACTGGTGTCCATCATACAATATCTGAAAATAAAGAAAGATGAAGGTCTCAGGAATGTTGATCTGCTCAGGTCCACCAAATATTTTACCAGTGCTCTTAGAAAAGAGAAAATTAACAGTTTCTGAAATGTATGCTATTGCACAATGAGAGCAGCAACAAGCCATGGAATTATAGAACGGGTTTAATTAACAACAGGGATCCGCACCTAATTAAGCAACTGGTTGGAGTGAAATTGGTTGGAGTTTCAGGCCCTGACTTAGTTGGTCTTCTGTTGGCTTCCTCACTTCACATTTCATTTGTGTTTGGGTGCCATTTAAGAAAAAAAATGACGCAATTCAGAGGAACTATGAAGAAATTACGGGTAACACATCTTAAAAAACAAGTCAATTAAAATGAATTTAAAAGAAGTTAATTAGCAGCAAAACAGGTCACTAATTAAGAAGAGGGTTAGAATGAAAACCTGCAGCCATGGCGGCCCTCCAGGACTGGAGTTTGAGAACCCTGGTGTACAGTGTTGTTATCACATGCTGTAGTAACTGTATGAACTGATGCCAGCCTCTACTGATAGTTAGCTTTAGAATTGTGACAGGGGTGATCCATACTAAGCAGTTGATGTGTGTAGAGAGTCGCTGTAACTTGTCCATCTCTTCTTCCATTTCAGGTGAGCAGCACTTCCTCCAGCCAGTGCAAGCCTCAGTTCCAACGTCCAAGCATTTAGAAGCTGTTCATGTCCTGAAGTTACAGGTCAGACTTGCCGTGATTTCAATTGCTCTTCCAGCATGCTAGAGACACGCTGCAAAGTTAAAACATGTGCATGTTAACAGCAACTCTGTGCTAAATATTTAAAGGTGCTGTGTGCCTCAAGCAGCCCCACTTATTTACACGTCACATGTTAATAAGTCTCCAAAGCCAATTAATTTAGTAGCTGCAGGGTATGCTTTAACTAATCACAGTTTTTAAATGTGCACAAATGAAGTTCCAATTAAAAGTTTTTTGATTAAAACCAATTGCATGTTTTTAAATGTAAAGATAAAACAGAAATAAACTTAATTCAAATGAAATGACTTAGTTTAATTACATTGTCTGACCCAAGATAAATGGAAGAGGTAGAAGGTCTGTAAACAGGTGTGGGCTGTGGCAGGGGACTCTAACCAGGCTTCCCAAACAGATGTAGCAACTGCAGGCATTCATTTCAACAGGCCTCTTAACTCAAACACAGTACAAACAGCATACAGTAATGCCCTTTTCTTCCTCCCTCTCTCTCTCTCGCTCTCTCTCTCCACTCTTCTCCGCAATGTTTGTCCTCCTCTTCTCAGAATGAAGTGAGGCTACTCCTTTTATGCTGTAACTGGGAGTACTTCCAGTCACCCATTAGCTTGGTCTGGAAGCACTTCCGGGTGAGGTGGGAACCTGATCAAGTAGAACTCCAGAGTCCTTGCAGCACCCCCTAGAGGAGCCCATGGGACCCAACAGGGGTGAGTAAAAGAACTCCATCTCCCATGAAGCCCTGCAGGACTCCGTGGTGCAGCAACCCAGGGAGGCTTTCATCTAGCATCCCGGAGGAGATAATGCCCTATGCACACCCTCTCCCCTGGTCCTTCAACTACAAAGGGTGCCTGCCATCAGCCATGCTTATTTTTTGTAGCGGGAAGTTTCAGATTTAAAAAGCAGGTGGGCTTTGCCTGTGGTGTTGTCTTGTGGAACTGCTAGCTCTCTAGTCTGGCTTTTTTATGTTTTAAGTAAAGAAAGCATTTTCTCCTGCCTCTCCTAATTCACTAGAATGTCTGATATGCACAAATCAGACAAACAACAGAATAATTATGTCTACACAGGACTTTTATTTCCACATGTAACAAATACTTACCTGAATTTAGATAAACTATTTTATAAATCGCAGGCTCATTACTATCTCCTGCCCTGACATCCTTGCTGCTCTTTGAAACAAAAGTGGATTAAGGTAAAAATTCCTATTGACATATTTCACAAGTGCAAAATTCATTTCAAGCATCCACAGCTTACATTTTGCTGGCATTTCCATCAAAGCTGCTATTTTTTGTCAATTTTAAACATATTACTGCATGTCTCAGACAATACAATGAGTACACTGTTTATGATTTTGCAGCCGGCTAAAAATCTGGTATACACTTGGACATCTCAGTCCTTAGTATTTTGTGTCTATCAGTTTTATATTAATGTTTTCTTATATGTAGTGTTGCTTGTTTTGACATGACAATAAGACTCATTTTTCATTTCATTAAGTTGCAGGACATTATATTATGTTACAACATTTTATATTGTACAGTTAGGTCCATAAATATTTGGACAGGGACAACTTTTTTCTAATTTTGGTTCAGTACTTTATCACAATGAATTTTAAATGAAACAACTCAGATGCAGTTGAAGTGCAGACTTTCAGCTTTAATTCATTGGGTTGAACAAAACGATTGCATAAAAATGTGAGGCAACTAAAGCATTTTTCTAACACAATCCCTTCATTTCAGGGGCTCAAAAGTAATTGGACAAATTAAATAACTGGAAATAAAATGTTCATTTCTAATACTTGGTTGAAAACTCTTTGCTGGCAATGACAGCCTGAAGTCTTGAACTCATGGACATCACCAGATGCTGGGTTTCCTCTTTTTAATGCTCTGCCAGGCCTTTACTGCAGCGGCTTTCAGTTGTTGTTTGTTTCGAAGTTTAGTCTTCAACAAGTGAAATGCATGCTCAATTGGGTTAAGATCGGGTGACTGACTTGGCCATTCAAGAATTCTCCACCTCTTTGCTTTAATAAACTCCTGGGTTGCTTTGGCTGTATGTTTTGGGTCATTGTCCATCTGTATCATGAAACGCTGCCCAGTCAATTTGACTGCATTTAGCTGGATTTGAGCAGACAGTATGTCTCTGAACACCTCAGAATTCATTCGGCTGCTTCTGTCCAGTGTCACATCATCAATAAACACTAGTGTCCCAGTGCCACTGGCAGCCATGCACGCCCAAGCCATCACACTGCCTGACTCCACCGTGTTTTACAGATGATGTGCTATGCTTTGGATAATGAGCTGTTCCACGCCTTCTCCATACTTTTTTCTTGCCATCATTCTGGTAGAGGTTGATCTTGGTTTCATCTGTCCAAAGAATGTTTTTCCAGAACTGTGCTGGCTTTTTTAGATGTTATTTAGCAAAGTCCAATCTAGCCTTTGTCTTCTTGAGGCTTATGAGTGGCTTGCACCTTGCAGTGCACCCTCTGTATTTACTTTCATGCAGTCTTCTCTTTATGGTAGACTTGGATATCGATACGCCGACCCCCTGGAGAGTGTTGATCACTTGGTTGGCTGTTGTGAAGGGGTTTCTCTTCACCATGGAAATGATTCTGTGATCATCCACCACTGTTGTCTTCTGTGGACGTCCAGGTCTTTTTGCGTTGCTGAGTTCACCAGTGCTTGCTTTCTTTCTCAGGATGTACCAAACTGTAGATTTTGCCACTCGTAATATTGTTGTAATTTCTCGGATGGGTTTTTTCTGTTTTCGCAGCTTAAGGATGGCTTCTCTCACCTGCATGTAGAGCTCCTTTGACCACATGTCTGTTCACAGCAAAATCTTCCACATGCAAGCACCACACCTCAAATCAACTCCAGGCCTTTTATCTGCTTAATTGATAATGACATAACGATGGACTTGCCCACACCTGCTCTTGAAATAGCCTTTGAGTCAATTGTCCAATTACTTTTGAGCCCCTGAAATGAAGAAATTGTGTTAAAAAAATGCTTTAGTTGCCTCACATTTTTATGCAATCTTTTCGTTCAACCCACTGAATTAAAGCTGAAAGTCTGCACTTCAACTGCATCTGAGTTGTTTCATTTAAAATTCATTGTGGTAATGTACAGAACCAAAATGAGAAAAAAGTTGTCTCTGTCCAAATATTTATGGACCTAACTGTATATCTTAAAATTATATTTCAGTAGGTGGTGCATTTTGTGTTATACTTTTGGTATTCTTTTCAATAATGTGCAGTGAAATAAAGGATACAAAAATCAAGCAGACATTACCGTTGTTGCCAATAGATGTAGCTCTTTTAGTCATAGTACATTCATTAATCTGAACAACGTACACAACTCTCAAAGTAAAGTAAATTAATTCTTGATTCAAAACTTTATTATACTGTAGATAAAAAAGTATTCACCCCAGTTTGGTCTGTTTGATATTTCATTATAATATATAATCTTAATATGTGTAACTGACTTTTATTGTCATAAAAACCTCATTGAAAATAACATTTTACAGGCCCTTCTAAATGATATTTTTTGCCGTTTGGAGGTTTAGCTAGGGTTAATAATGCACATATTAAAAATACACAAACACCATAGCTGGTAATAACCACACTAACATAGTTTTCTAAGCCGGCCAGCTCTATGGATGGTACTTTATATTTCATTACATTGAGAGTACACATTTAAGTATTCTGAATTTATTTGGATTGTTATAGCGTAAAATAAATGATTGACATCCCATGGATTGTAACCTTCAAGTCCCACAGTGCGTACTGAAAAATTCTATTAAATTATTTTGAAAAGTAAAACCAAATATTTTAAGAGCTTACCTCAGGTAAACAAATATTCTGTGTGCTTCACTTTCGGGTAAGTGCAGACTGATAATAAATGTGCTGTCTTACTGTAACTTCTCCTGACCACACTTACAGTTTCTACCAGTCAGTGGCTATAATGTGTTCTGCAGCCTACTTTATTTTTTTTAGCAAAGTGGAATATCTACAGAAATGTTTCAGCAGACATGCATATCTTTGTTATGTTGGGGGGAAAAAACAGAATACTGGTAGAGAAGCCCTCAGAGAATGTCTGCAAAGCCCATAAAGACAGACTCGAACTCCGCTTTCTAGAGCTGTGTAGTGACATTACAAACCAATATTCCATCATGTGCCCACTGTTTGTTTTTGCAATGGTCAAGATATTGTAAGAAACACCTGTATACTACTCAGCTAGTCTGACGACAGTGAGAAGGCGCAGCGGAATTGTAAGCGCACGGTGTTAAACAGGACCTCAGTGCTCTTTACAGCTAAGCAGTCGTCAGATGTGGAAGCGAATACTTTTGTAGAAGTGCAGTACAGAGGTCAAGGCTTCATTTAGTTAACTTCCTACTAACCCATCACTCTTCACATGATGTATATGTACTCAAAATGGATTTTAACCAGGCCATTGGGGTCAGGAGGTCTTTTTGCTAGCTGTTCACTTAACATTTCCAAAATATACTCAAGATGTCCCCATTCTAGATCGTAAGCTTTGCAAACAGGTTTAGGTTAAAATGTCAGGCAAAAAACGTTTCACAAATGCCCTCTTGATAGCACAAATTAAAAAATATTACACCATGTCATAGATAGGGTCACTGTAACCCTGGAGCCAGGCATCATGTGGTCAGCAACCCATAAAACCTGGCTGAACTCAGACTGAAATGGTGGTATGAAGCTGTCTTGTGGGCTCACCACCTGCAACATGAAGGGTGAGGGATGGGTGCGGTGCCAGTGTATTGGATTGGCCTGCTTCCAGCACGTTCCTCACCAGGAAAAAATGAGAGATGAGCCAAGATGTGATAATTCCCATGCTGTCACCTTCAATAATATTATTTAGATATACTGTAGATAGGTGTTCAACATACATTTAGCATTGTATGAAACATTTAATCTTACCCAGAGCAATTCCCCACCTATGCCCCTCTGTCTAAATGTTGGTGACCAGCACGTTTATCCTGCCAGTGCAGAAGGTAAACCTATACATCCACTAATATTGAAATGTAAAAAGTTATGCCACAGCCTCTCCCAGCAGTACACAACAAAATTCCTAACTGCAATAGTAAATGTAATGGTGCTTCTGTGAGTGAAACAAAAGGTCATTGGTGCAAATAAGGGAAGTGGATCCTAGAAGCCAAATACTCATAAATTATGTTATGAAGGGGATAAAGTATCACATGTGCAAAGAAGTAAGTACGAGTTTGAGTAAACCTCAAAGACGTCTTGTGTGATATGTTACTGGAAGTAAAAATAATTTTATGTTGAAAATAAATCTTACTGCTATAGTATATGCATTTTCATTTTAAAACCATACCTTGCATATTTCAGTTTATACATGTTACCAATGAGCATGATGAGATGCTGTCATTTAGAAGTCAAGGAGGAATATACGGCAGAGACTTGAAAATATGTAGATTAAGAGAACCTTGTCTGTAACCAGTCTGACTTATACCAAAATATCCTTTTCATACAAAAGTTATCATGTAAGTACACTTGTATCACTCTAGGGTATGTCATATATCGCCCTTTGCAAATGCAGACATCCAAATAATCCAAATATTTTCTTGGCTCGCTTAGCTCAGGGTCATGGCAGTTCAGTCAGAGCCCAGTGCTTATTAGAGATGCTCCATTTCTTGAAGGGTTATACACCAAAGTTATTAATTGCTAGTATTTTTTGCTTTGTGCCCTCTACCACCATAACGTATCATCTGTGAAGGAGGAGGGAAGGCTTTAGATTTGTCAAAAATTTCGATCTCTGGTTTTCAACGGATTTTGACATTTTAGGGTCCCCTGATACCGAAAATATTGATATCTTGATGATGGGTGTCTGTCTGTGTGCCACGGTTTCTTGAGGACAGTCTAGAGTTAAAACGGCTGGACGGAAAAATACCAAACTCAACACTTAAGTCTCTTATGAGATGTCAATGTGCTGATTCATTTTTGAGCCAAGTCATGCAAGAGAAAGAGGCACTCTAGAGGAACCCACAAATACCATAATTCTGCAGTCAATTGTGAATTCTTCTCGCCACTTGGTATTGTAATGACCTATTTTATGATCAAAAAGATCAGCATCAAAGCGGAAAATAATTACTCAAATGTTATGGAATAGCTGCGGTGGGCTGGCACCCTGCCCGGGGTTTGTTTCCTGCCTTGTGCCCTGTGTTGGCTGGGATTGGCTCCAGCAGACCCCCGTGACCCTGTAGTTAGGATATAGTGGGTTGGATAATGGATCGATGGATGTTATGGAATAGTTTGGGTAACAAAGCCTACTGATGCTCACATCCATTTTTTTTTAATTACTATGGCAGCATTTTAAGAGACATATTGAGTTGGACTGTTTTCCGCTTTTCACAGTTGTGCACTGTCTAGCCTTGACTGACAAACACATTTCAATAAGGAAGTGGAAGCACAAAATTCACAACAATTGGTGCCACCTTTTATCCTGGTAAGAAATTTCAAGTTCCCCTCATTGGCAGCTGGGAGTTGTAAATTCTTTGCCTATTTAATTTTGCTTTGGTTTCTGATGTGTTGTGCTGCTTATGGTGTTTATTTCTATACCTCCTTCACTTAAAATTCATCATTGCCTTTCAATGTCTTCTCCACACTTGATATCTGCTTGATAGGTACTTGTACTTGCAGTATTGATGAGTGACAAGTTGGCATGGTGGTTAGTGCTGCTGCCTCATGGATCCAGAGCCCCAATTCTCCCTCTGGACATCATCTGTGTAGAGTTGGCACATTCATTTCATATCTGTGTGGTTTTCCTCTTAGGTTTCTTCCCAAAGATGTCAAGGCTTGGTTCACTGATGATTTCAGATTGCTTGTGGCTGAGTGTGAGGTTGGCTGTATGTGTCTCAGTCAGTGAACGGGTGCCCTGTCCAGGGTTATTTCCTGCTTTGCCCCCAGTGCAAGTCCCAAAGCATATCTGTTAGAGATATTCATCTTAAACTAAGCTATTTTCAGTTCATACTTTGAGAAAGAAAGACTTTTGATGAAAGTCAGATGTCATACATTTAATTTTTTTTTTGTAGTTTCATTGAATTACATTTTATTACTTAATTTTTATGAAAGTTTGTGTTTCATTTGCTTCAATGAATTGCATGCCTAAGGTGTCTGGAATGTGTGCTGCATGCTGAAGGCAGAAATGGAAAAAAAATACACTGAGAAAAGAGCTTGGCCAGTCAGCCCTCTATAAACATTGAGGCTCCCATTTTAGGGATTGTTTAACAGTTCAGGCATAATAAAAAAATTAATGTTTTCTGGCAGCGAAACACATTTTGCACTGTAGCAGACATTATGAAAAACAAGTGGCTGACTGTTGTTTGAGTGCTCACAAGTTTTTTTCTTTGTTTCTAATGTGCACTTTGCACAAGATGTTATCGTTCTACTTCCACTGAGCAAGAAGGGGCGATTTAAACATTTCTGGTCAGTACAATCCACTGACTAACTGAAGAAAAAAAATAAAAAAGCCATCTTATCTGTTTTGTCTCCAAAGAAGTGGGCTTTTATAATCATTGGTCACAGACAATGTCAGACAAGCGCATCTGAAAACATAAGCCGCAGTAAAGTTCTGCTTTATTTTTGTGAAATCTTGGAACTGATGCAGTAAAGCTGAACACTGCAAACATTAAGTGTTGCCGCACGTCTCTAAACACGGCCAGCTCTGTCTTCTTCTCAAAATGTGGCTCAGTTTCTCCATAACAGTGTTTAAGATGTAAGTCGGGTTATGCTGCAGTGATTTCACATTGCCAGTAAGCAAAAAGGATTTTAACAATAGCACTAAAGATATTCTTTACTTCGGCTAGTTACGTCTTTGTGTGACTGATGCACAGAAGTACCGCGTGTGCAAAATCAGGAGTTCACTCTCAATTAAGGTACGAGCCACCAAAGGCTTTAAAGGCCTCTCATTGGCATAGCCTGCATGTACAGGCTGTTCTGACCCCTTCATTTTCTGCACACTTTATTGTGTTTTAGATGTTACTTTAAATGACAAATTTTGCCACATTTGCCCATCAATCTAGACTCAATAATCCAAAATAACAAAGTGAAAACATGTTTTTAGAAAGTTTTACAAAATTATTAAAAGTCAGAAACTGAATTTTCTCATTCAAATGAGTATTCATACCTTTAGTTCAGTACTTTATGGAAGCCCCTTCAGCAGCAACTATATCTTTGAGTGGTTTTGGGTAAGTCTGTACATGTTCTGCAAACCTGGACGTGGGCAGTTTATCCCATTGTTCCTGGAGATCCTCACAAGCTCCATTACACTGGATGGGAAGTGTCTGTAAACTGCCATCATCGGGTCTCGCCACAGATGTTCTATGGCTGTGTTTTTTTAACTTTTATGCTGTAATGAGCCAGTTTTACTTTTTCAAGTTCATTGATGACCTACATACAGTGTGACACGAGACTGAGTCTCAGTACTTTAGCAAAACTAAATTCGAAACAGGAACAGCAAGGTTATATATTGTAGCTGGATCTACCATTCTACTATACAGAGACCCAGCCAACAGGCAGGGCCAGGGCCTGGTCAGTGGCCAAGTTATAATGTTCCCTGCACGACTCATCGGGTGGCTGGTGCTTTGCGCATGGCAGCGGTCTGCTTGTAGTTGTTTCTGTGGTGCTGCGAATCTGTGGTTGCCTCGGCGACAGACAAGCAACCCTCAACAAACACAGCAGTCGCGCTTCTGTGTGTCATCCTGTTGGAGAGTTCAGAAGTCTCACAACAGTAATTGAAGAGGGCGACTAGTCTTCCCCATTTGTGAATGTAACACAATTGGAAGAACCGGGGCTGGACCCCCTTGGTGAAACTAGCATGATTGGAGCAATGGGAGGGGCTTCCCCCTTCGTGAAACGAGTGCAGTTTGAAACAGGGAAAAATTTAGCAAAACCCCGTCAGCTACAAATTGGTAAAGCACCCAATGGTTGAGAAACACGGAGATGACTTTTCTACTCACTAAAGCTGTTGTCACATTACACAACTTCCAGTCTAAGGGAATGTTTGATTTCCCTACTGCAGTTGCTGATCTTGTCACCAGACCATGTCAGTTTACATGCCAGAAATTACAAATGTAGCGACTGCGTGACGGCTTTCTGGCATAATCATCCTCTCCTGTATGAAGGAGAAGCAGATATGGTGAGTTCAGCTGTAATCTCAGCTGTTAGATTTTGTCAGGTGAGTCACGAAATGGCAGAAGTGAGTCACTTGACTATGTCAGACAATATGACTGGCCTTCACAGTAGTGTACTGCTGGCTGCCTTTGCCTCATTAAAATGAAGGCTATGACTGAAAATCGCAGGAAAAGTCATCTAATGTGACATGGCCTTAAATCGTGACATAGCATGTTGTGAACTCCACCTGAGACCTGCATAGCAATGTGGCTAGTAATAGTATACATACTAAGTCCAAAATGGCGGCACCCATGGAAAACAAAATGGCATCATGGAAAGACTTTAAAATATTTTGTCTTTTAGTAAAGGTTTTTTAATCAAAGTAACTTTGAAAATACTTAAATATAGCAAAACTATTAAAAAAAACTAAACAAAAATAAGGCTGTAAATGTGTATAGCAGAATTGAACCATAATACTAGTTGACTATACTCTTTCTTACAAACAGTAATAATAATAATTCATTGTATTGATATATAGCACCTTTCCCCTGGTGATCCATTCAAGTTAATACAGCCAGATCTTTGCTTTTAAATGTCAGCTACAGACATGTGCCTCTTTTGTGATGCTGGAACTTTCTCTCCAGATCTCTGACAGCCATTTTGCTCATATATGTGTGTGAAAGCTTAAACAGAATGTGTAACACGCAGAATTTGCACAGTGTGGTACGCAGAACTGACCTGTTGAACTTGACCCAAAACACTGATAACAACAAAAGTCTCAAAGATGATTTGTGCAAAGTTGTCGTTTAGTTTACTCTACTTGTTGAAAAGCAGAGCAACCAGCGTAACTGAAAATAGCACTAGCAGCAGACACGAGCAGTAGGAATGATATCGACATCCTGACCACAGCGCCTACCGAGTGCATTTTATGCTCAATTTAGAAATAATGCCCAACACAGGTTTTACCTTTGCGGACATTAGGTTTCACTCTGCAGGACTAATAAGTGCCCCCCATGGCTTACTTAAAATCTTACCATCTAACAGTTTGTGTCTCCCTCTGTTGAACTCTACCGTAGCTGATTATACACCTTCAACTTCCTTTATAGCCTCAACGACAGAATTTGATTACCTTGTTCTCTGACTCCAAACACTCAGTAATTAACAACAGAACATAGACATTTCTGTGCAAATGATATTCTATGATGGGATTCAGAATGACGTGGGATATCCTTTTTTAATTTGACTTTGTTGAAGCATATAATTTGAATCATAGAATGCTTAATATGACACTGCAGCTTTGAAATAGCCAACAGGCATATACAGCTACTCTTTATTCATTGTTCCAGGAATGTCTTCTTAATGTTAGCAATGAAATAGAAGTGTAAACCCAGTTTAGAACAGAAAGAAATGCTATTAAACTCTTTATGTTTAAAAAAGTCAAACGTCTTTTCCTACAATTTTTAGGCCCGGCTCTCTGACAAAGGGCTTAGATGGAGTCTGTACTTGTACTAATTAAAATCATCAGTGACAAACTTTGACTTTTTGTGTGCCTTTAAGCAAACCACATAACCTTTTTGTGCTCAGCCATCTGCGTTAAACTTCAAAGCACAGAAGTGTTTGTATGGCTGATTTTTTTTTTTTTTTTTACATAATTTACTCTTTAGGGTCTTCTATACAAGAAGCTTTTGAATATGTACAAATAATAAT
This sequence comes from Polypterus bichir lapradei, assembly GCA_026402145.1. Classification (NCBI taxonomy): domain Eukaryota; kingdom Metazoa; phylum Chordata; class Cladistia; order Polypteriformes; family Polypteridae; genus Polypterus; species Polypterus bichir. The sequence continues at coordinate 39,851,542 of JANRMT010027041.1, read as the reverse complement.
TTTAGACAACCAAGCTATCACTCTTTAATTTAATATTGTTTTTTTTATTAGTATGCTGCTGCTGGAGTATATTAATTTCTCCTTGGGATTAATAAAGTGTCTATCTATCTATCTATCTATCTATCTATCTATCTATCTATCTATCTATCTATCTATCTATCTATCTA
>JANRMT010027041.1:39816037-39851365 GCA_026402145.1 Polypterus bichir lapradei | reverse complement strand
CTATCTATCTATCTATCTATCTATCTATCTATCTATCTATCTATCTAAATTAACTGTATGCTTATTTTCCATAAACTCAATCTTGTTTAGGCACTGTGGCACAGTAGTGGGCATCTCGTGATCAGAGACCCAGTTTAAATTCCTTGCCACTGTCTACATGATTTTTTCTAGTATTTCTTTGGGAACTCCACTTTCATCTAGTTTCTGGTTAATTGGCCAAATGAGTATAACTGTTCCCGGTACTACTGCGGAAGGCCTAAACTCTTCACAAACTCGTAGTAGAAAAAGCAGGTTTGACAGCTTTGGTCACAGCTTTTCATGTTTTTGTAGCTTGCTGGGCTCTTGTAATGCAGCTTTCACTTCTTGTTGATTGAAATCGTTCATAGCCATGTGTGTTAACTTGTTAAGCACCTGCAAGCCTTTGCCTGTCATGAGATTTGAAAGAAACGGTCACCATTTATCTGTGCTCATACTTGAAGTTTATCAGGTCAGGCATCCAGGATCTCTTGGATTTTGTGACTTCTTTATCTTTTGACATTTTTACATGTTATGTAATGATGATTTCCCTTGCCTTTCACACTTTGTTTTCTTCCTTGTTCATGTTCCAACTTCTGATTCTCCTGGGTCATGTTTCAGCTTTGTAATAGTTTGCTGCATCTGTAGATCCTTACTAACCAACAAAGCAAAGCACTGAGATATTGTGTTACAGTAAATCCCATCGACATTTACATTTACTCGTTTGGCTGATGCCTTTATCCAAGGCGACTTTTATGATACAATTTTGGTTTTCCACTTGGAGCACAGGCAGGTCAAGTGACTTGCTCAGGATCATGCAGTTTCAGGGGCAGGATTTGAACCCACAACCTCAGGATTTCAAGTCCAACGTCTTAACCACTACACTAGTGTCCCAGCAGAGTTCAAGGAGTACAGTGCCCCCCATAATGTTTGGGACAAAAACACATTTTTCTTTTATTTGCCCCTCTTCTCTAGAGTTTAAAATTACAAATCAGACAATTCAGACGTGATTGCAGTCTTTCAGTTTAATGGTATTTGCATACATTTCAGAAATGTGGAGTCTTCTGTGGACTTCAGCAAAAATGCTTAAGGTAGGCAACACACTGTGCGTGTGGTTTACTAGAGAAATAATTAAATAAAACTTTTACATAACCTCAAATTAAGATGTTTCAGGGCATTTCAGCACAGACTGCTTAGTGTGTTTCTGATGTAATGTTGAGCATGTTCTATGGACCATGTAGTACTTCTTTTTCATTACTGTCAATGTTCTGAGACACCATAGGTAGATGGAAATAAAGCATAATAATATTCTACTACTTGTTTAGGTAACAGGGAAATAAGACCTCTTACTCTGCAATTACTTTAAAATAGATAGATAGAAGATAGATAGATACTTTATTAATCCCAAAGGGAAATTCACATATTCCAGCAGCAGCATACATAAAGGACAATATTAAATTAAAGAGTGATAACAATGAAGGTATAATAGACAGACAATAACTTTGTATAATGTTAACGTTTACCCCCCCGGGTGGAATTGAAGAGTCGCATAGTGTGGGGGAGGAAGGATCTCCTCAGTCCGTCAGTGGAGCAGGACAGTGACAAAAGTCTGTCGCTGAAGCTGCTCCTCCGTCTGGAGATGATACTGCTTAGTGGATGCAGTGGATTCTCCATGATTGACAGGAGCCTGCTCAGTGCCCATCGCTCTGCCACGGATGTCAAACTGTCCAGCTCCGTGCCTACAATAGAGCCTGCCTTCCTCACCAGTTTGTCCAGGCGTGAGGCGGCCCTCTTCTTTATGCTGCCTCCCCAGCACACCACCGCGTAGAAGAGGGCGCTCACCACAACCATCTGATAGAACATCTGCAGCATCTTATTGCAGATGTTGAAGGACGCCAGTCTTCTAAGGAAGTATAGTCGGCTCTGTCCTTTCTTGCACAGAGCATCAGTATTGGCAGTCCAGTCCAATTTATCATCCAGCTGCACTCCCAGGTATTTATAGGTCTGCACCCTCTGCACACTGTCACCTCTGATAATCACGGGGTCCATGAGGGGCCTGGGCCTCCTAAAATCCACCACAAGCTCCTTGGTTTTGCTGGTGTTCAGGTGTAAGTGGTTTGAGTCGCACCATTTAACAAAGTCCTTGATTAGGTGCCTATACTCCTGCTCCTGCCCACTCCTGATGCAGCCCACAATAGCAGTGTCGTCAGCGAACATTTGCACGTGGCAGGACTCCGAGTTGTATTGGAAGTCCGATGTATATAGGCTGAACAGGACCGGAGAAAGTACAGTCCCCTGCGGCACTCCTGTGTTGCTGACTACAATGTCAGACCTGCAGTTCCCGAGACACACATACTGAGGTCTGTCTGTAAGATAGTCCACGATCCATGGCACCAGGTGTGAATCTACTCCCATCTCTGTCAGCTTGTCCCTAAGGAGCAGAGGTTGGATGATGCTGAAGGTGCTAGAGAAGTCCAGAAACATAATTCTTACAACAAAATGGAGATGTATAAAATAAACCCTTGTTAAATGTGTTCTTTAAGCTTAAAGTGAAGTATACAAAGCACCGAGCCTCAGCAGACAAGGCCTTATTCTTGTGCAAATTATTGTGATGTGGTGCAGAGTTCAAGAAATCATTGAGAGAGGTCTGCAGCAAAAAGCAACAATTAGAAACGATCCCAACTGCCTACACACAAGCAGACATTAAACTCGGTGTGCCTGTGTGGCTGAAGGTCCAGGAAATAAGAGTAGAGTGTCACCTGTTGGTTTCATTAGATGTTGATTACAGTTCAAATTCATACAGTAATTACAAAGAATTGGGAATGTCAACTCAGTTCTTGGTTATGTCACAGAGACAGCTATTAAAACGCAAACACATTTTTCTGGGATGTTTTTACTGTTGAGTAAAAATGCCCATTTGTGTTTCTACATGTTGCAGATAAACGCACATATTAATATTTACTGTCCTATAGTAATGGTATGGTGACTCCAAGACATGATCCAACCTGCCTCATAAGTGGAGTCACATAACATTTTTTGTTGACTGCTCAAGTGTGTTTTCACCTTAGGCAAACACACAGGGTAAACAGAAGGAGAGCACAAGTTAAGTACAGCAGAAAATACAAAAACAACACCTGCCTCACACGGAGGCTTCACTAACCATCACTGAACTGGAGATTGCGAAATGGATTACCCAGTAATGGTATTTCTGAAAACTAACCCACTCTTGCCTCTCATACAATATAATTCTTGCAGTTCCAGGAGACACTTTCTTCCTTTTTATATGTCTGAATCAGTTAATGGTTACCCATTTTATGTCATAACGCCATAATGAAGGATTCTAATATGCAGTGCTGCAGTAAGGCCAGGCAACATTAAGCATGCTATTCACATTTGAGCAAATACCCCAAACATTTGCTCTTATTTTGCTATGCTACCTTCATTTAAGTATAAACTCTGTTACACTAAAACAGCCAGCAACCATTACAAGCAGTAACATATAAAAGCAATAATAACAAAAACATAATTAATAATCAGACCTGGCACAAATGCTTCTCAATACATTATTATACAGATGTTAAAGAAAAATGAATTAACTTGAATATTTTGAGCCTTAAGGTTAAAAAAACGAGTGGATGAAAAATGAAAGAGCCCTTTAGTAGTTAGCTCAACATCTGCTTAGGCCCAAATTGCAGTGCGTTCAGAGCGTTTTCAGACTCCTTCGATGTTTCACATTTATTTATGTTGAGGCCTGCAAGCAGGTCCTTAAACTTGCAGGGAAGACTCAGGGGTTGGTGGCAGGATTGGCACTCTAGCCACCGTCAAAAACCGCACACTGTTCCAGTGTGGTGCTGAGGTGTCCCCCGTTGCATGGCTGCCCTCGGATCCCAATCCAGGAGGTTTGTTGTGTGATGGGTGCGGCAACGTGCAATAATCAGCGCATGCTCCCAACTTCTCTATCTCTCGTGCTAAAATCATCCAAATGCATTTACCCCCACATCAAGCAACACTCTATACCCCAGAATAACAAACAATCTTAGACATTTTTTCAGATTTATTAAAAATAAAAAAACTGAAGTACTGTATCACATTGACACAAATATTCAGATAATTTGCAATGAGACTTGAAATTTGGCTCAGGTGTATTCCACTTTATTGTTCATCATTGAGATGTTTTGACACCTTGTTTGGAGTCCACCTGTGGTTAATTAATCTGAATATACATGATTAGGAAAGGCACATGCCTGTCTAGAGAAGATTCCACAGTAGATAACGTGGGACACAGCAATAAACAAGTCAAAGGAATTGCCCACAGAGCTGAAAGACTGAATCTGAGAAAGGCTACAGAAATGTTTTTGCACTATTGAAGGTTACCAAGAGCACAGTTTGTCTTCATAATTCTTAAATGAAAGAAGTTTGGAACGACCATCTCTATCCAGCCAGTCGATGCCAACATTCAAGCACAAAGGTTATCTAACACCTTGAATACAGTGTACCAAATACCATATATTTTCTCACTAAGCTGTATCACTGACTTTGAATGCTTGGGCTTTAGAGCCCAAAGGACTTGCACTACGCTTTGGGGGCATACTTGCTCCACAGAATTTGATTTTTAAAGCAAAACAATAAAAATGTGCAACAGATGTACAACAGTAGGTTGAACAAAACTGGTGACCCTCCAAGTAGGACACTAGCCGCTCCCCAAACTTGCGCATGTCACATGCCTCATTTTTTTCTTTGGTGCACATAGCCAATGCAAACCTAAAAATGAGATTACGATTTAAATCTCGCAAATTCTTGAAGTCACAATAGTTAAACATGTAAATGTGAGGATCGACTATTAACAAAAACAAACACAATACAACAATAAATAAATAACCAGCCATGGAAACACGACACTTACTGTATTACTCTGTAGACTCACTTTGACCTGCATTACGTTACCTGTCTAGCATGACTGGCCATTGCTTCTCTTCTTCTCTCTCCCCTTGCAGCTCATCTTCCTCAGATGCCAGTGTCTGGGGGTTATACTGAGTAGCTGACCATATCTGAAGGGGCGTCTGGGTAGTAAAACAGCTGAGAGATAGTAAACTGTGATCCTTAAAAGATTAATTGGATACAAGAAATAATGTAAAATATCTATCGAAATAGTGAAATTGGATTTGTCAGGTAACAATGTTTGCTCCTGTAGATGCCAGTACCAATCACAACACATACACACTGTAGGACCCACTAATGCTCATCATCATATGCAGCTTCATGTTACTTTAAGAAGAAAAAGACATGGGAATTTATTTAATTGGCAGTTCTCTTGTTAATTATCCATTCATAAATGGAAAGTCTAAGAATAAAATGTTAGACAAGACAGATTTAATTCTCACAAAGCAAGTGCCAGTTCATTAACTTATAGCAGTGAGAACAGAACCTCCAGTTTTGAATTTAATATACAAGAGCAGAGAATGAAATAAGGATGACACAAGTCCTGAAGAATATTATTCCATAAAACATCCATAATCCTCGACAATGTATTGGAATTTGGCAGGCACATAACTGACTACTGTGCTTAGTCGAGTGTTTGCATTTGGAATCGGTCAGCTCTGATTGGTGCTTCTCGTTCATTAAACACTGGCACTTGTGAGGTCATCACTTGAGCAATTTACTAGTTCCATTCAGAGAGGTGTGCATTTATATTGGTAGCCACATAGGATACAAAACGTGACATTATCTCAATTTGGCATGTTATTGTCCTAGACTGTTTATTTTGAGTCCTAATATGTGCAGTTTATTAGCATTAGATTTTCATTATTACACTTTTTTTTATACATTTAGTTAACCTATCTTATCTCCATTTAGGACCATTAACTTTTAAAGCAATCAAAGCTTCAGGACTTCAAATAAAAACACACACACTTTTTGCAGTGTTTGCTGATATTAATGTGCGTTTAGAAAAAATTAGCTTCATTAGAAAAATTATAGCCTTTACTGCTGTCCCTGGATAAGCCAGGCAACAGTGTCATTACAGAAGGGTTACAACAGCTTGTAAAAAGCTTGTTAACACAAAGCCCTGCTCAGATGTTAATTGGCTAATTGACTAATTAATTTTTCTATAAAGGGATGTTGAACAAAAGCTTGTGCTAATTGAAACTGACTAATTGTTTAATTATGTCTCGGGAATGAAGGGGGAAAAAAAAGCGATGCTAAAATTGAGCCAGTGGTGGAGAGAGAATGAGAGAGAGAGAGAGGCAATCATTTCCATTTTCTGCAGTTTAATACTTTTTTTAGTGTGTTATTTTCTGTCAAAATTTTCTCTCCGAATCAGACAAAAATGTTTGTTAGTTTAGATTATTACTCATAACAGTCTGGCAAAAATGAAACAGCTCGCAAGGTCGATATGGACGAAGTACAATAAATTAATGGCAGGTGAGCACATAGATGGGCATAGGGGCATGCGAGCTTTTCTTTTCAAACTATAGGGATGACAATTGTCTGTTCAGCGATACTTTGAAGGGCACCGTTGAGGGAGTCTTTGTAAAGTATACTTTATATAAAAAAGTGAAAATGAAATACAAAAGTGCAACAAATAGACTTGACCTACGTGTTTAAATTACTACAAATGTCATAATAAAACTTGAATTGAAACATATGATACAAAAGAATTGTTAGCTTGCAAATATCTCACGTATAGGAAAAGGGAAAACCATGAAAAACCTTTTCTTTAAATGTTCAAGGCACATATTAATTCATACAATAGTAGTATGTATATAAAAAAATCTCAATAAACAATAGTATTACAAAAATTTGTTTGAATGGAATACAAAACAGAAAGCTCAGTGCTGTGGATCCTTGAAAGGCCGTCATTTCTTTGTTGAACAATATAATTCTTGCTGACGTCTCTTTCTGAAAATCAAACAATGTTGGCCACACTTCTTTATTGTCTTTCTATAAGAACTAACAGAAGCATGTAGACATTCTGTTCTTTTAAAAACACGTTCACGACAGTAGTAGTAATGATAATAATAATGCGCATACCCCTCGTGATTGCATGGGAATTAGCTTTTGTGAATGACATGCACTGTTATATCTTGTTGGCTTTGCTGCTGCTTGTGTCAACAGGTGGATTTTATGTTGGGTTTTTACTCTGCCATTATGGCTTTCACAGCAAAGCACATGCTAATTTGTGCATTTGGGTGGGAAGCTATAGGCTGAAGACTTCAATTCCATCTTGAAGGCTTATACCACATTACAGGATTGACGGATGTAGTGTGTTCATTGAATGTGCAGTGTTCCTCTCAAGCCCGTAATTATTGCAGCCTGTAAGATCAGTGGCTGAGCATGTGCTTAAATATGTTGTACTTAATTTGTGTATCAGCCTTGAGGCATCACCATCATGAAAGCAAACCAGCAATCTTGCCCTTGATGGCCCTCCTACTGAAGTCAAAAAGAGTGACCAGCCCACCGAACTGTATTAGTCCAAGCGTTTTCTAGTGCACAAGAGGCTATGCCGTAACATCTTTTGTAAACTGCTGTAATGAAGGCGCTATATATCCGACTGATCCGACACAGATGGACACGGAGGCACATGTAAAATCAATAAATTGATTTTATTTTTTCTTCACATGGAGGTCACGTCTTCCCCGTGTCCCCCAGCCACAAAACAGTCCCAAGTGCACAAATAAAACACCAACACAAAACAAAGCACACTCCTCTTCTTCTTCTTCTTCCTCCACTCCTCCCAGGCAACCTCGTCCTCCTCCTCCTGACTCTGACTCCCGGAGTGGTGGCTGTTGGCCCCTTTTATAGTCCACCCGGAAGTGCTCCAGGTGCTTGACTGCTGAGTTCTGGCTGCACTTCCAGGTGTGGCGAATACACTGCCCATAAGGACTCAGGAGTTCCAGCTACAGCACCCCCTGGCGGCGCATGTGGGACCCATCAGGGCTGCACCCAACTCCAATTCCCATGGAGCCCTGCGGGAAACCAAGGCAACGCTCCAACCCAGGTGGGCGGCCATCTAGCGTCCAGGGGGGAGGTATTACACAGTCCATGGCTGCTCCCCCTGAGCATATAACGAAGGGGCGTCCCGGCCGGTAATGCCACACTGCTCGCCCTCGGCCCTGTTTCACTGTAAATCAGGTATAAGCCTATAAATAATATCTTTCCGTATTTACTTCACTTGGCTCAATAAAGACGAAAATGGCCTTGACTATGTTGTTTTTCCATCCCCAAATTCTCACTCATGAGCCTACAATGCTTAGCTCCCCTTGTGTTTGGTTGGCCTGACTTCACAGGATGCATTTTCCTGTGTGTGAAGTATACACCATGCTTGGTCTTTGTTTGCTTTTATATAAATTATTTCAATTTATATATATTTGTTTCATCAATGGACTAATAGAATTTTCAGAACCAAACTACAAACTTTCCTAGAATTTTTTTAGATCCTTGCATTGCAGTCTTTTTAACCTCATCATCGATGGTCACTCACCAGTATGGGTACTGCAAAGATGCATCTCTGATTAATTTCCTGTTATGTAACAAGACCTTAACAAATTTTACTTTTGGTCTTCATGACACTTAGAAAACAGAAGTCTGGCTATGTGGATAAGGATCTGTGCTGGTATCTAGAAGGCTGCAGGTTCAAATCCCATTACAGCCAGAAGAAATCCTACTCCGATGAGGGTGGGCCCTTGACTTGAAAATTGCTCCAGGGGTGCTGTACAAAGGCTGAACCTGCACTCTGACCCCCCAAAGGTCATGTGATAAGACAATTTCCTCCTGGGGATTAATAACGTAAATCAAAATAAACAATAAAAAACATATCAGTTGATGAGTTATTCATCTCTGTGCAGTGTGGCATATTGACATGATGGTGAAGTGACTTGTTAATATGAAGGATTCGCAGGTCTTATACTAAATATGTAATATCATGAGAAATCCGTCTCAGTTAAGCCACCTCTGACCACTCTAAAGTGACATTTTGTTAGAAGGTCATGTTGCAGAGATGAATAAACACTTTATTGATGCTTTGTAAGTGTTGTGAAAACCCAAAGGAGTGTTTGTTAAGGTCTTGTTACATAACAGTAAATGAGTAATTTATACTTTTCTTTACATTACCTGAACTAAAGTCTTACTGAGAATGATTTCTGACAAGGATGGGTCATCAAAATAAGGACCACTTTTTAATTTGATACATATTTAATATAAAAATTGTATTGCTACGTATCAAGTCACATATTATTAAAATACTTTTTTTTTTGTTGCTGTAAATCTTTTTTGTTAAACTTGCCTAGATAATTATTATTTCTGAGAGCCATGAAATTATTGTAGCATTAATGGAAAATGCAAAAGAGAATAATGATACATTTATGCAATGATAAATTAGTTAATCTCAGCCAAACAAATACACCAGATTATTTCATGATAACAGATGTTCTCAGTAATATCAAGCCATTAATAACTTAAACGGCTGCTTCCTTCATGCCCCTCTCTGCTGGCACAGTTTTCTTTATCAATAGTAAAGTCGCATGTTTAAAAATATAGAAAATAGTTTAATGAGCAATTCATTGATCTACTTGTTCACTTGTGGGGTTTTGCGCTCATTAAATTCTATTACACACATGTGAACAGGAATTGATTAGTTATTCAGTGAATGGAGATTTTAAATGATACTGTAAAATGGAGTGTGTTCATTATCTTTCAGGAAGGCGAAAAGTGCATTCTGCTGGTAAACAACGGCAGCCATTTATTAACTGAAACTTTATTTTTAAAAAGTCTCTGGATGTGTATACGCCATCTTTCTGTGTACATGTTCAAAAGTTTATATGCTTTGATATTCATATTATTGTTATTTTGTAATTTAGCTGCATAAAATTTAAAAAGTTTCCATGTGATGTTGCTTAGGATAAAGTGAGTTTAGAAAATGGATAGAAGGATTCAAATTTAAACAGGGAAAAATGCAAGTCAGAGTTGCTTGGTATTAAAAAATGAATTTGGCACCTTCTGTTTCAGAAAAAAAAAACATATTGTATGTCAATGAATGGGATCTTGGCATCTTTTTAATTATAAGTTCTTATTTTTATTCTTATTTTTCTGATTTCGGGGAGCAGCAGAGGTTATCTGGATGTTTAGCTGTTTGGATTTTCCAAGTGTTAGCACAAGACTCAGTTCCTGATATTATATAATGACAGACATTTATATTTTCATAATAACTTTTGAGCAAGTGTCTTTGGTGTAATTAGAAGCCAATCATTTGCTTACTATTTAGCATCATTAAATTAATATAATTATGCTGCTCTGGCCAGCTCTTTTCTTATACGGGTTTTGTCCCCTTCAGCTACCTCTGCGCTTTTTTCTTTATAATGTTGAATGTCCTGTGGTTGAGGTCATTTTTAAGTAACACTGCAATTTGTTATTAGGCCCTTTAACATAATACATATGATTCCCACTAAATGCTTTATATTAGATTAACTATTAAAATACACACTTTAGTGCATAGACTTTTACTGACAGGCTTACAAGTGTAGTCATTCGGATTTGTTTCACATCTCACCATTTATCTGTTTACAGGGTATTTATGTTGATGACAGATCTCAAGGATTTGTGCTAATTTCCAGTGCATCACAGAGGGATTTGATATCTGACCGGGGTTTGATAACCATTACCATCACATTCTCCCCCCAAGCACAAGGAGGTAAGACAGCTCAGGTTAACAGAGGGACTCATTGTCTGCACACAGAATTGGAGCCACCAGGTATACGACAACTTGCATTCGGGTAATGAATGTACTTTTAGCTGTGTACTTGTAAATGAAACATAAAAAAAAAATTTAAAAAAAGACGCTAAGATGAAAAAAAGAACAATTACCCAGGAAAAAAAAAAATCAAATCCTAAAGTGGACCTCCTGAGGAGGTTTTCATCCACAATCCCAGACTCTTGGTTCTTTGTTTAGTGAAAGAGAATTCAAATACAGCCAGAAGGAGCAGCACAAAAAACATCTTGTTCTAGAATAAATTGCTTCGTATGCATGTTAATTAGAAATAAATCCCCATAGTACATTTTCATCTATAAGCACCCTAGGCATAATTTTAAGGCGATTAATGTTGGTAGTAGAGTATAAAATCCAGAGGTTATCTGATTTGTTACTTAATTGTGAAAATGGATAATATCACTTAGTCAGTCAAATTATTGTCTAAGTCAAGAATGTTAAAGTGTTTTTTGAAAACAGACTTCAGAATGCAAGCTAACTAACAAACTCCTCAATTTCCAAATTAATTTTGCGTGTATACAAAGAAGAAAGTACACACAGAAATGCAATGCAATACATAGTCAAGCGGATTGCTGTCAGGGGAGGCATTTATGTGCAATCCTTAGGTGCTATTAATATGAGAATTAAGCGTAGCTAACATTGATTCATCCATCTGTTTCCTAACAGACTCCAAGAGAGCCAGAGTCAAACCTGGACACGTCATCATTAACAGACGTGATATTCTCAAACCCAAGTCCACTTCAGGCTTGCAGTATGCGTGGAGGAGGTGCGAGAGCAGGAAACAGCTGTGGATGGGGGCAGCATATCGTCGTAGGGTCCACTTCTCACACTCACTTATGTCCAGTTTGGTTTTGCCAGTTACCTTAACAAACAGATCTTCGGGGATGTGATATGTAGTAATACATTAATAGATGTTTCTGTGTTTGATGACCATCTGATCCACTCAGCAGAAGGTGGTGCTGACTTGTCACAATAACGACTGTCACATCAAGGCTCAAAATAAAACGGCGAGCATTTATTGAAGCCTTTGTTTTCAAGCCTGCTTACAGGTCTGTCAAGTTTTCAAGTGACACTAAAATCTTGTTGAGAGTTGATGCGTTTTTAATTGAAATAATTGCTAGCAAATACTTTCTTCACTTTTCAGGATGTGCTATTTTGTTGTTCTTCATTGAGTCTGCCTAGCTTATCTAACTAATAACTAACTAAGCAATTAATTTGTGCTGTAAAATCTATCTTGAAAATCCAGCAGGTCCCATACCAGTAACTTTCCAGGTTGTATATTATTTTTCCTCTTGCTGCACTATATCAGCAAATCACCTATGCATATAAAGCTGTGAGTTGGTTTTCTCTGATTATTTCAGTACACGGAGAGTAATCATCTATTTATGAAGGTGTTTTATCTGTTCCCGTCCCCCAGGAATTACAGTGTGCTAAGACGAAAAAATGGGTCAGAAATTAAAATGCGGAGATATCTGATCAGACCGAGTCATTTCACTTAATAATCACATTAAAATTGGCCACTGTTCACACAGGAAGAAATTAGGTGCTAAACAGCAACATTATTCATTCTGAATTAGGAGGCAGATGCTTAAAGACGTAGCTCCCATTTCACCCCTGTGTTTCAGTAATTAAGGAAAAAATAAAACATACAGGCAAGTATTAAGCAAAAAGCTTAGAAAATGAAGTGCTATTTTAAGATGTTCCTGTAAGACTTATAAGTCATGGCCAGGAGTGCCTTGACTGTAACATATTTTAACTTTGTTTCAACATAACATTCTCAGATCCGCTTAATCCAATCCAGGGTTGCAGGGATGGAGCCTCTACTGGCAATGTAATGTCTGAACAGGGAAAAATCAGAGATGTTTAAAAAATGGAAATTAGTAGAGGAAATGTAAATTACAAAACAATCAAAGGTCAAAACCATGTGGATCATTCCAAATACTGTTTGCCCAAATTCTGGAGCCAAGAAGACTTTAACTAATAGAGACACGCTCAAAATATTTAGGAATCCAATATCAGAAAGTTGGGAATCTTGGATAATCAGGAAATGCATGTCCTTTACACCTTCTGTTCAATGACATCACAGGTCACAATCTCCAGTTGTTCTACATATCAATGTGGCTAGAAATCATACACCAGAAACAAAATGGCATTGTAGTAAGTCGTTGAATATTATTAATAATTTTAATGATCACTTTTAGCACAAATCTAACCTTAAATATGAATTCACCATATTCTAAAACCGCCCTAAAGACACAAAGAACAATAAATAAAAGCTAAATCTACTATATAGTAAAAAGCTAAGGTCTATGTGTTCAGTCTGTCTGAGCAATCTAATTGGTCAGTTTGGCTTTGATGTGATTGGTCAGTTTGGCTTTGCTGTTGCATGTGAGTGTGAGACACACAAAGAGGAGTAAAGGAGTAGGAGTCACACAGAAAGGAACCCAGACAGGAGGTGAGAAAAGTGCCTCGAAAAGTATGAGAGTCAGGCTTTACAGGGACGTGCTTGAGAGGGGTAGTGCCTATAAAGAGGCATTCAGACACTGAAGGTACATGTGAGGAAAGAGATTAAATACTTTTTAATTACTGTAATTATTGTCTTTGACAGGGACAGTGCCTAGTAAAGCTATAAAATGTTAAAGAAAGACAGAATCCTGTCAGGCAGCCTAGTCCTTTTCTCTTCCTTTATCTTACCTGGAATACCAGCTGTTGTTCTCTGGGCATCTCAGTTCACAGCCTGTCACTCCAGCTGCCCCCAGGTTGGCCACATCCTCTTAGCATCTGCCTCCATATCACACAGCCAGGATTTTCAGGGGGTTCCATGTAATGGCTGGTTTGGTGATGCTAGTTTGCAGGTAGCCTACCCACATTGTCACTGGAGAATCCTCCTTCAGTGGCTTTTGTCGTTTGCTGCCATAGTTCTTAATTGCCAATAATCTGCAGGCCAACAAAGTGAGGCAGTGCTATTTGTTGTTACAATTCTTTTTCATGCTAATGTTGAACTGGGTCATGAAGATCCTGCACACAGATGAATGATGTAAACTTAGCAGATGGCCTGACCTTTACTTTCTCATATCCACCAACAGATGCCCGATAAGACCAGCATCATCGCAGATAAATCAGCTAAACTGGGACTCATTATTCACAGAGGTAAAAACAAGGTCCAAGGGTAAATGCTGCCAGCCCAACTTCATGCTTGAAGGCAAAAGTAGCTTCAGCTACAGCACCTTAACAGCATAATTGACAAGCATGAGGCACAAACTAGAATACTCAAAGAGAGCATGCAGACTCCAAACAGAATTCATCCCTACGAGACTGAGTCCATAAGGTGGCAATGCTATCCATTATACCACCTACTGTATTTTAAAGATTTTAAACACTTCAACCTGGTATTTGGTAATCACCTACTGTAATTTGCTAATCTTTTTTCCAATGGGAAACTAGCTTATACGTGATTTAGTAAGTGAAGTGCACTTTGTTCAACATGGAATTAATGCTTTGACAGTGCACACTTTATATGTGATCAAAATCTTTAATCCACAATATCGTTACCTGACCATACATCTCCCAAAGCACTAGGTTACTTTACCGAGGGTCTGATTTTCTCAGTGATAGATTAATGAATTGATTTGTTTCAAACTGCAACACCCCACTGTGTTTGATGTTTCAATCTGCCCAATGATTGAATGGTTTTCAAACAATGATTGTACCTTTTAATGTGTGTCAGAATTTTATATATACTGTATATATATATATATATATATATATATATATATATACACACTGACAAATAGTAAGCCATCAGTGGTCACAAAAATGATCACCATTTAATCCGTGGTTAAAAGATACATCAACAAAGTAGCGACTTTGAAGAAATCCTAATTTTTTTTTGACTTTGTGCCAGTTTTTACATTTGTGCAAGCCAGTATTATTGTGTAACATAACATAATATACTCATACAGTAAGGATTATTTAGCATATTTATCTAGAGTAATGATTAATTCTCGAGCTTTAGGAAATGTATCCTTTTATTCATCCATTTATTGATACTTTCAGAACAAGTTCAAAATCACTGGGGGAAGGTTTATATCAGGGATGAAAATATACACATCTGTAATTTGGTTCAAAGGTTGAAGGGGTGACAGACACTTTTGAGTGTACTCAAAAGTATTCAGACACCATCATTTTCTGCACACTTTATTGTGGTGTACATTTAATTTTAAATGGATACATTTGCCATTTTTGCCACTCAATAACCCCTAATGACAAAATGGAAAATTGTTTTTAGAAAGGTTTGTAAATTTATTAAAAATCATAAACTGAAATCTCTCATTCATGTAAGTATTCAGACCCTTGATTTAATACTTTCTTTGAAGCTCCTTTAGGCAGCACTTATAGTTTTGAGTCTTTCTGCGTAAGTGTCTACATAATTTGCACCCCTGGATTTGGGCAGTTTATCCTATTCTTCCTGGCAGATCTTCTCAAGCTTCATTAAACTGGATTGGAAGTGTCTGTAAACTGCCATCTTCAGGTCTCTCCACAAATTTTCTGTGTAAGTCTAGGCTTTGGCTGGGCCACTCAAGGACACTCAGAGGCTTGTCCTGAAGCCCCTCATTCATTGTCTTGTTTCGGGTCATTGTCCTATTGAAAGGTAAACCTCCACCCAGGTCTGAGGTTGTGTGCACTCTGGAATAGGTTTTTTTTCAATGACCGCTCTGTATTTAGCATCCTTTGCTCAATTATGATTAGTCTCCATGTCCCTGCCATTGTGAAGCACCACAATTGCTTGTTGCTGCCTCCATCACGTTCCACTTAGGGATGGTATTTGGCAGGTGAAGAGCAGTGCCTGGTTTTTTCCAGACTTAGTGCTTGGAATTCTGCCTGAAGAGATCAAATTTTTGTGTCAGCAGACCAGAGAATCTTTTCCTTATGTTCTTAGAGTCCTTTAAATGCAGTTTGTCAAACTTCAAGCAGGCTGTCATATGTCTTTTACTCAAGAGTGACTTCCACTTCACCATAAGGCCTGATTGATGGAGTGGTGCTGAGATGGTCTTCCTTTCTCTCATCTCAGCACAGGACTTCTTAAACTCTTTTAGCGTGACCATTTAGTTCGTGGTCACCTCCCTCACCTAGACCCTTCTTGCCCAGTTACTCGGTTTGCCTGGACAGTCAAGTTTAGGAAGAGTCCTGGTGGTTCCAAACTTCTTCCATTTTACAGTGATTGAGGGCACTGTGCTCCTAGGAACAATCAAACCTTTAGAAATGGTTTTATCACCATCCCCTGATCTATACCATATGACGATTTGAACCTGGAAGTCTACAGAGCGCTCCTTGGACTTCATATCTTGGTTTTTGTCCTCACATGCACTATAAATTGTGGGGCCTTACATACACAGGTATGTGCCTTTTATAAATAAATTAACTTCTTTGCAGGTAATTTCTACTGATGAAAATGTTTCCATGAAGCTATTTAGAATGTCTATAGATCTAAAACAAAAGAAACAATGTGTAGCAATTATAATAAAGCTGTTTCAGGGTGGAACATGTCTTGCTTAAAAGTTTCAGGTAAATGTATGAAGCTCTTGGCACTTTGGAAGTGTTTCAGAAATGATTTACAAAATTACAGATACAACGGCATTTCAGCAAAAGTGTCATTAAGATCATGTAAGAGCCCATAGACTAAAGTATTAAATTAGATGTCTTTCCGCAATTTTTAAACAACTATTTTGGAAAAATGTAGACCCACTTTTAGTTCTATGCAGTACATGCTGTCTGGGTTTTTAAACCTGCTGCCCATACACCAAAGATTAAATGCTTTAGCTGACTTCTCATACACTTAGAAAGCTTAAAATGGGTAGCCACACAGGCCTGACAGAGGATATGTCGATGCACTCATGAATATCCCATTATTCATTTACTCACTGATGAATGCGACTTGTGATCAACTGCTGGCTCTCATGGACCCCTAAACTTCACAGGTAATGCCTGTGACAAACTTTCATAATTTAGAAAATAAAGTGTTTTGTTCTTTTAGAACTTCACCTCAGACTGCTAAGACACAAACATGAAAAAATAAGGAGCTATACCTTACATTAAATCAATTGCTGTGTTTTGTTACAAGAGAATATGTGAAAACTGAGTTCAAAGCAAAAATGTCAATAAAGATTTATTGTATATGTGTATTGAAATATAAAAAAATCAGTTAAATACTGTGTTTGCCCTGGAGCCACCTTACACAGTCACAAACTTTAGACAAACTGCATGGCCTTTCTGAGTAAACTTTATTAAACAGAAAATGAAGGACAAGGAGACAAGCCATCTCTACTGTACATAGTTTCTTTCTGTCATGAACACGTTGTCATACTTGATACATCTGTTACCAGACATGATTTTTATAACTGGCGCACAAGTAAGTGAAGTGATTCGCTTATGGTCAGACGGCGGGTCAAAGGTAGGAACTCAACTGAAAGTGCACTTAGCAAGTGTGGACATAAGAGACATAAGAAATCTGTTAAGATCACAGAGTTAAGCTATACTTATTAATGTGTCTCTGTACAGGGTCACGGTGGTCTGCTGGAGCCAATCCCAGCCAACACAGGGCGCAAGGCAGGAAACAAACCCAGGCAGGGCGCCAGCCCTCCGCAGTGAGTTAAGATTTGATGGTCCCAAAACTAATAAAATCTACTACACTGCTTTGAGTTGTATTCATGTATCTCACTTTCTCTGCATGCTAACCTTCTTACGTTTGTGGAAGATTTATTGTTAACCAACCTCCATGTATGTCCCATGTTCAAGTTGTAAAACATATTTTAAAGATAGTGATGGCATCTCCCCTTATCATGTGTGTCTTAGTTTGAAACTCTGTCACCTCTTAGTTTCTGTTTGCTTAACTCTTTCAGGGCTGATGTTGACTTTTGTCAAAAAGGATGGTAATCGACTTTAAACTGTGACAAAACCAACCGTTATGTTTTAGTTGCACTCTCGTTGCTAGAAGGAAAGTTAGATTCCTTGGTTTGACTGAGATTTCCTGCGCTCGTGTGAGCAGCAAGGCGCAAACAAGAGCAAAAATGGCACCGACATCTGGCGAGAGATCAAAGCGGATGCGTAAAGCAAAACACTCCGTGGACGACGTTTTGCCTATTATCTCTGAACTGGACTATGACTTGTCAGACTCTGATTTTGATACAAGTGATTGAAAACGAATGCTTCAGCTGACTGGTCCCCAGCTAGTTTGGGTAATGACAATGGTTGCCAGGGAGGACTGCCACTTAACAATCATAAGAGGTAGAAACCAGATTGCAATGCACTGTGACTTTGTCCCAACCACGCAAAGACAGCCTGGCAAGAAAACTGCTGCATATTCTTGGCAAACTGACAGCCACAGCATGCAGCAACAGACGTTTCATGTTGATTTCTGTGTGAAACCATTGCTTTTCAGAAACTTTGTTTTTTGGAAAAAATTTTTAGTTTCTGTTTGCTTAAACTCAAAATACTTGAGCCCCTTAATCCAGTGGTTCTCAACCTGTGGGGCAGGCCCCCCTAGGGGGGCGCAAAGTAACAAAAAGGGGGGCGCGAAGAGGTGAAAAAAAGAAAACAAGAATCAAAAATATGAAAAAAACATCTGTTGAAACCAAAAC
Organism: Polypterus bichir lapradei; assembly: GCA_026402145.1. Taxonomy (NCBI): domain Eukaryota; kingdom Metazoa; phylum Chordata; class Cladistia; order Polypteriformes; family Polypteridae; genus Polypterus; species Polypterus bichir. Next base: position 39,832,954 of record JANRMT010027041.1, on the reverse strand, counting down.
AAATTAACTTAAACTACATTCTGATACTAGAACAGTAAATATAGAGTTAGATAAATGTCGATAAAAGTTAAGTAGGTATAATAAAATATGCCTCTACATTTCAAAAAAATGTTAGGGGGGCACAATTAAAACTGTTATGAAAACTCTGGTCGCAAATACTTAAAGGTTGAGAAACGCTGCCTTAATCTTTGATCTTACCCCACCACTATAGATTAGTCCACTAGATCTTTACTGGACTTCCTCTTTGGCTCTTAGACCTTTGTTGTAATAGTGAGACCAACTTTTCACACAATATTCCAAATGAGGCCTCACTTCTGCAATGTACAACATTAGAATAACATCACTTCATTTGAACTAACATAGCACATACAAAATGCAACCCAGTTGTTGTGTTACAGATGGATTGTTTTCTTGTTTTGTGTTTATTTGTTGTTTTTGTTAATCATTAATCATCATTTGTCATGTTTTCTATCTATTTTACTATCTGTTATTTATGTAGTGCCCTTTTAATTATATTGTCATTCACTGTACGTTGTGGGTGGAGCTATAGGAGGCAGAGCCACCCCATGTGACTCCTGCTGGGTTCTCCTTCTGGCTTTGTCTTTTCAGATTACGTATTTAATATATATATTTTTTGGACTTTAAAATCCATATTCCCTTTTTAAGCTTATGCAGGCCGAAGCCAGCAGGTAGTAGTTAGGGGGATTGCTGGATCCTAGTGAGCCTCTTCTGGGCTGGCTGGTAAGTGAGGTTCCTGGCCTGCTTTTGTGTCGCTTTTTGGATGCCTCACATCCTTTTGCTATTTTGAGGTTCCATCTCGAAACACAAATATCCTATCAGCTTTGTTAATTGCTTCTGTAGACTATTTGAATGTCACCACTTATAGTGATGGTTATGGAGATAGATAAGTTAATTAGGACTCATCATTTTTCTGTTCCTGTTATGTACTTTCTAGTTTCCAATCCCTAGTTTTGTTTATGTAACACAAGTCTCCAAAATGCCTCCTGGGGCACTTCTCTAATACAGTGCAAGTGCAATCAAATTTCAGTTTCACACATAGCCTTTGTTGTTCTCCTGTGCAAATTCATCTGAGATGGGTGGGATTTGAATATCAGGCAAACAAAAACACATTCGTCGATATAAAATTTCTTTTTCATTTAAAATTGAACATTTACCTTTATGAAAGTGGCTTATAACAGCCCAAGTCTGAATTCTGTTTAAATATCTAATCATTTGTTTGATAGGCGTGATAGTCTACTGTGGCCTTTACTAAAATCTGCCTACTTTATTGTCGTCTTCAGATTTAGCCAGCATAATAGTAATATTTTTGTAATGTCATTTGTGTAATATAAAAAGAGCAGTGACCCCAGCACATGTTCCTAAGGGACCCCACTTTCTTCATCACCTAGCTTAAAAAAACTTTCTTTGCACCATAGCTCGGCTCTTTCTGTGTTTCAGTAAATAATCCAATTCTTCTGCATAATATATATATATGTGAATTGCTGCTCATGTAATTGTAAAGAAACTCAAAGCACAATGCTGATGTTCAATACTCAGTCTTTATTTAGTAGAACACCTTTCACATTGTCATATCGCACTAAATACTGTGATAAACATGTTACTAAACTGAGTGATTACCGTATGTGCTGGGAGCTCTAAATTCTGACATGGAACCATTTCTTCTTTTACTTCTTCTAGTTGCATTCTGCTTTAACACATCTGTAATGACATCCCTGTTTCAAGTGCACACATCCAGTGTTTATTATGTCAGAATATTCTGCAGGGTAAAGCATAAGGAAGTAAGTAGAAAAGTCAACCAGTTAGCAGCATCAAGATATAATCTTGAAAATGCAAACTCTAATTGTACTCTGAGCTGTTTGTACTCATTACATAACCCTTCCCAGATTGGATCCTCCTCATTACAATGTTTCATTCCCTTTATGGATGTTAACCATAGCCTAACATGGCAGACGAAGGAGCTTTCCATCGCGTTTGTTGTTGTTGTTTTGCTTACCTGTTAGCATCTAGATTATATTTAGTATGTTTGAATGCTTCAACATGCTCAAAAATGCAAATAATTTAAAAATTACTACAGTTTTGCAATAAATCCCATGTCTGGTGATGTCATGATCCCTTCAAGCAGTTTTCTGCCGATGTGTACATGTCCAGTATTGGAGAACAGCTATGTCATATGTGTTTTTGATCATTTTAGTGTAGGTGGAAATAGTTTTCTGAATGATGCGAAAACACTAGTGTGGACAGAGATCAAGTGAGAATGTCGACTGAGTGATAAGTTAGGAGGCTATGCAGTGCTGGTCTTTATCAGAGGTGTTTAGAACTTTTTTAAATGGAAATGTAGCCATTGTCCATTTTGTTTTCCTCACTTATATTATACAGCAGTTCTTCCCCTGTGTTCTTTAATGTTTTAAAGATGTATTGCACCATCACACGACATTCCCATCTTCTATGCTACTCTTATGGGTTATTTTTGTCATGTGATCCTGTATGGTCTGGCCTAGCTCTGGAGATCATGACATTCAAATGAATTTACTGGGTACTACACATTGAAGGCACGAGTCACTCATTGCACTTTTTAAAGTATTTCTTTTATAAAAGTGAAGATAATCTGACCACTCCTGCAGTTCATCTCAAGGATTACTTTTGGGTATTCTTATTTTTTTTCCTCTTACTCTTTGTGAAAATAATACTTTATGTGGATCATTTCCTTCCTTGGCTCTATTAAGCTAACTTATTAACACGTTCCTATTTTTTTGTCTCTTCTAAGCTTCTTTTGTTTTCAAGTATAGTGAATACACTTAGTGAAAACATGTAGTTGCTTGAAAAGCTGATTCTGCCTTTGATTAATTTTCAAACCAAAGTAAAAACATAGCTGTATTATAAGTATTATTGTAATTACCTCATTTTTGACATTTCTTTGTGTTAGCTCTTAGTAACAGATTGCTGCTAAGACTTTCTGTCTATAGCTGGGAGCTTGTCAGATCATTTTTAAGATGGAAGATTACATCTGAGAGGAAGTGGGTTCCCTTTTGTATTGTAACTATTTTTTAATTTAGCATAGACACTGTTTTGTGCTGCCTTCGATCACCTTTTGCATTGATGGAGAATAATCCATTCTCATTAGAAATAAACATGAAGATGGCAGGAACACAGTGGCATCCCTTTACGTTTTAAACAAGCACATCATAATGAGGGGTTTTGACACTACAGACACCATAGCACGCCTGAAACTTATCAACTGTTCAAAGATTTTAAGTTATATCATGGGGCCTTCATTATGGAACATGCAGTAGTTTTGCAGTGTTTAATAATTCATTTTACTTTGCTACCAATACTGTAGGGTGGCATGATCATGCAGCAGTAGGACCTGCTGCCTCATGAGTACTGTATATCATCCCAAATATGAGTCCTGCACCTGGTCACTATTTGCTTGTCTTTTGCACATTATTTCCATATATGTGTAAGTTATTTTTTGGGATTCAGTAAGTTTATTCCTATAACCCCAATGATGGTACTTATTAGGTTTATTGGCCCTGTGTCGTGGTGTTCTTGAATGGACTCAGTGATGGACTGATGCCTCTTTAACAGCTGGTGGTTTTGATAAGATACATTCCCTGAGACCCTTATCCAGTTATCCGGATTATCTGGTTTTGAGAATGTATAAGGTTATATAGAGGCGGCATGATGTATAGCAGAGAGCAACTCAGCAAATAAAAGTGTAACATGTACAAATAACTTCGGTGAATTTTGGGAAAGATTTGTATTTTTTTTAGTATTTATCTTAACTGGAAGGGATCGTATGTTTTTCTCCAAAATATGTAATCAAAATTACTTTGATGACAAATAAGACCACCACCAAGGCTTTAGCCTTGTATTCTCTAAATTCTGTTATCCTACAGTGACTGCTACCCAAAATCTCAGTATTGAGACATGTCAAGAATTGATTGACTTAACTAAGTCCAAATCTACTGATAGTCATCCAGTAAAGAATATATTTAGATCTACACTTAACATCAGATCCTTTACTGGAGTGTTAGTATTAGTAAATTGATTCATATTCAAATTTAAAAAAAAATTAAACCAATCTTAAAGCAACTTCCCAGTTTAAAATATTTGTTGCTAAAGTTTTGATAGAAAAGTAAGGCTGTCTTGTTTAAGGACATAATACTAAGTACACAATTTGATCTTGGTCTCATTTCAGTTAAAGCATCAGATGACTTAAATTTCTTCATAAATCAAGACATATTAGTCAAGGCATTGACTTTGGAATAATTTTTTGTAGTAAATAGTTACTAAAAATATGAAATAGATTCACATTGTTAAATTTTGGGGTTTTCATAAATTCTTTGTATGAAATCCACTACTTTTTTTGTAAGTTCTTGGTATCGACTTGTGCTAGTATTTTTGACTTTGTTTTTTTCTCATGATTTGGCTTTGATAACAGTGCGTTGTCACCTCCTTGTTTTATTTTTTTGTCTTTTGACTATGTCTTTTTTCCCAGTTATTTAAAAATCTCTTGCTAGTTTCCTACCAGAACACACATTCTTTGAGGTCATGAAGTAAGATTAAAAAAAATTAGAATCTAGCACAGTTATTCATTGTTTGCGCCTGAATTTGGCAGCTTTTTACCTGACCTATAAATTATGATCATGTAAAACGGATGGGTAATTTTAATATTCACACAGAAACAGACACATATATTGAATATTTTACACACCTACTAAACTCAGTGGAGTTTTGTTAAATACTTAAAGGTCCAATTCATTATCACAATCATACTTTTTGATTTGACTATTACTAGTAGTGATTCAAAATTAAGTAAGACTCCACTGAATAAATTATCTATGATTATTTGTTTTAATTACATTTGGGTTGTTTTGCCAAAATCAATACTGTATTGCTTTGATAAAGCATAGGTCTTCCCTGGCTTATATTTATTTTTCATTTTATTGTCATTTTTAAATTATTTTATTGAATGTGTTTTTTTTTTGTAATTTATGTAGACATTATCATGCTATGTTATTATTTAGTATTTCTGCATTGTGTGTTTAAGTTATTTGAATCTACTCTGTGTTTTGTGGGTGGAAATCCAAGAAGGCGAAGCCACCATGCTGTTGCTACTTTAGCCTTTATATGAAGGTTGAGGAGATGATTCCAGTAAATTGTCATTGAAGTTTGTAGAGTTAAAATCTATCATGAGTATCAAGGAGTTTTGTTTTTGTACATTTTTGCTTTTAGGTATTGCATTTTATCATTGGTTTACAAATTTGTTTTTGTTGGCCTTGGATTGCCTTTTAGGAAAATCCTTTTCAGCGTTCTTTTGCCTTTTTTCAGTTTTGTTTTTGTGAATTTTGTGAATAAAAGTATTTATTTATAAAGACTAATTATTGTTCACATCTTTTAAAATTGAGATTTTCAGTTTCATATCCCTTGAAAGGCATTTTTGTGTTTTTTGGAACATTTCAAAGTGTATTTTTAACCCAATGTCCCATTTTGGGCCTGTACTGACTTAAAAGTCTGTCTCTTGCCTTTAGGGTCTGGCTGCCTGGGGTTAGGCCAGGTTTTGAGGCTGACCATATGTTGTGATGCAAACTTAATTCTGGAGAACAATATAGATCAATTAGCATATAATTATTATGTTCCTCACCCACAAAAGAAGTGATTAGAGTACAAAGATGCCCACCTTGGTTTAATGATATTCATGCTCTTAAATTAGTTACCAGTCTTAAGATCTTTATGAACAGACAGTGTTAAGGGGTCCTCTGTTGATACTGTTCTAAACTATCAGGTTAAAATAATCTTCATGTACTCTTTAAAACAATTGCTTCTTTGACAAATGAAACTCAGAACTGTCATTTAAAAGCCCTACAATCTTTTGTGCCACAGATTACTCAAATGTGGCAATTGGTGCCACGGCACTCCTGCCAAGTTGTTGCCTGCCTATGGTAAAGTCATCCCTGATGGAGGATCACAGGAATCATGGGAAAAAGGGGTCCTTTCATCGGATTGGCTGGCTGAGCAACGTTTCAGCCGTGGAATGGCCAAATGGGGAGGCAGCTTGATGGATGAGGTCTCCAGGACTCTAAAAATATCCAAATCTTATTATGGGATATCATCTACAGTTAAATTCTGCTCCGTGCTTCTAAAATTTGTATTATTATGCTGTATTAAGGATTTGTTCTGTTCTGTGTATTGTATTGTATTGACCCCCTTCTTTTGACACCCACTGCACGCCCAACCTACCTGGAAAAGGGTCTCTCTTTGAACTGCCTTTCCCGAGGTGTCTTCCATTTTTTCCCTACAAGGTTTTTTTGGTAGTTTTTCCTTGTCTTCTCAGAGAGTCAAGGCTGGGGGGCTGTCAAGAGGCAGGGTCTGTTAAAGCCCATTGCGGCACTTACTGTGTGATTTTGGGCTATACAAAAATAAACTGTATTGTATTGTATTATATCATCCTCTTTAATGATAAAACAGAAAATTTAAGACTCAGGATTTTAAATTATCTAGTAAACTTAGTACAGTGATATCAAACCATGTCTCTCCTTGTGCACACCTCTTTTGAAAATTTCAGGTTTATAACAATACTGGAAATAATAATTGCAATTTCTAATAAAACTTACAACCTGTCTTTTAGACTTAATCCCAAGAAAACTACTGAAAAGTCACAGTCACCCTTAAATAATGAATAGATCATTATTGACTAAAAGTGTCAGTTGTCTGACCTATATTGGCAGGTTCCAAGCTAGACCATGATAAATTCAACACTTATTGACCCATTTCAGATTTACCTTTTCCTTCTAAAGTACTTGAAAGATTCAGTCTCAGCGTACTCATTACAACTTACTACTTGAGACGTTTTGCACCAGTTGCTGTACAGAAACAGCATAAACTCATGTTGTCAATGACATTTTAATGAATGCTGATGACAAAAATGCCACAGTTCATAATGTATGTTATTACAATTAACACCACTAGCCCCTCTGTTCTTTCACACAGTCTTAAATCAATTTATCAAATCAATTTCATTATGTACAGAACTGTGATATTAGTGCTCTGACATTACATTAGTTATGGTACCTCTCAGGCTCCATTCTCGGACCCTAACTTTTCTCATTTTGTGCTACCTCTGGGAAGGATAATTGCAAAATATAATATCAGCATTCACCCTTATGCAGGTGACACTCCACTATATTCTTGCTTCATGCTGACTGACGTTTCTCCAATTGCATCTGTAAATGAAAGACTGGATGAGTGATAACTACTTGTCAAGGAAAACAGAAAGAAACAGAAATGTTATTAAGGTGGAAAAGATACAGACAGCAACAAGTATCTAAATATGGAGGATAAGAGTAAAGTTAAGTAATGTATTCAATTGTATGAGAGTACATTTCTACTACTATTTATGTGCTATGCACAGGCTGTACAATATTTGTACCTTTAAGTTTAATCTAAAATGTTGCTGCAACAATCTTTACTAGAACTAGGACCTACTGTATGTTACTTTTGTAAGTCTTTATTCTGGCTTTCAAGTTTATGGCTCTTTTTGACTGCTTCTTCTTACATTTAAAGCTTTAAAATGCAGAGGCTCTACTAGCATATCTGAACTGAATATATACATTGTCACACATGCATGCATACAGGGCATCTTCAGGGCTTCTGTACTATCTGTAATTCCACTCCCAAGCCACAGCTTGGTGCTGTCGCTTGCATCTTTCCTTCTTATGTCATCACATCCGAAAATCTTAGACGTTGCTTCCGCTCTAAAGTCCCAACTCTTCTACCACGGGATCTATTTAAATCAAAGCACCCTCGGAAGTAGGTAGTATCTTGGACTTGTGTCTGAACAAGATGTCAGGCCAGACCAGTGCACTGCAGGCCCTAATCTTCTGGGGTTTTTTTTGTATTTTTATATGGCACATCATCTGTTATTAAGCGGAGTTCCCTCCAACTCTTTATACTTCTCTTTCTTTTTTCTTATAATACACTGAAGCATACATTATTATTTAAGATGCCTGTCCATTAAAGATTCCAAACAGTAATATAATATCAGTTGAAAATTGAATTTATAGCTATAAGTCCCAAAAGTTGTGGATTGATATGCATGCTTTCATAAGAGATGGCCCATCAGTGTCATTATTTAAATGCAGGCTGAAGGCTCACTATTTTAGTCCAAGTAGAGCTGCCGATTAGTTGTTCATATTACTTCTGTGTTTGTTTGTCATTTGCACCTAAACTTCCTCTGTTCAGTTGCTCTTCTTGTTATCCTCTTGTGGCACTCGGCGCCACTGCTGTATTGCTGTTCCTGCCCATTGTATGTGATAGCGGAGATATAGGGAGACTTGGACTCCACAGATAAAAGGATTTTATCTCCTTTTTAGACTGCCTAACGTGTATTTATTATATTTAAACAACCTAGATGAGAACTGGCCATTCAGACCAACAAAATTCGCTAGTCTTATCCACTTAATTCTTCTAGAATAACATCAGGTTGAGTGTTGAAAGTCTCTAAAGTCTCATTGTCTACCACACTGCTTGGTAATTTATTACGTATGGTTCTCTGTGTAAAAATAAAAACTTATTTATTTTATATATATATATTTATTATATAAAATTATAATTTTAGAATACTTCAATTATGTCTCCTCTTAATCTTTCTTTGCTTAAACTAAAAAGGCTCAGCTCTTTTAATCTTTCTTCATAATTCCTCCCCTGTAGCCCTGGAATCAGCCTAGTCGCTCTTCTCTGGACCTTTTCTAGCGCTGCTATGTCCATTTTGTAGCCTGGAGACCAAAACTACACACAGTACTCCAGCTGAGGCCTCACCAGTGCATTATAAAGGTTGAGCAGAACCTCCACACATCAAGGCGCTATATAACCTGACATTCTGTTTGCCCTCTTAATGGCTTCTAAACACTGTCAAAAGGTGATAGCACCTATCTTCTTCTCATAAGGTGTACATTTGATTTTCACACCTCCCATTGTGCATTCAAACCTTACATTTTTACTTCCTACATGTAATGCTTTACTTTTACTTACATTAAACTTCATCTGCCACAAATCTGCCCAAGCGTGTGTGCTGTCCAAGTCCCTGTTTGTCACCAACCATATTGTTGAATGCCTAAATGGAGGTGAGTGGTCAGTTGGCATAGATTACCAGAACTGCATATCTGCCTGACTTTCAGTTTGACTTGGTGTGATAAAACCAACTGTGGAGTCCCAGAGGTTTATTTTCTCTTGTAATATTGTTGACTGTAGTTCCTGTTCTTCTCTTCTCAGTTGTCAACTGGGCATATCTCAAATAATGAACTTACTGTATAGTGCCATGATTTGTTTATGTTAATCAAGTAGAAATTTCTCTGTCTTGCTGTGTATTCAGCCTAATTTGTGTAAATGATGCAATGTACAGATACAGTAAATGGTGTGTGGTTTATTTCTTATTGCGTTTTAGTTAGACACTTCTGGAAATGGCCAGATAGGCATGAATTAATTCAGTTGAATTTAATTTATTTTTTAGCTGCATCCAGATCTGTTCAGCAATGCATGTTAAAGCGAGGAAGGCTATTAAAATTATGAAAAGAATGTTGATTAGAATAACAAAGAATGTTTGTAAGCTGACATCACCTGGCTCAACCTCTGGTATCTGAACTTAGCAATGCTGTAATGACAACAATAATTCAAGGATATAATTTCAGTTCCCATTTGCACAGCAAGTATCTAAGGTACTTTACATCATAAAAACGCATTAAATACAAAACATACTAAAAGATATGAAAAGTCATGTTTTGGTCTCATAGGGTCCTATGGTGACACATTTTCCCTTTTATACTCTTTATTGTGTAGACCTTAATTAAATGTCTTAAATCCCATACACTGAGCACTCTGTGGTCAGGTAGTTTAGCACTTCCTCTCCCTTTCCCTTCTGCATCTGTAACCTCAGGCAATTAGACAGAGTAAAGGAAAGGGCAGGAGTTAAGTTACACTTTTAGTTATGTGTTATTGATAATAAAGTATTATTGATAATATGTCCCAAAATATTAAGAAAGCAGAATACAGTGTGAATATTGGCAAACCATACCCTTACAGCCTAAGCAGCAGTGCATCTTGTGTCTATAGGTGGCTCTCAGATTATCTTCAGTGCAGCTTGCTTTGCTACCTCATAGCCTTGAATGGAGTATTGAAACAGGCCACATGTCTGTCTCAGTATGGCTGCAGAGATTGAGTTGTCTTCATCATGGTCTTCTCTTCATGGCCAGATGGTGAGAAGGAGAGATATTGGCAAAGTGACCAACTTTATACCGCTCTTATTGCAAATCATGAGCCAATGGACCGTTGTGACAGAATGGCCTCCAATTCTAAACCAATCATAAACAGTCATACTTCAGACCAATAGATTTAGATTACCTGTCCCGTCCAGACCAGTTACCAGTGAAAGCATGGAGGTACAACTCATCCCTCAGTTGCTTTGTTTAGCCAGTTTATGACCTTCCTGTGGTAGATGGCTTACAGACTTACAAGTCCAAACACAGTCACCCTTGCCAAGCTAATCTGATGCTCCATCTCCATCCTCACTTCCATAAAATCTCACATTCTGAGTCAGTCCTAAATACATTGGGGGTTGTTTAGGTAATCATCAAAGCATCGCTGTTCTTATCGATATAGTAAAACATGCCTCTTGAAACACTAATATTACATTTGGTTTGGCTAGCTTACAAATAAAGTAAAAAAAATTGTCAACATACATGCTAGATATACTGATATACTGTATGCACCACTTCAGTGAACATAAAATGATATAAAACAAGACAAGAAAAAACAAATCTATAGTAAATGGAATAAAAATGGCCAAACAAAATATAAAACTTGTGCTAGTTAAAAAGCCTTAGGTCTTAATTTAAAGACATCGACACACTGCGGCTGACGCTGATCACAAGTGAATTCCAAATCTTAGGAGCCTAACAGCTGAAGGCTCGAGCATCAAGTTTTTGTACCTGTATTTGGAAAGACAGGTGCCATTTGTACAAAGACCTCAGTTTGGCACATAACAGTTTATCAAAATTAATAAATATGAAAGAGATTTATTGTGTAGTGCCTTGAAGGTTAAAGACAACATTTTAAAATGAGCACAATTTTCATTTCAAATGACATAAAAGTGGGGCTGTGCTTGAACTTATCTTGAATTCCGTACCATTTGAAGATTCTATATGGAACTTTTTGGCAGACTGCTATGTGTAAACTTTTCAAATAATCCAAGCAAGAAAGAATAAAAGCAGTAATTTGTATTTTAGTAAAAGTAAAATTATGATATGGACATCCTTTGGTTCAGGGATGCCTGAAGCTAAGTGGCAGTTCAAATTGAAGAACAGATAAATGGAAAATTAACATACAGTGGGTCTGGAAAGTATTCAGATCCCTTCACTTTCTGCACACTGTCTTATGTTGTAGATTTAATTTTAAATGAATACATTTGCCATTTCTGCCCATTGGTCCACACTTAATAATCCATAATTACATAAAATCATATTTTCATTTTTTTTTTTAAATTCAGAAACAAAATTATTCATATTCTTTGCTGTTACACTCCAGATTGTCGTCATGTCCATCCTGTTTGCCTTGCGTCTCCTGGAGCTGTGTCTGGACCCCAAGAGCAAACTGAATTGATGAGACATCATTTTGAGAGGCACACACCTGTGTATGTAGGGTCCCACAATTCATGCTGCATATCAAGACGAAAATGGAGCTGTAAAGTCCAAGGACGTCTCTGTAGATCAAATTGTGGTGAGGCGTGGACCAGGGCAAGGGTAAAAAAAGCATTCCAAACCTGAGTGCTCCCAAGAGCATGGCGGCCTCAATAAATTTGAAATGGAAGACATTTACATAGAGTTGCTGTCTGGACAAACTGAGTAACTGGGCAAGAAGGGCCTTGCTCATCACAAGCCTAATACCATCCCAACAGTGAAGCATGGTGGTGGTGGGATCATGGTGTGTGGTTAAAAAATAAGGCAGCAGACAAGAAAATATGGGATGGCCACCCCATATATTGAAAAAATTAGCAAAATAAAAGAAGCACGTCTTTAAGGTTCGGAGTTCACAACTGAACTGAACTAACAGGGTGAGTCTGTTCTATAAGTATGGTGGATAGGAGGAAGAGGTGGAGTCAGGGTGGCTGGAACAGGAACTGATGTGGCAGCAAGGTCAATTCTGGGTACAGGAAGTGATGTCATCAAGGTTGGCTGGAAATGATATTAGCGGGTGGACCGGTGATGATGTCACTGAGAGGCCGGTGCTCGGATGAACTGCAGAAGGACAAGAGAAAAGAGGACCAGGTGAGAGCACCAACCCCTCGTCTGGCTGATGAATAGCACTATTTGAGCCTATAAACTGTCCCCCATGCACATGTGTATGACAGGTGCTTCTCAGAGGCAGGGACAGGAGACCGGTCAGAATTGAGGAAAGGAGGAATCCAGTCAAACTCAGAGAGTTCCTTGAAGAAAACCTGCTTCAGAATGCACATGACCTCAGACTGGTGTGACGGTTCAGCTTTCAGTGACCTGAAACATACAGCCAAGACCATGCTGGAGTTGCTTTGGGACAAGTCTCTGACTGTCCTTCAGTGGTCCAGCTGAAGCTCAGACTTAAATTCTAGAGAGACCTTAAGTTTACAAATGCTTCCCATCAAGTATTATGGAGCTTGAGAGGATCCGTCTGGAAGAATGGGATAAACTGCCCAAGTCCAGGTGTGCAAAGCTTGTAGAGACTTACTCAAAAAGACTCAAATTTCTGTCACGGGGACTTCTAACAGAGACTGAATTAAGAGTCTAAATACTTATATACATGAAAGAGTTCAATTATTGAAAATAAATTTGCAAACCTTATTGAAAACGTTTTCACCTTGTCACTATGAGTTTATTAAGTGCCGGTCAATGGGCAAAAATGGTGAATGTATCCATTTAAAATTAAATCTAGAACCTAATGTGCTTAAAGTGAAGGGGGTGAAATACTTTCTGAATCCACTGTAAACATCATCCTGGTCTTGAAATTCTGACGAGTCATGAAAATATTTTTTTAGGCTGTATCTATTCATTTTTGAAACTGGAGGGCAGAGATCAGAGAATATGCTGACAGCATAAAATAGAAACTAATCTGGAATGGGATGCTCATATTAATTATATTTATTTTAGTCTATTTTTGAAAAAAATTGCTAAATTCTTTGAGTGTATGCTTATTCTTGCAGGCATTCTGTTTTATTAATAAAGGTAAAGGGAAGAACTTCTTCATGCAAAGGGTCTATGGAATGTGAAACAAACCGTCCAGTTCTGAAGTGGAAAAGGAGACCCTGAGGACATGCAAAGCAGCAGTAGGACGTACTATATTGGTACAAGTGAGTGATCACCTCTCGTCTCTTGTATTCCGTCATGGGTTACATCTCATACTCCTTTGTGACTCCCCAGAACGCTTATTTGTATACCAGCTCGTAAAATAAGAAAACGTCATTTTATATCTGAAGCGGTTTGTGGAGCGAATATCTGACTTTAAACTGGAAAAGCTTCATTTGTTGACACTTCACCTCTGAATGGCCATTTTTCACCTCTCCGTTAAGAGTTTGGGCTGAGAGGGTAAAAAGTCCCATGTACAGGAGGTCACTTTACTATTGACACTCGAATATTTACACATACATACATAGCAAAAAACAGTATTACATTTAATAGAAAAAACATGAAAGGAAATAAAAGCTGAAGTGGGTTAACGCTATTTCTGTCTGCAGTTCTGGAATTTGTGCACGATAAGCAGAGGTGAAACTAAAGCATTTAAAGATGGTACAAAAATAATATGTGTGGAAGACGACAGTAAATAGCGTTTTGTGTGCATATTTATAATTTTACATTAAAAAGCACTTCAATATAGACCACTACCTTAGCTATACTTTAACGAACCCCCCCTTAATCACATTCAAATTGGTTAGTGTTCAGAAAATAGAAATATGTATTAGATAGCAATATATTTTCATCATTGGCTAAGCCCGCTGCTTAATTGTCCTGTCCCAGGGCTTTGAAATTTCATTGTTCGTCAGGTGCTTAAGTCTCCCATCTCATTTTGTCTCTCTGACATTAGCGCTGAGGGCTCTAATACTCTAATAATTTGAATGGGGATTTGCATGATAGAGCAGGGAGCATTAAAATAAAAAAATGAAAGGGGGAAACTGTTTCTTTCACTTCAAAAGTCACTTTGTTCAAAGTCAAATCACAATATTTAAAAATGCACTGTGTCTTTTCAGATGAGTCGAATGCAGGGATGCTGCGTTTCTTTTTCTTTATTATTTTTTTTTTACTTTTTGTTTTCTTTCTTTTTTCCTTAAATTAACATTGCTGTTCCCATTTTATTTATCATGCTGTTTGCAATCGCTATTTACGCTCTTTGTAATGTAGATTTTCTTTCTACCTCCAGGTGCCCCTGAACGCCCAGCCCCCCAGGCGACCTCTTTGGTCTGAGGCCTGTAATCCTGAGAGCAAAGTCATTCATTGTAGTTCAGCCACTTGGCTACCTGGCAACAACTTGTCGCGTGCTGAAACCGTTTATTGTGCTGTCACAAGGCGTCCAGTGCTGTTTAGTGTTTATTTGAATTCATCACTGAAGCAATGCTCTTCGATGATGATGATGACGATGATGTTGATGATTATTTTGCTTAGCATGAAGTGCTTTTGATAGATGAACTGGGTTATCCAAGAGGAGTAGCACTCTACAGTTTACATATAAAATTAAATGTTTATTGTTTTTGCTGCAAAATTGCGAAATTCATTTCAACATGGTTTAAACAATTAGAAAAGCATTTAGAAGGCGTGTCTTGCCTTTTTAACAAAAATTGAAAGTTGCTTGTTGATGAAAAATTCCCTTACTTAGCCCGCCTACTTTGTGCTTTTGATCGCTTACTCATTGGTTTGAAACTATTTCTGATATCATTATTTTGATTTTACTTTTTAATAATTAGAAGAAATAAAATGCTTTTTTGTGTTGTAGTTACATATGTAGCCTCAGATATAATAAAGAAAGTTGTAATGATAGGTAATAATGTTAATTAGATGTGATCTAGCATCTGGCTTGTCACTGTAAATTTTTGAATTGATGATATGTGTGGCCATCGCCAACCTGAGCATCAGCATATCGGACAAGCTGTGAACCTGAGGGGTGAAGGTAGAGGATGTGAAGGCTGCTTTACGTCTACAACATCCAAGAATGTAAAAGATTTTGAGGAACTTAAAGTGGGCTATATTAAATATTCCCGTACTCCGACAATAGCACTGTGATCACCGTCTGGAGTGAGGATAAATATTAACATTTCAGATCTGGCCAGCCTCCATATAATGTGGAATGTTTGATCACTTTTAAATAAGTTGGATGAACCTTCTCATCTCATGGTGATCCATAGCGAATTCAGGTCCTGTAGCATTTTGGGTACTGCAGAGAGCCTGCTTAAACTTCTTTGTTGAGACTCCATTTTAATGGTGGACATGTTTCATCTGATACAGTCAGACAGAGCGAAAAAGGCAGGAAGGAAAATGGACACTATATTATTGAGCAATGGTAAAAAAAAAATTAAAAAGTGATTTACGATTAGACCTAAAAACATGTAATGCAGACATTGAAGTACTAGTTGACTTTGTCCGCATGACTCCCTAGAGCGGTAATTTACATCATTCTGGCTAAGCTTTATAGGCTTAGCAACAGAAATGATTCACTTTGTTACCAACATTCTAATGATGAACTAATCTGACCCTAGAATGCTGGTGACGTCAACCTGAGGAGCTTTGGAAAGAACAACCTTCTATCAACATGTTCTATTTCTGCATATAAAAAGCTGGCCCTGCCCTATCCAAATATTAACACCTTTAAATGTAAACCTGAAGCACAACTGGCAGGATCAAACTACATCTTACATTTACCTACAAGCCTGTTATCTGATGGCAGCAGCCCTGTTATTAACCAAGGTGGAAGTTCTAGTGTGTGTTTGGGAGGTAGTGGTTTGGTTCTATCTATCTATCTATCTATCTATCTATCTATCTATCTATCTATCTATCTATCTATTGTTGCAGTAGGGGGCAGTAGTGCACCCTTGAACCCTCAGGTACAACTCCAGACACCAGGTAAAAGTCCAAAGACTCTTTATTTTCTTTTAACAATGTGCACAAAGCACCCTCCACACTACTCATCCAATAAACACAATACTTCTCCTAATAATCCTCCTCCTCGCCCAGACACTTGCTCCTCTACCTCCCAGCTCAGCTCAGTGTCTGGACTGAGGCACCGCCCTTTTATAGCCCCTGACCCGGAGGTGTTTCTGTCCCAACAGTCCACAGTTCCTTATTCCTTCCGGGTCAGGGCAATCAGTCTTTTTCTTCAACCCGGGAGCACGTCGTTCCTTCCCGTCACGTGACCGTGACGTACTCCCGGGTCATAAGGCATCACAGAGCCTATAAGCCCCCCCACAGCGACTCCTGGTGGTCCCCAAGGTATCCAGCAGGGCTGTGTATAAACACTACAAAGTCCATAAGGCCCTGCTGGACCTCGGGGCACGATCCTGCTGTCGGGAGAGCTCCTCCTGGCGGCCTGGGGGTGAGGACCGGCACGGGAAGCCGGCAGTCCTCCACAGTTCCCCCCCCTTAGCGACGACTTCTGGGGCGGAGCGTCCTGCCCCGCGAGGGACGTCCTCCTCCAGGAGGACGCGTCACCTGGGCCTTGCCTGCGTTGCCCCTGTCCTTGAGCGAACCTTGGGGGGACGGTGTACCTCCTGTCTCCCCGGGGACAATGGCGCCACTCGTGGCCCGGTCGCCGGCAATTGTAGCACCGACGAAGCCCTCCTGGTTGCTTCCCTCTGCGGGACCAAAAACATCTCGGGAACTCCGTCAGTGT
>JANRMT010027041.1:39673933-39802376 GCA_026402145.1 Polypterus bichir lapradei | reverse complement strand
ATATATATATATATATAATAACATAAATAAATAAAAATCATAAGCCATTTCCATTTGGATGTGTCCTTCTTTGTCTGTTTGTTCGCTAATTACGCAAAAAAAAACAGCTCAGCCTATTTTCATTCAATCTTACAATTTTCTTGTCAATGGTCCATCTTAAAATATAGCATATATATTATATCAGGGAGATGCGTTATATTGGAGGGGCAACCCAAAAGGCAGCACTGGCACAGGGACTACAATTCCCATCAGGCAGCAGGAGTGATAGAGGATATCGTCATCATTGCTCACAAAATTTTCTACCAGCCAATACAGAATTTCAAAGGCCACAGGTATGTATTGTACAGCCTTTTCTAATTAACTAAACTCTGAAAATGTCACTGTCTCGCTGGATTACACCTTGTGTCTAAGATCATGTGTTTTTATCTCATTGTGAATTATTTTTACCCATGTTGCATCTCCAAAAGAAAGTTTTTCCCTGTTTACAGTTGACAGGTGTGGCAAGTTCAACCACAATCTTTGCCCTTGTTTTCTTTTTTCCATTCTGTCGTGGTATATAAAACACAAGGCAGAAGAGAGACAAGCTCCTTTCTAATTGTGAATTCCAAAATACCTGTGCTCCTTATTCCTCATTACTACATTACACAGTATGCATTGTACTTCCAGATGAGCATTCATTGGTTGTCCGCTTTCATGCAGACAGAGCCCTGTTTGATTTTGCCAGGCCAAGTCGTGGACTTGTTGGAGTGAACTGTTGGGTGTGTCAGGCTAAACAACTGACCTTCACAGGAATGTGCTGTGACTGACTCCAACTCACTAACATTATATTAATGAAGGCTACGACTGAAAACCACTGGAAGAGTTGTCCAATGTAACATGGCCTTTACTTGTCAAAAATACTTAATGTAACTGAGAAAAATGTTTAGTTTGAAAGACCAACTGATAGACAAAACCTACAGTAATATTGGACCTAATTCACATTGTATAAATAATTCAGCCATTTTTGATTTGGTTCAGTCTCTCCAAGCTTCACTGTAGTCAAGGCATGGCCAAAGTCGGCAACACAAATTCAGGGACAAGATGATTGATTAACAGCAAAATCGGGGGTCTAAGAATCCAAAATGTAGACCTTCAGCACCCACTATTATGACTATTTAGGACCCTGAACAAAGTATTCAGCACTCAGAAGTATGTCTGTTAAGGATAATGATAAGTATGTACTCATACTCAACTGTTGATTAAATTGGTTTATTGAGTCACTGTTGTCACACAGTGAAATTCTTACTTGCATGTACACATGACCACTCAAATGTGGATTATTAAAGTTAATAATTAACGTACACCAGTAAAATGCTTGACAGATGCTAAGGTTGATGACATTGAGAGTTCATGTAATACCCTGGCACTAACAATGCCAGTTTACTGCAGCCTGAGGTATTAAAGAGGAACTTCATATCTAAGTACAACAAAGCAAAATGAAAATGTCAGTGTTCATTCACTTCTGGCCCTGCTACCAAAATTGTAGAAAGAGAAAGTGGCTAGGATGACATGGTGGTGAAGTAGTACCACTGCTCAATAAGGAGACCATGGATTCATATCCTGGGTGCTTCTTTTGTGGGGTTTACATGTTCTCCTTGTGTTGATGTGGGCAGTTTTCTTCCCATAGTCCAAAGACTTGCAGATTAGGTGAACTGGTGTTGCTAAAGTGTCCTTGATGTGAGTGTGTGTTTTCACCCTGCAATGGACAGATGCACTGTCCAGGTGTTATTTCTGCCTTGCACCCAATGACTGGTGAGTTACAGTAGGCTCCAGCTGCCCTGCATCCCTGCCCAAGATAAGTAGGTTATAAAAATGGATGGATGGAAAAATGGATTATAGCAGGTAGCATTTCTTCAACAACATAGTTATTTCATCAAAATTATGGTGGCAAGATTAACTGGCTGACAATTCAGAGCACCTTGCAAGCTTTATCTTTGTGATCTTAAATTGCAGGCCGTCTTCTACTCCACATGTTATTCTTCAGATTTATGTGACAAAGCCCAAAATAACTTGTAACAGTAGAGAGCATAACTAGTACTAAAATGAAAATCTAGGGGTGCCTGTATTGATAATGTGATTCATATTAAAAGAAAACACAAAATCAATTCAAAAATGTCTTTACAGTTTAAAATGATGTTTGCTAAACCTTCAGTTAATAAGAAATAATTCCGCTTTGTTTAAGTACATTATACTGTACACAATTTCACGTCTGTCTCCTTACTGGAACCTGGCTTGGCAAATCTGACACGATACCTTTATTTGAGGCGAAACTAAATGGATTTGCGTTACTTCATAAATCCATAGAATTATTTTATGTGATGAATTGGCTGTGGCTTCTAAAATGCAGGTGACTTTGCATCCTTTGAAATGTTCAAATTTGATATTAAAACAAATTCTAACACTATTATAGTGAAGATCACCTGGGGCCTCATGCATAGAACTCATGCTATTACATGGCATATGGACAAAAGCGGAAATGTGCGTACACACAAAAAAATCCAGATGCATAAATCTGTGTGAACGCCAACTTCCACGTTCTTCCTCTACATAAATCCCAGTCAGCGTGAAAAGTAACGCACGTGCATGCGCCTGCTGTCCCGCCCCGTCTCCTCCCAGAATTACGCCTCTTTGAATATGAAAATCAATATAAATAGTCCTTAAACTCAGTGTTCTGTGAAAAGGCAATGGCAAAAGCATGGGGGGAAATAGAAGAATTTCAGCGAATACCAAGTGGAGGCAAGGAAAACGTACAATTTGTTGGATTAAACAGTGGTATAAACAACAAAAGGAAGTTGATTGAGTGACATAGAGTGTCGGAGAAACTCGAAAGCTCAAATTGACAAAGTCGCACAGTGCCCGAAATAAAAAAGTTCTCAGATATCTAAGTCGCTGTGAAAAGGCGAGTCGTAGCCCACCATCTGAGTGTCATATGAAAGCTTATTAGGGTACAGAGAAAAAAAAATAGGCACACAGTGGGGGAAAAAAGCACGAAAAGTCAACTTTAATCTCTAAATTTCCACTTTAATCACATAGTTTTTTGTTTTTTTTATTAAAGTAAAACATCAGAAACTTCATCTTAAAATCGTTTAATTTACTAGTTTCTCAAATCCCATCGTAACTAAAGTAGCATATTAAATGCTTTGTTTTGTATTTGATCTTCTATGTGCTCTGTGTGAGGGAATCACTACATGCTTCTTTAACCGGCTTTCTCTTCCTCCGACAGGACACAGTATCCATTATATTCGTGATATTACAGCTCTCTGAATAATTAAAATACTGAGATGTATACTTGATATCATTTGCATGATGATAGGAGTTAAAGTATGTTTATAATGATTGTTCATGTCTCACTCAAGATGCTTGCTGCACCATGTGCAACCTTCGATGAAATAATTTACTGTAGCAGTACTGTCTCTTTCAAACGTACTAACCTCCAATTCCAGTCCTTACTTTTCTTTCTCCAATTAACCAATCGCCACACAATAAGCTCTGTATTAGACGTTAAGCCATCTGTAAGCTTAGAACGCAGATTCTTCAAAACTTTTAAGGAACATTGAAATATCTTTGTAGTACATGTTTAATTATTATATCATTCCAGTGTCATGCCAGCCCCAGCAAGCATACAGCGCGAGGCAAGAATAATCCGTAAACGGAGTGCCAGATCCTTGGTAACACAGCGACACCGTGTTTATTTATTAACAATATAGATTATCTAAATGAAGTTAAAGTTTTATCTGTATAATATAATAAATATATTTTGCTGCATTTCATCTTAAAAATGATATTGTCATCATATGTAAATACGTGCTTTATAAAGTGGAGTAGGTTGTGCAATATTATAACTGTATCACAAGTTTACAGTGAGGTGATTGTACTAATAAGTACAAACAGTTTTACAAGGAGCACTTGATGGACTGATTGATTGCGTTTATAGTTCTTGGGATGAAACTGTTTCTGAACCACGAGGTCAGTACAGGAAAGGCTCTGAAGCATTTGCTGTGTGAGAGCAGTTCAAATAGGCAGCATGGCTGAGGCAGCATGTGCTTGATGCTATATCCTGATAATTCCCTTTCGGATCAGCTGCTGTAGATCTGTGATTCCACACTCAGATACAGTGATATAAATACTCCAAGTGGTGCAGTGAGAGTAATATGGAAAAAGATGATTCCCTGTGGCAACCCCTAATGGGAGCAGCTGAAAGGAGAAAAAGAAGGTACAGTGAGAGTAACAACAATAAATCAGCTATGGTATTTGGAATACTTTAGCTATTCCCTGGACCATTATATTGTTACACGTTAATTACAATCAGATGCATTAAACTAATAAACAATGTGTGGTTAATTTCCGTGTATTTATAAAGCCGCGTCAGGGATGTAGATCTATAAAAGAAAGGGTAACCACACAGGAACAGTAGCACTGCTTTGACGCTGGGTGCCGCCAGTTTGCAAAACAGAGCAAAGAACTTGCATACGGCAGGGGTGGAGCTACCGTGAAAATGTGCACGGCTTTACGCCAAGTTTAGGTTTTATACATCGCGATTTGAGCGTGGAAACGTTCGTGCGCAACATTTTTGTGCGTACGCACAGCTTATACATGAGGCCCCAGGTCTGTATTCATGTTAGAGTAACTGACATTTGTGGCTTTTTGTCTGATCTAAAAGTTTTACACACCTGCTTTGCAAACTGTTAAAGGTCCAATTCACTATCATAGTCATGCTTTGGTCCTCATTATTGCTTATGCTGTTGAGATACAAAATTGAAGTGACTGAATGAAGTTATTTCTGCTTAATTGTGTTTGATGTTTTTTGCTTTCACCAATGCAACTGCGGATTATATCAACATTGAGACATCTAAATTGTAACTCCTCAACATAATTTATTGATATTGAGAGAAAAGCAATTCTAAAGAACCACGTAGATCAGTTGACATATCATTATAATGAACGTTAGATACAGTAGCCCCACTTACAAAAATAGTGATGCGAATACAAAGAATCTCACCTTGGTTTAATAAGAACAGTTACGTATGCCATAGATGAAAAGAAGGAAAGTTACAGGTCTTGTAACTCCTGTAATGATAGACATTGTCTATAATTTTTCCTGAATTCTCTATGTGATTGTAAATCATTTTAAACATGTTGTTGAGGGCTTTCATATCTATGGAATCATTTTCTCTCATTAGTTTCTGCCATTTTGTTTTGCTGATCAGCAAAACATTTTATGGGGTGTTAGCATCACCCGTTTCAGCAAAAACAATCCCACAATGCTTTGGGGTGGCACGGTGATGACTTCAGCAGTGCACCGGTTTCTCGATATCCGAGATTGGATAATAACTACTGATTTTTGTGTGTGGCCTTTGTGTTTCTTTTGGTACTTCACTTCTTGCTTATTCCTTTTTTATTTTGTTTTCTGGTTAGCATTTTTGAGCTCTGTTGATCTCTGATTTGACTTGCACACCATTTCCTGTGCTACATGTTTTCTCCTGGTCCTTTCTCTTCAAAGCCTTTAACTGACTTTCTCTAGTCTACACAAAATCTTGATATGAGAGACCATGAGAAGGGTTGGTTGGGAAATGAGGAAATCACTAAGGGAGGTAAAAATATTAAAAGAACATATAACTGGCTTAGCATCAGACCTTTATTATTGTTTATTTCACTCTCTTGTATCCTTAACTGAAGATATAAGAACAGGTAAGGTAAAGGGTATGGAAAGTAAAGAAAAGGCCAATACAGCCTTTTAGTGTGGGAAAAGTAAGTTAAGGGAGCGATTTATTAATAGTACCAGCAGTTATAAAGGAGACTAAGGTATCTGCTCTTATTGATTGTGGAGCAGATGAAAATTTCAGTAGTGAAACCTTATTACATCAGCTTGGCATCTGTCCTGTTTCTTTGAAATATAAACCTTGGGTACCGTTGATAGATAGAAAACCGATTGTTAGTGGGTTAGTAAGATTTATTTCTCCTCCCATAAAACTTCAAATTGGTCTGTTTCATAAAGAAACAAAAAACTTTTTTGTTATTCAATCATCAGTCTCTCAAATAATTCTGGGTATGCCTTCGCTGCAAAGGCACAATCCATGTATTGATTGGGGAAGTAGAGAAATTAAGGAATTGACTTCAAAATGGCTTAAAATCTGTTTAGAAGTCAGCATACAGACTTACACACTTTGTGTCACAACTAATGGCTTACCCCCAGATATATAAAATTCCACAATGTCTTTAATAAACAATCATCAGAAGAATTACCACCATATCAGGATTATGATTGTCCAATAGATTGGTTGCCTATTGCTCCCTTAACCAAAAGGAAAATTTAAGTTCTTAATCAGACTGAAACAATAGCTATGGAAGAATAAGTTAAAGAAAATTTAGGTAGTGGGTTTATTGTACTGCCCAATAGTCCAGTAGGAGCTGGCTTTTCTCTTTTTTCTCTTTAACGTGGCAAGAAGAAAGATGGTGGTTTAATACCATGCACTGACTACAGGTAAACCAGATTACCATTAAAAATGATTACCCACTTCCACATCTCTTTTCTGCTCAATCAAGTAACAGGGTCCACCATTTTTTCCAAGCTTGACCTCCAAAGTGCTTGTAATTTGATCAGAATTCATGATGGAGATAAGTGAAAAACTGCCTTTAATGCAATGACTGGACATTATATGTATAAAGTAATGCCCTATAGTCTTGCTGATGCCCCGGCAGTTTTTCAAGGTTTTGCAAATGATATTTTTTGAGGTGTTATGGGTATTTATGTAATGCATTTTACATTGACACCATTTTAATTTTCTCCCAAAATTTGGAGACCCATGCCTTATATGTGAAAAAGGTTTATGGCATCTTCAAGCAAACCATTTTTGTAAAGGTAGAGAAGTATAAATGTCATATTGATAAAGTGTTGTTTGTTTGGATATAAGAGAACGCAGAAGGCTCTGGCTATGGATCAGTCAAAAGTCTCATCAGTCTTGAATAATGATGAGTGAACTCCACCGTGTTCGCTTTGCCTTGAGTTTGGAGAAATCATGGAAGCATTCTTGAATATTGCCAAACTTGGCAAAATGCATCAAAGTTAATGGGGAAGGATTAAATGAACTAGATTTGACTGGATTATAATGGTGCAGTCATCTTTAAAGTGTCCCTGAGGGCTAAGGAAACGTCTTCCAACTATACTGGACCAATTATTGTGGTCCGAAAAGGTGACCTGAGCTGTGCAGCAGAATTGCCAACCACTGCTCCACTGTGCCTCCATGAGATCAAAGAAGAAGGAACACTGCCAGAGATGTACAATCATATATTTCGTCAAAACAAAGAAAGAATGCCAAAATCGAGATCAAAAGTCAGAAAAAGCATTATGGGGCACTGAGGAAAAGTCTCCTAAACCTGCTGAATTATCAGTAAATAATTTGACAACGCAGTAAATTCACTGTTAATAACGCTTTGACGAAATTCGCAGTTCACCACTAAGCTTGAACTGGAAGCCACCTTAGAGTTTAAAACAAGTTCAAAGTTTTATGGGGTTTGTGATCTACTGTACATGATTTATTAAAAAAAAACAGTTCAGTAATCACCGCTATAATCTAATTTGACTAAGAAGTCAACAGTTTTATTGGACACCAGAGGCAAAGGAAGCTTTTGACAAATTACAATCAATATTTACCATTGCTCCCGATTTGAAACATCCTGATGAACCCACTATTCCATCTGTTACGATTTTAGGAACAACGTTCTCCTCTCCTACTTCCCCAGAGCTACAAATTCATGAGGCTCTTTCCAACGTCTCCTCCTCAGTGAGATTACCTCCAGACATCTATTATGTTCCTACACACTTTACAAGGAAACCTTTGTGATTGGGCTCTTAGCTTTCTTATGTTTCTTGACACCCAGCAGTTACTCAAACTCTGGCCCAGTTTAAAAATATTTTAGGTTAGAAAATATGCAGAGCGAAGTCAAGGATAAAAAATAAAAGCAAAAATCTAATTCTTTTTGTTCAAAAACCCCAGTTTAGATTCCTGGAAAGTAAAAACAAATGCTCTAGAATAGGCAAAGAGACTTAATAAAGCAAATTAATTTTCCAGAACTGAAATTCTTGGTGTAATTTTTTTCGAGTATTTGATTGGGTTATGATTGCATCTTTCCATTTATTTGTTCGGTTCAATTCTTAGCCACTTATCCAGTTTAGAGTCATGAGGAGCCACTGGCTATCCCAGTAGCACTTTGCACAAGGCCAAATCCGAAGAGTTTTTTGGAAGGGGTGCCAGTTGACTGCAGGGCACACAAACTCTCATTTATACTGGGCCAATTTAGAGGCACCAGTTAACCTACCAAGCCACGCCTTTGAAATGTAGGAAGAAAACCTGATGATTACAGTCATTTGCAAATCTTTCAGTAATCTTATGAAACATATTTTACAGCATTCTGTTTATTGCTTCTTTTTGGAAAGATGCCATGGAGAATGAGAGAGGAAGCTGCCAAATCCACAGTCCCATAATTGCACCATTGAAATGGCACCTGGCCTTTCAGCTAACAACTTTAAATCATTAAGTGATCAGTTTATGCTCACCTCTGTTGTCTTCTAGGGCTAATTAATAAAATCTTCTCTTCCGAGTTCTTTGGTATTAAGCTGTAGTATGAAGCTCTCATTACCACTGCGGACAGAAGGGATTTTTAAACGAGCCTGATATGCTTAACGCTTTCAAGGCCAAGTGGAACTGCTCATTTAGCATTGTTCTCATACTCCATCATTAGGTTTAACTCAGCATTTTCATTTTTCTTTGTTTATTACAGGAACATTTTTTCACAATAAAAGTACCAAATTATATGCGTCTGAGTTACATGTGCTTTTATGCCTTTTTTGGGGTTTTGACAAATGAGGAATCAATTTCTGAGGTTATTTCTACGATTGGCCTTGAAATTAAAAAGTTCCTTTTATTTTTCGACTCACTTTTCTTTATTTAGACGATGCCTGGTTAGGTTGATCATGTGACCACGATTGTCGCTTGTCTTGTCCCTTCAGTTTTCAGTTTGTTGGTTTTGATTAGCTTTCACAGTATTCTGACCCTTGATTGTCCTAACCTTGGCTTCATGCTGCTTTTATCATCTGCTGGTCAAACTGTAATCTGTGGGTGACTTCATGTCTTTTGGAAAGTACTGTTTACTATCCTGATGGTATATTTGATAGATCTAGTTTGTACATATATACGAGGGTAACTCAATAATTATCCACACTTTTAAGATAATTTTGAATGTGTTGGCTATACAGCTTTCCCTGCACACATGTAGAAACATGGAGTATATGTAGTCACATTGTGGTGAAGTTTTGACCTTGATCAGTAAGCTGCTCTAGTTGTTGTCTAGGAGTACACAGGGCCACTTGGCTGTCTGTTTGAACCAAAGAAGAGGAGCGATCAGTGATCCACTCTTTATGGGCTGAAGGTGCAACACTGGCCGTAATATATAGGAGACTTTCTGCACAATATTAGAGACAGTGTTTACGAGTGGACTGAGAAGTTAATAAATGGTCAGACAAGTGTTAAGCACAAAGAAAGAGCAGGGCACTCATCAACATCCACATCCACTCCCGACAATAACACTGAGCAAGTCCATGCCGCGATTCTGACAAACCATCCAGGATTTCTGCCCCAGTACATCTTCAGGCCATATTGCCTCTGTTTGGTGCAAAAGGTGAGTGGAGCAACCATGTCTACCCCTAGGAAACAACAATGGAAACTGACTGATCATGGTTGAAACTTGACCACTATGATGACAGACGCACCACGCTTTCAAACACGCACAGCTACCCCAAACAAGGTTATCACAAAAGTGCGGATAATTATTGGCTCACATACTTTTTTACTTTCTCGTATACAAAGTATAGGGAAAGTATTGTAATCGTCCAAAGATTGAATGTTGAGATTTTGATGAAACTCAACGTTTTAGACCACCCTGACTTTCTCGTATATATCTGAAGTATAGGGAAAGTATTAATCCTCCAAGAATTCCTTTTCAAGATTTTGATGAATCTCGACGTTTTAGACCTCCCTGAGTCCAAAAATACCATTTTTGGAATTATGTCTGTGTGTGTGTGTGTGTGTAAACATGATAACTTCAATACACTTTCATTTAGGTCAACCAAATTTTGCATACAAGTATTTGGTACAAAACGTAGATTTCTATCAACTTTTGAGCTATTTCTGTTAACCGGAATTGGTACTTTACCTTTTATTCATGCAGCTGGAGTCTGATTTATTCAGCTTTACTTTTATAATAATTGTTCAATATATAATTAATTTGGTTTGATTTGTTGTTGATGGTTCTTTAATGTACATAATGTAAAAATCTAATAATTCTCTTGTGATTTACTCCTCAAATATCCATCCCCATATCTGAGCATACGAGAAAGTCATGGGGAGACCACTCCCGATTTTTTTCCATGAAGCTGGAGCGCAGAAGGGCTAAGTGACCTGCTCCTGGTCATCCTACGACTCTCCAGTGCAGACTGAACCAGCAACCTTTGCATGCCTTGTTTATCTGAATTGGATTAAGCAGGTTTGAGAATGTTATGCCATTTTAAAAATGTGCTTGTCCTTTTCTCCTCTTTGTATTTTCCCTGTCGTTTGTTAAATGTCCCAGCATTAGTCGACTCTGCCATCAAAGCACAGACAATACGGTGAATTACTTAATTTCACCCATAAAGACAAATGTGTCTTCTTGTTAAAACATTAAAGCAATTTTAGATAATCTCATAAATAAAATATATATTGAAATTGAAAAAATCAACTCTGTCACCTCAAGTTTATTACTCTGTTGAACATAAAGAGCTAACATAAATAACAAATTTTGCCTGCTCTCATTTTAAATGAATGATTGCTTTGAAACAGAGCAGCATGTATTTATTGTTTCTAAATAGATCTTTAAGCAATCAGTGCACTATTGCAGTCTTGTAGGAGTTCAACAGTGCTATTTGTAACAAAACCTCTTCATAGAAAGAAAGGTATCCTTTTAAAAATAATGAAAAACATTACATTTAGCACTAAAGCCGCATCTACTGAAATCCCTGTACAGTGATTGTATGAATTTCTGATTTTTTTCTCCAATATTATCCACAGCAATAATTTAGAGGGGCCCATCAAAAATATCAGTAGTGCATTTAAAACAGAAACTTTATGGCAACTTTGCCTGGGGCTCAGGTAATTTATGAACATGAGGTGTAAGGACTTGTAGTAGCATTCTCAAGTGAAGGTCATGGGGGCTGGAGCCTGCCCTATCAACATTGTTTGCAAGATGAAGTCGACAGTGGCTGCATGCGGCGGCACTTATTAATTTGTTTTCAAATTCTTGTATTCTCTGCTCCACACGTACCCCTGATGAAGGCTGCCTCTACCTCTCCATTTCATGTTTAGTGTGGAGTTTACTGTCACTTGTTTTCTTCCATTTAAAGAGATATTCGAACATAGTACCTCATTTACATTTACACTATGTTACGCATACACATCAGGAGTCTGCCTTCCAAGCTCATCAGAGGTAAGCACTACCACTCCAGGACACAAGGAGGCACTCTCACTTATGGTATCATCTCTTCTTCATCCCACAACCCTCAGAAGCTGCCCAAGGATGGCAACTGACTCTAACCCTTCTCATCCATTCATTTTAAATCCAAGACACTCTTGGCAGGAGTTGTCACATGCTGGAGAGAGTCATGCGCAGAACAGAGCTCCTTCCTGAGTATGGACAGCTCTTCAGGGCCATGAACCACTCTGGTTGTTTCTGTTTTATATGACTTTGAGTTCTGTTATTATTCTATAAAGCATCAAATTTGGACACTGCAAATATTAAAAGGAGCAACACGATTGGTACCCTGATGTTTTATCTGTGACCAGTGTGTTCCCTCGGTCGACAAGTACGCTTACATAAAATCTATTAAAATACTTGAACCTAGTCGGCAATGAAGAATGGGAAAATAAATTTCAAACCGATTTGAATTTAAAAAAAGAAATACTGTAATGAGGTATGGCGGATAGCACTGTCACCTCAAGGCTCCATACCATGCCTGTTCATTGTACATGTGAAATTTGCATGTGCTCCCCATGTCTTTGTCGGCTTTTCCACCAGGTTTTAACATTTTTCAGGTTATGTTAATTGTAGATGTTAAAAGTGGACATCTTTCGTTTTCCCCAGATGGACTGTTACCCTGACCTGGTTAGTTCTGTATCTTGTGCTTGATGACTCCAGCCCCTATGACCCTCAACTGTCTTTGAGAATGTAATATAATGTAATTCTCTGGAGGACCACAGTCTTTAGAAAAATGTAAGTTTGGCAAACATAGATGAAATGTCTACCCTGCCCCCAGGACAGTGTACAGTGCATTGCAATGCAGGAGAATGTCCTTGATTGTGGCAGAAGTAAATGAGAACTTGACCTTTGGTCTGTCATTTATGATTACCTGTTTCGTCCACTCTGAGTTCTTGTTTCAAATCCAGGATTTCAAGAAGAACATGAGAATAGAGACAGTTTTGGATTGGCTGGTCACTTTGTTAACCATATTGATCTGAACAGAATATAAGGCTACATCCACACCGCATTATGTTTTTGTTTAAAAACACAGACATTAGTCTCCATTTTTGCCTTTCATCCACTCTACTCCAGCATTTTTAGACTCGGGGACTAGAAACTGAGACTTTTGAAAATGCTCCCTAGAGGTTTTACCCAGCAGCCATACCACCTGCACTTCAGAAGAGTTCATCCACCTGAAGCTAAGCATTTTCGAGCCCATCCAGTATTTGGATGGTAGACCATCTAGGAAGAGCTTGGGTTCCTTGTGGAAGAAGTGTTGGTGAGGCCAGCAGGGGACACTTACTCTCTGGTCTGTGTATGGGTCCCAACGTGCTGTGAAAATGGCGCTGTCCTTCAGATGAGATGTAAAACTGAGGTCCTGTCTGTCTGTAGTTGTAAAGGATCCCTGGGCATCTTTCGTAAAGAGTAGGGTGTATGCTGATGTCCAGGCTAAATTGCCCTCCATGGCCTAGTCATTCTGCCCCCCTAATCATCTCTGGTCTCTAATTAGCTATCTTTCTTGCCCTTTCACCACCTAACAGCTACTGAGTGGTGAGCGTACTGTCGCAAAAATGGCTGCCGTCACATCATCCAGGTGGGTTTTATGCATTAATGGTGGCTCCTCATTTACTAAAGCACTTTGAGTAATGAGAAAAGCGCTATATAAATGTAAAGAATTATTATTATTATTAGATGTATATTTCTGAAAATGTAGGCTTAGTGTTGCAATATGGGAGTGTGAAAATGAACAGTTTGGCAAACGCAGACTGTAATCACACTGTGATTGGTCTGTGCTTATTACGTAGCTCTTCTCTGATTGGATCCTCTTCAATATGAGTATTTTCTCAGCCACTTTGCATGCCTTGGACTCGTACTGTATGTTGGCAATTTATAAACAAAAACACAGTAATGTGGACGTAGCCAAAGTCATCAGACATAACTAACACCAGTGACACAATTCACTAAAAAGTGCTGTGCACCATCAGATCTGCTTTAACTGGTAAGGTTAACAAAGCATTTGCAGAGCACAACTTGATGTTTAATTTTTGTTGAACATGCAGTAGTTTTGTTTGTCATTGAAACATTAACAAAACCTGCATGTTGTGATCGCAGTGTATACTGTTTTTTTCAGGATTTAGGAGTTTGATAAGTTAAATTTGAAGAAAAAATACTCCTGACTAGGATTTTGAAAGCACTTCAATGTTACTGTAAGCATATATAAAGACCTAAAGGTTGGAGTTAAAGTATGTTATAATGTTATGTAATACTCTGAGACCCGCTTAATTAAGTTCAGGGTTATGGGGGCCAGAATCTAGCGTGGCAGCATTGGATACAAACAGGAGTTTGCCCTGTCTAGGGTGGAAGATCATCACAGCGACCACTCGTGACCATACCCTTAAAGGGCCAGGCTATAGTTTTTTTGGGTTTTTTTCCCAGGTTTCAGTTTTCTTCCCAGAGATGTGTAGATTATGTTGATTGGCACCTCTCCACTGACCCTGTGTGTCTAAGTGTGTGAACTTGACATCTAGTGGACTTGCATTCTGCCTTAAGTTGTTTCATGTCTTGTGCCTGCTGGGATAGAATCCAGCTCCCTGCAACACTGAAGTGGATTAAGTATGTTTGGTAAAGATTTGAGGGCGTATTGGTGATTTACATAGCAGACAGTTGATTTTAGCAGTATACAGTATACATTTGGTGTTGATATTCAGTTTTACTTCAGATCTGCTCCACTCATAGAAGGAAGGCTCACTGGTTTGAAAAAGGAGAGCGAGTGCTCTAAAGCATCTGCTTCAGTCTCATAGAACAGTACGCAGTCTCTCATCTGTACTTTCTTTCATAGAAATGAAACATTCTGGTGTGTGGCATTAGACGTGCAGTGAAGGCTCGAGACACAAATATCTTGAAAATGCTGTGAGTTATTGCTTGTGTGCCACAGCATCCGAAAAACATCTATAAAAGCACAAAGGCAGAACACCAACGGGGGCAATGTGGATTGAGGGCACCTGAGCAAGACCAGCTTTGTGTACTGGAAACTTTTCTTTCTTGCTTTTCACCATATCTACTTCTTGACCGGTTTACTATTTTCTGCAGGTTTTGCTTTGTCTTTCAGTTTGCCCAAAGGTATACAAAATATTCAGAAGTTGCTGTTAAAGTTTGGGTTTTGATCAATCTTTTAGACATCAGGTGTACATTTTCTAAAAGGCATAACATCGCCAGACATGTTTAATTCGAGTTTTCTAAATAGCATAACATCGTCAGACATGTTTAATTCAGTTCAGAGTTGTAGGGCCAAAGAACCTATTCCAGCAGCATCACGTGCCAGTCTAGTTCGGGGCCCACTCGTGTTCACAAGCGCAGTGCCAATTTGGAATCCCTGAATAACCTGACAAGCATGTCTTTGGGTAGGAAAAAATGCATAAGGACAAAATGCAAACACCATATGGACGATGGCTACCAGATTCAGCTCCACCCTAACTCAAACTCAAGGTGCTGGATGCATGAGGCAGCAGGGCTGTCTGTTTCCTAATGTCATCTAAGTAAAGTGTAAAAAAAAAAAAAGTGATGTATATGAATGTTATTGTAAGTTAAAAATACATTCAACAGTCTGTTCATCAATTTTTAACCGCTTCTGTCCAGTTTAGGGTCTTCTTATCTCCACAGTATTTTGTGCAAGGAGGGAACCATTGCTGAATGGGGCTTCACTCCATTTCAGAGCGCTTTTGCACACAAATGCACAGGCAACCAATTTAAAGATGACATCTCACCTAACATGTCCGTCTCTGGAATTTGGAAGAAGAATCAGTTTTCATGGGAAAAACCCATCTGGATACATAAGAACATAAGAAATTTGACCAAGGAGAGGAGACCTCTCAGTCTATCAGTTTAATTTGTTTAGCTAATGGCTAAGCAGTCCCAACATCTCATCCAGATACTTCTTATTGGTTGCCAAAGTTTCTGCTTCAACTGCATGTCTTTGGAGTTTATTCCAGATATTCTAAACGTTTTGCATGGAGAAGTACTGTACTTCCTAGCTTCACTCTTAAATGCACTTCCAATTAATTTGTAAGCTACAAGGAGAACTTTCAAGCAACTGTGTGGAGATTTTGAAGCGAGCACTCTAAACACAATTTGTTTTTGTACAGTATAATGGTGGGTATCTGGTT
The DNA here is from genome assembly GCA_026402145.1 of Polypterus bichir lapradei. Taxonomy (NCBI): domain Eukaryota; kingdom Metazoa; phylum Chordata; class Cladistia; order Polypteriformes; family Polypteridae; genus Polypterus; species Polypterus bichir. The sequence goes on along the minus strand of JANRMT010027041.1, from coordinate 39,786,630 downwards.
CCCCTCTTATACCTGATGTTGTTGCTGCTGCAATGAGCACCAATGAGCAATTTAGGTGACCCTAAAGCAGATGAAGTGGGTGTGAAAATGGATCGATAGCACTACAAAGCTCTGCACCAAATGATGCAAAGGTTGAATACAAGGTAAATAATCGGAAGGCACTAGAGAGAGGATATGGGAATAAAAGCTGGATCAAAACCAGTAGGCATGGAGCCTCTAATAAGACAAACTTGTTTGAAGAAGACAGGTCCATTTTTTCTGAACTTATCGTTTTACATAGGGCTTAGCCTTGGGGGTATTTATCTCAGAAATAAACATTTTCTATCTTTGCTAGATTGTAGATATCCAAGAGTGCTGCACAATGCAAAAAAAAACATAATTACCCATCAGATAATTCATTTTAAGACATGAAAATCAATTTTGATTTGCATAGACATGAACACACAGACAACCATGTTAAAATCGACTTTTTCAAAGTTTTGAACATCATAGAATCAGAATCTGAACTCGACAGGAAATTTTGGACTCCATCAGCAAACTTAATATAATACGGATTTTGATTTTAGGATGTTTGTTCCATTGACGTCCTGTGCATTAATCACTCACAAGCTGTGGACAAACATTGTATGATCGCAGAAGCTGAGGATTTGGCTTGTACTTCACAAGGTTGCTAGTCACATCCCTCCATTGGCTCCTCATGTCAAGCTGTGCAAATTACCTGCAGGCCTTCTGCTGTAAAAACCTACAGACCATAGGACTGTGCCTTGACACAGTGTTCATTATTAAGAACGTTTGGAGAATTTTAATGAGAACAGGCCGTTCAGCCCAACAAACTCTACCAATCCATCCATCCATTTTCCAACCCATTGAATCTGAACACAGGGGTCCACTGGAGCCAATCCCAGCCAACACAGGGTGCAAGGCAGGAACCAATCCCAGGCAGGGCGCCAACCCACCGCAGGACACACACCAAGCACAATTTAGAATCGCCAATCCACCTAACCTGCATGTCTTTTGACTGGAAACCGGAGGAAACCCACGGGGAGAACATGCAAACTCCATGCAGGGAGGACCCGGGAAGCGAACCCGGGTCTCCTAATTGCGAGGCAGCAGCGCTACCACTGCGCCACGGTGCCACCCTAACTTCACCAATCCTATACACCTAATTTCTCCAAAATGACATTGTTGTGTAGATCCCTAAAGTTCTCCTTTCTACCACTAAAGGTGGGCGCTTATTCTATGTGTCGGTAGTTCTCTGTGGAGAAAAGGTTTTCTAACATTTGTGTGAAATTTTACCCTTATCAAGAGATGAACATAAACATTCATCTGTTTTTTTGCTTGTTCATCTCATTCTGGGTAAACAGTTTCTATACTTGGAGAATGAGGTGCAAAGCTAGGAATCAACCCTGAATGGTACACAAGGTCACACTCACACAATTGGCCAATCCATTTAAAATCATATCTGAAAGAAACAACCTAGTGAAGTAGGTGAAAGGGAACATTAATGGCTTTTTAAATGTATCTGGACGAGATACTGGGACAACCAGCTGAACAAATGAGCATGGTGAAGTGAATAGCCTCCTCTTGTTTGCCAAACTGCTTAAGTTTTATGTCTTTGGAATGAGCCTGAGAAAGACGGAGTACCAGGAGGAAATCCCACACACAGACAAAGGAAGACCATGCCAAGTGAACACAAGAAGTGCCAGGCGAGAATTTTAACCTGGGTCCCTGGAGCAGTAAGGCCGGACTACTAACTGCAGCACTACTCTTTGCTCTTCTCGTTTAGTTCAGATTTGAGCTGTGGAAACAAAACTCTAACTAAACATCTTCGACACAAGCACTCTCACTCATTCCTGGACAATTTTACCTGGAGAAAAACCCCACAGATACAGAGAGAAGATGCAGAGTTCACATAGACATTGGCCTTGATATGAACTGATCGGGGGCAGCAAAACAGCAGCCTTATTAAGAGGGGCTACGTAAAATTAAGATTGACTGAGTAGATGCGCATACCCCCAGTGCCAGTAAAAACACACACACACAAAACAATTGGATTGGGCTTACTGATTGACGAGTTGAAAATGTAAAATGAAACCAGCATTTCTTGTCATATTACATACTCTTGTATATTTATGAATCTTGAAAATGAAAGCTTTGACCCAGAGGCTTACAAATGGTGGCACATTAGGAAAATCTTCAGAGGCTGCCGCAGACCAAGAGGCTACACACTCAATGTGGGAGTGGGCGACTTTCAGCTGTGCCACAGACTTTGCTCGAAGTCTGCAAGCAGCTGTGCTTTGTAAATCCCCACCTTGTAAACTGTGAGCTGTTGAGCTAGTAATTGCCCACTTGATCTATACAACACATGGCGCTTAACAGTTAAGTCTGCATTTCAGCCAAGCTAACGCTCATTGGCAACATACAGATTCCTTATGCACTTTAAAAACGTTTACTTAAAAAACAAAAAAAAAACCAAGGACATTTCTGGTCTAGCGTTTGTGCCAAAAATTAATTATAACATACCTTCTCCCTTTCGTAACATAGCCTGGACCTCGCAAGAGATTTTAAAAAGTGCACCAAGAATAAAGTACATTTACAAAGCCGTTCAAAGTGCTGCAAGATAAATGTGGAAGGAAGCTGAGGAAAAAATATTCATTTGTTCCTCAGGCACTAAATTCCATTAATTTGTTATTCATTAGAAGCTCCATTAAAGGGTGGCAGTCCCTCTGCCACTTCTGTCATCCCACCTGTCTGTCTTGTAGCATCTCTCTTCCCTCACCGATTTCCTCATTCAGCAGCAACTCTGTAGAGAAATCTGGAGAAGTTACATGTGCCTTTCGCGTCATAGATTATTCCCATAGGCAGGTAAGATGGCTCTGTAGTAGCCTGGGGTGTACTGCAGTAAACAAAAGCTTCCAAATCTCCATGGTGTATAATTCCCATACTCTGTACAGAATTCCACCTGACTTATTAGTGTGCCCCATGCAGCTGTTTTGAAGACTAGCAGAGCAGTCAGTCCTTCATTTGTTCCTCCCAAATGTTTTATTTACTGAATATACACTCACTGGGCAAATTATTAGGACCACTATACTAATAATGGGTCGGGCCTCCTTTTACTTTCGAAAGGGCCTTGGCTCTTAGTAGCATGGATTGCACAAGATGTTGGAATCATTCCTTTGAGATTCTGGGGCAGAAGTCCTGCAGAATTATCATCCGCACATTCATGCCACAAATCTCCCGTTCTTCTATATCCCAAAAGTGTTCTGTTGAATTTAAATCCAGTTACTAGGAAGGCCACTGAAGAACACTGAACTTATTGTCATGTTCATTAAACCAGTCTGAGGTGACCTTTGCTTTGTGGCATGGTGCACTTTGATGTTGGACGTAGCCATTAGAAGATGAGTAAACTCTGTCCATGAAGGGATTTAATAATACTCAAATAGGCCGTGGCATCCAAACGATCATTGATTGGTATTAACTGCCCAAAGTGTGCTAAGAAAGCATTCCCCACACCATTACACCACCAACTCCAGCCTGGACTATTGATATATGGCAGGTTGAGTGTATGGATTAATGCAGTTAGTGGCAAATTCTGACCCTACCATCTGTGTGCCTCAGAAGAAATCGAGATTCTTTAGGCCAGGCTACATTTTTGCAGTCTTCATCTGTCCGGTTTTGTTGAGCTTACACTCACTGCAACCTCAACTTTCTGTTCATGGCTGACAGGAGTAGAACCCAATGTGTTCTTCTGCTGTTGTAGCACTTCTGGCTCCAGATTTGATGTGTTGTGCTTTTTTTTGCCCACCACAGTTATAGAGTGGTTTTCTGAGTTACCATAGCCTTTCTGTATGCTTGAACCAGGATGGCCATTTTCCTCTGACTTCTGTCATCAACAAGGCATTTCCATCTGCACAACTGCTGCTTACTGTAATTTTTTTTTTGTTTTTTTTTCTATTCTAGAGAATGTTGTGTGAAAATCCCAGGAGATCAACAGTCACAAAAATACTCAAACCAGCCCATCTGCCCCAACAATCTTGCCACAGTTGAAACACTAGGGTGGCATTTGATGCAAACATTTACTGGAGCTCCTGACCTGTATCTGACTGATTTTATGCATTACTCTGCTGCCACATGATTGGCTGATTAGATAATTGCACGGATAAGCAGGTGTTCAAGTGTTCCAAATAAATTATGAGTGAAAATATATTATTATCTCCACCTCTAAAAATGTACCAAGAAGGAAGAAATTGATGCAAAGGGAGAGCACAAAGTACAAATAAACAGAAACAAAACCCTCCTGCCTCTCCGGTCCTACCTGAACATGTTTTGAACCTCTGTCTGTTCTGCGGCACAGCTGGTTCACTTGAACACCTCAATGTAACACAACGCTCTGTCCCTCTCATCTCCCATCTGTCTGCCCAGATCATGTGAGTGTTTTAGAACATTACAAGAGCAGACCATTCAGCCCAGTAAGCCTGCCAACCCTGTTTACCGAGATTCCTCAAAATAACATCAGGTTAAAGTCCTGCTGTCTAGCACACTACTTGGTAATTTATTCCATATGCCTTTGATTCTGGGTGAAGAAAAACTTTCTAATAGTTTTTGTGAAAGCTGCCCTTAACAAGTTTACTAAACTAACAGCTAATTTCCTTCATAATTTTAAACACTTCAATCATGTCTCCCTTCAACCTCTCCTCATAGCTCATACCTGTCTGGGCTGGAATCATCCTAGTTGCTCTGTGTTTAGTGCTGCTTTGTCTTTTTGTTTGTCTCCCTCTTTTTCTGAGTCTGCTGTCCAAGGGGCACTGGCCAAGTGGAGGCTTTAAACTCCATGTTGTGGTCAATTCTGGCCAAACCCCAGAATCATTTCCAGGTTCAGGGGGCAGCCCATATTTTGCTCCAGAGATATTAGAGTAATAGTAATTGGTGCCCCTTTACCACTGAGTCATCTGCTGCCTTAAAGGGTCAGGCCTCCAAGGTAGCTTTTACTGCTTTCTTCCTTTCCTTATCCTTGTCTCTGTTTCATTAATATTGGTACCACTGCCTAATGCTATTCTGGGGCACTCAACACCCAAATGTGATGTTCCTCCCCATAGCACCTTCTGTGTTTAAACACTGGCAAGTCTAGCACCTTTCCTGCTGCTATTTTCCCCTGGACAGCTGAAACCAGACTTTGCTTTATCCCAGAAACCAGCCCTGTACAGTATCTTGTCAGAGTTACACTGCTCAGTTTTGATTTTATACAGCACCTTTCAGTGAGACATCGCAAAGCAGTGTATATGAATGCTACCACAATAAAGTTTATCCAATTCTGCACTGTATAGTAAGGCCCTTTAAATGTGTAGTTTCCATATTTCTATAATTGAACCTCAGGCAGGATAGACAAATGGTGAGTCAGCAGTGGGAATTGAACTTGCCTCATCTCCTAATTCATTGGTCAAGAGTCATGTCTTCAATTCAAAATCTCATTCCTGTGTGAATGTGTTTCCTCTGCATGCACTGCTCTAATTTAACAGAATTATTTACAGTAAATTCTCAATATCCATTGATTTATTTATCTATCATTATAAAAGTGTAATTCATTTTGCAACACTCGCAGTCTAATCATGCTTATTCTCAGGTAAGGATGTTACCTTGCTGGATAGGCCAGGGACTGACATCAGGGGTTGCATTTGCAACATAAAATGAAAAATACAGAGAGGCTCATCATGCATGAACGACATTTGAGATTGAGCAATAACAAGTCTGTGATGCCCTTAGGTGTCTGAGGCTGTACACGCACTGTACTGAATGGGTGGACATGTGTCTACCGGTGCCAAGAGGGACTGGGGCTTGCAATCTTTCCCCACATACGAGGAATTCCCAGTGATTGTGAGTCATAAGCTCGCACTGAAGAAGTCCTTACCCTTTGTACACATCGACCATCACTGCTACTTATTGGAAGGGTTAGTGAGGCCCTCAGATCAGTCCTGCTGCAGTCACTTGCAGTCTCTGGCACAGCACCTAGAAGGTGATCAAACCTGACAACAGATCCTAAGGGTGTGAGAGCGGAGAGCTGGCATGTCCACCTGGCCCTGTTTCCCCCAGCTGGTTCTCCCCCTGCGTCGCCGTACACCTGTTTTCTGCATCACAGAGTGTTTTTGAGGAAATTGACAGTATTTAACAATATTTTAGCAAAAGTGTGTGTGTTTTACACATTGTGAGCATACGTATGATTGGATGACTTCACATGTGGACTACATGAGGAAAAATGACCAACTCTCTCCAGAGTAGGCTTTACCATTTTCGTATCCTTACTGACTTAGATCTCTAGGTGTCCTTCATTGTGTTTTTCTCTGCCTTCTTAAATGATAGAAGCATCCACCAGCAAGGGTCATATGGTCCTGAAGCAGAAATTTGAAAGATCCCAGTGCTCCTCTTTCTCAAATTTATGCTAAACTATATATTTAGTGCCTTCAAAAAGTATTCATACCCCTTTGTTTTTAACATGTTTTGTTATGTTGCAGCCTTACGCTAAACTTATTTTTCCCCATGTTTTCCCAAAAACATAATTTGAGAATTTTTGAAAAAATTATTAAAAATAGAAGACTGGACTGCCCCATTGATGCAAGCATTCAGGTCCTTTACCTAGTACTTGGTTGAAGCCCCCCTGGCAGCAATTAGAGCATGGGAGTCTTCTTGGGTACGTTTCACATTTCTGGGTTTGGGGATTTTTTGCCATTCCTCTTTGCAGATCCTCTCAAGATCTGTTGGGTTGGATGGAGACTGTTTGTTGGCAGCTGTTTTCAGGTCTCTCCAGAGATGATCGATTCGGTTTGATTCTGGGCTCTGACTTGCCAACTCAAGTACATTCCCAGAGATGTCCCTAAGACAGCCCTGTGTTGTATTTGCTTGCGCTTATGGCCATTGTCCTATTAGAAGGTGAACCTTTTGTCCAGACGGAGGTCCACAGCATTCTGAAATAGGATATCTTTATACTTTGCTGCATTCTGCGTTCCCTAAACCCTGTCTAGTGTCCTGGTCCCAGCCAGTGAAAAACATCCATGGCATGATGCTGCCACCACCATGCTTCACTGTTTTCCTGCCGATATAACACTAATCTTTTTTTTTCTTTATTTCGCCTTGTACAATTTCTTGTATTTGTTAGTATTTGCATACCCCTTGGGGTCAGAGCGCAGGTTCAAGCCATTGTACAGCACCCCTGGAGCACTTGAAGGTTAAGGGCCTTGCTCAAGGGCCCAGCAGAGTAGGATCTCTTTTGGCTGTGACAGGGATTTGAACCGGCAACCTTCGGGATACCAACACAGATCCTTAGCCTCAGAGCCACCACTCCACCCTGGTCTTAACAGAGCAGAGAATCTTGATTCTCACAGTCCAAGAGTCCTTTAGGTGTCTTTTTGCAAACTCCAGGTGGACTTCCATGTATCTTTTACTGAGGAGAGTATTCTTCGTGGCCCACCTGTCCTAAAGCTCAGATCAGTGGAGTGTTGCAGTGATGGTTGTCCTTCTGGAAGTTTCTCCCATTTGCACACAGTTCTCTGGAGCTCAGCCAGGGTGATGATCAGGTTCTTGGTGAGTTTGGACAGATAACACGTCTAGGAATAGTTGTGATTGTTTCAAAGTTCTTGTAAGGATTATGAAGGCAACTGTGATCTTAGGAACCTTCAATGCTGCAATATTTTTGTAGACCTCTCCAGATCTGTGCCTCGACACAATCCTGATTTTTGGTCTGATCCATATTGTTAGCTTTGAGACCTTCCATAGACAGGTGTGTACTTTTCCTAGACAGGCTACAACATAACAAAATGTGCAAAAGATGAAGGGGTCTGAACACTTTGAGAATCCCCTGTGAGTGGACAAAACAAATGAGACAGCAGGATGGGAAACAGAAGGCTCAACGCAACACATTTTGTACAAGCGATCATTCCAGTGCATAAAGGAAAAGTTCTATTCTTTAAGATAGCTTAAAGAGAAAAGTGGGACATATGGTGTTTGTGGCTCTGCTTGCTTATGCTCCCCTTAGTGGTCACAACGTTAAGAATAATGAAATGATAAAAGTATTAATGTGTGGAATGTGCACACGGGGTGAAAACTACAATTTGGTTTAGAAAGCACAGATTTAGGATCTTGAAGTTTAGAAGTCGCTGACCACTCTGAAAGTTCTCTTGAGAAGAGGACCCAAGGTGTAGACATGATGCTTCGTCTTTGCACTTGAGCAGAACATACAAAGCATTCTGGGCTTATGGATGAGCCAAGCCCTGCAAGTTCTTTATATGGTTCTGCTGAAAACACACAAAAACACAGGACAATGGCCTAGCACATCAAATTGTAGTAGAGACATCTTTTGCATGTTCTTTTCAGTGGACTGTGACTTAATGACAAAGGCACTGTCATTGTCACAAGACCGAGCTTTGCTGTGTTGCTCAGATTTAATTGGATGGACCGGGAGATTTATTTTCCAGTTAATTGCTTGCATAGCCCAGTCTGCTAGCTTATTATAAGGGTATCTGAAACTCTGCATTCAGGCAAGCTGAAGCATCCAATCACAAGGGATAATATTTACTTGCCAGTCTTAGAAGAGTTCCATAGCGTGAAATTTCAGATGACTTCCACATGCTATTGACATATTCATTTTTGGCACCTTTTAGCTGCAGTTCTTATCTGTGCTGCCATCCAGAGAGAGACAGTTTAATACACAGCCATGTTATTTTTCCACTCAGCTGTTTTTTGGCTTTAGCATCTATCTTCAGCTAAGGCCAAAAAAGATTTTTTAGTTATTTTGTCAACTGTTTATTTCCTAAAGAAAAATGAGATTTTTGGTGTTTGTTTTCAGTCATTTCTCCTCTGTTATGACATTGTGCTCACTGTAGAAAACCTGAAAGGGCTGTTTAGTTTTGCAGTGCCACCTCCGTAAGGGAAGTCATTTTGACCTCGGACATAACTGCTATTTGCACTGTGATTAGTTTAGGGTCTGATCTTGCCATCAGTGGCCTGCCCGTTTGTCTTATGTACAGAGCTGCTGGTGTGTAATTCTCACTTAGCTGATCGGATGAAGTATTGAGCAGCTTCTATATAATCCACTCCAATCGATGTTGAGTTGACTGCTCTTATCAGAATGTGTATCTGAAATGCATTTGGAGCATCTATCGATTTCATGCTTGAAGTTCAGGAGGTGCTGGCCTCTGTGGCTGGCTAATTGGCTTAAACAGTATCAGTAAACCTTTGTAACAAGACCCTGTCCCTGACAAGTTACCTCTTTGAGGATGAAGCAGGCAGACTGCTGAGTTTGTGCTTGGATGAGCAACCACTGAGCACATTTACATATCCTTTAATAACCCAGTTTGTCACAGAAACCCAGTTCAAAAAAGGCCATGTACATTCTTATTCCTCTTTAGAGAAGCTGCAATATTGGTCTCTGAGAAACCGGGTTAGCACACGTAGATTTCTCTGCTGGTCACTTGGTTATGTGGCCATGTAATCCTTGAATCGGGACGCAGTTAAGGATTTTGTAGTCTGCACCTGTCCGTTGCACACTCTCTGCCCGTGCATGTCTTTGCTTTGCGTACACATCCAGCAGCCACGGGTAGAAAGTGGTGGAAACGCCCTCAAAGATAAATTTCCTGAGACAAATGCTCGTGCAATCACATTATTCCTTGTCTTGGTTGAAATAATCTGTCTCAGTATCGCAGAAGGCACTACATTTATGTTGATGAGCTGAGGGAACAGCGCTAAACTCAGCAGCACAATCTTGGGGGACACTGGCTCCATGCTTGTTTTCGGATCCATGTCAGCCGTTGATGACGTTTCAATTTTTTTTTTATGACTTTACGGACGTTTTACCAAGGGAGACCTCCATAAGTGGACTTGAGCATGTAAACAGGTTTTTAAGAAGCCAAGTTTCTGCCTTAAACAGGTTACACACCTTATCCTGGTTTTGTGTGTGTATGACAATGCACTTACTGACTGGAGACAAGTTCCAGGTTTTTAATGATTTCCTTCATTTATAATGCCCACGTTTCTTCAGCAGGCAGATGATAAACACTTTACGAGAGCCATAGAGAATGGCAAATTCTTTCTGTTCTTTAACAAAAGTGTAGAAATTTAATTTCTTCATGTCTCCTATGACCTCCCACTGCAGGGAAATTGGGTCCTCCTTGGTCCTACCCCTAATACGCTTGGAGACACAGTGGTCCACTTTGCAAGGTAGCAGACATGAAGGGTGGATGACCCAGACCGGCCTTGTAGATCACAAAAGCTGTACAGTGCTTTCAGAAACTATTTAGACCCCTTTACTTTTTTACGCATTTATTACACATTTTGTTATGCTAAAAATCATTTTGAAGTCATTTTGTTCCCAATACTCAATACCCCAGAATAGCAAAGTAAAAAGGGGATTTTTAGGAATCTTTACAAATGTATTAAAAATAAAAAACTGATATATCACACTGACACAGGTTTTTAGACCCTTTACTTTACTGAAGCAACTTTGGCAGCAATTCCAGCCTGGAGTCTTCATAGGTATGATTGGACAAGCTTCACAAACCAGGATTTTGGGGGTTTCTGCCGTTCTTCTATGCAGATCCTCTCAAGTTCTATCAAGTTCGATGGAGACCGTTAGTTAACAGCTGTTTTAGGGTCTCTCCAGAGATGTTAGATTGGGTACAGCTCTGTGCTGTGTTGGAGCCGCTCGAGAACATTCATGGAGCTGACCTTAAGCCACTCCTGTGTTCTGTTCACTTTTCATTTAAGGTCATTGTCTTGTTAGAAGGTGAACCTCCGGCCCATTCAGAGATCCAGAGTGCTCTGGGGCAGGTTTTTATAAAGGATATCTGTGTAGTTTACCTAAATCCTGTCTAACCTCACAGTCCCTGCTGCTGAAAAACAACAGCACAGAATGATGCTGCCACCACCATGCTCTACCACTGTAACAGAATTGCATAGATGAGGTGATGAGAGCTACCTTCAGACATGACACTTAGAATTGAGGCCGCAGTTCAGTCTTGGTTTACTTAGACCAGAGAATCTTGTTTCTTTTAGTCTGTGAGTCCGTAAGTTGTCTTTTTGCAAACTCAAGCTTTCTTGTGTCATCCTGCCACTCTCATAAAACCCAGATTAATAAAATGTTGCAATAGGAGTTGTCCTTCTAGAACAGTGATTCTTAACCTATTTTGAATCACAGACCTCTTTAAGAATCTAATGAAAGCTATGGACCCCTTTCCCCAGAAATATTCACATAAACACAACTTTGCATGCAATGAATAATAATGCACTTTGTTTATTGAGATTTGATTGTGTCATACATATACAGTGGTGTGAAAAACTATTTGCCCCCTTCCTGATTTCTTATTCTTTAGCATGTTTGTCACACAAAATGTTTCTGATCATCAAACACATGTAACCATTAGTCAAATATAACACAAGTAAACACAAAATGCAGTTTTTAAATGATGGTTTTTATTATTTAGGGAGAAAAAAAATCCAAACCTACATGGCCCTGTGTGAAAAAGTAATTGCCCCCTGAACCTAATAACTGGTTGGGCCACCCTTGGCAGCAATAACTGCAATCAAGCATTTGCAGTAACTTGCAATGAGTCTTTTACAGCGCTCTGGAGGAATTTTGGCCCACTCATCTTTGCAGAATTGTTGTAACTCAGCTTTATTTGAGGGTTTTCTAGCATGAACCGCCTTTTTAAGGTCATGCCATAGCATCTCAATTGGATTCAGGTCAGGACTTTGACTAGGCCACTCCAAAGTCTTCATTTTGTTTTTCTTCAGCCATTCAGAGGTGGATTTGCTGGTGTGTTTTGGGTCATTGTCCTGTTGCAGCACCCAAGATCGCTTCAGCTTGAGTTGACGAACAGATGGCCGGACATTCTCCTTCAGGATTTTTTGGTAGACAGTAGAATTCATGGTTCCATCTATCACAGCAAGCCTTCCAGGTCCTGAAGCAGCAAAACAACCCCAGACCATCACACTACCACCACCATATTTTACTGTTGGTATGATGTTCTTTTTCTGAAATGCTGTGTTCCTTTTACGCCAGATGTAACGGGACATTTGCCTTCCAAAAAGTTCAACTTTTGTCTCATCAGTCCACAAGGTATTTTCCCAAAAGTCTTGGCAATCATTGAGATGTTTCTTAGCAAAATTGAGACGAGCCCTAATGTTCTTTTTGCTTAACAGTGGTTTGCGTCTTGGAAATCTGCCATGCAGGCCGTTTTTGCCCTGTCTCTTTCTTATGGTGGAGTCGTGAACACTGACCTTAGTTGAGGCAAGTGAGGCCTGCAGTTCTTTAGACGTTGTCCTGGGGTCTTTTGTGACCTCTCGGATGAGTCGGCCGGCCACTCCTGGGAAGGTTCACCACTGTTCCATGTTTTTGCCATTTGTGGATAATGGCTCTCACTGTGGTTCGCTGGAGTCCCAAAGCTTTAGAAATGGCTTTATAACCTTTACCAGACTGATAGATCTCAATTACTTCTGTTCTCATTTGTTCCTGAATTTCTTTGGATCTTGGCATGATGTCTAGCTTTTGAGGTGCTTTTGGTCTACTTCTCTGTCAGGCAGCTCCTATTTAAGTGATTTCTTGATTGAAACAGGTGCGGCAGTAATCAGGCCTGGGGGTGGCTATGGAAATTGAACTCAGGTGTGATACACCACAGTTAGGTTATTTTATAACAAAGGGGCAATTACTTTTTCACACAGGGCCATGTAGGTTTGGATTTTTTTTTCTCCCTAAATAATAAAAACCATCATTTAAAAACTGCATTTTGTGTTTACTTGTGTTATATTTGACTAATGGTTACATGTGTTCGATGATCAGAAACATTTTGTGTGACAAACATGCAAAAGAATAAGAAATCAGGAAGGGGGCAAATAGTTTTTCATACCACTGTATGACATTCACAAAGTATTATTATACTTTAAAATAAACAATATAAAAAAACACTCCTTTCTTATGCAAAAAGTAATGGCCACTCATTATAATTATGAAATACAGTCCTCTTGTGCAAATTAAAACAGATCTACAACTACTACTATGTTTTCTACTACCATTACTACAACTACATTGACTCTAAATCAACAGTACCAGGCTGTATAGTGAATACAAAAGTTAATTTTTATCTGACCCTCACAGACCCCCAAAACCCATCCATGGACCCCCTAGGGGGTCCACTGACCTCAGGTTAAGAACCCCTGTTCTAGAAGTTTCTCCTATCTCCACTCAGATTCTCCGGAGCTCAGCCACAGAGACCATCAGGTTCTTGATGACCTCTCTTACTAAGGCCCTTCTCTCCCAATTGCTCAGTTTTGCCGGCAGCCAGCAGTATGAAGAGTCGTGGTTGGTCTGAACTTCTTCCATTTAAGAATTATCAAGGCCACTGTGCTTTTGGGTACCTTCAATACTGCAGAATTGTGTTTGTGTAGCCTTCACCAGACTTGTATCTTGGTACAAACATGTGTCTTGTTAGGAGTTTCCAAGCATGTAAGTCCCAAAAAACTTCCTAAAATGCACATTGGGGGATTTACTGTCAAAACCTGGGTAGTAATAAGGGCAAACACAGGCTTTTTATAAAAGAAAAGGTTTATTTCTTATAAACAAATGCTTTCAACAAAAGCAAGCTCCATGGAGCACAAATAGTAAAAGGAACTGCCAGAAAGAACAAAGGCAAACAAGTCCAAATCTGAGATGCAAAGAATAATTGAAATACAGACCACAGAAGTCAAATATTCAGTAAATTAAAACAAAAAAAAAACAAGCACAGAAAAGCTCTAAACCAAGAAACTCATCACTCCCAAGCACTTTTGAATGAGCCGCAAGGAACTGTGGGTTACTCCCACCTTTATATAGCTGAGGGCAGACCCTTGCAGTGATGGGCAGGCAGAGCCACTCACAAAACACAAGGCATACAACACAAGTTTAAGGAATACAGCGAATAATAAAGAAAAGTAACAGTTTTGTGTATAGAAATGATTGTGGTGTAACGTGACTGTTGTATTACAGCTGGGTTTTTTCCATGGCTTGCATTTATGATTTTTTTTTTTTTGTTTTTTTACTGTTGTGTCTGTTTTGTTCTTCATGTTTATTCTCATTTTCAATGTTTAAGTATGGTTTAGTGTATACAAACTGAATCTTTTAATTTTCTTGCATTCCTTATACTTTGTGAATGGAACCCCATGGGATGGGGTCTCAGTGATGTCACAGCTGCTGGGACCTCCCTTGGCTTCTATATTGAGGTGAAAGAGACGATCCCAGCAGTGGTTCATTGAATTTCTTAGAATGCAATTGTAGTCATTTGATTTTTCTGTTGCTTGGATATTTTTTTTTATTTTTGCTTCTGAAGTTCCACACAATTGTTGTTATGGTTCCACCTTTGTCCAGAAACGGTTTCATAAGCTTTCTCCCGTGGGGCGACTGGGATCTTTTCCTGAATAAGATCAAACACAGTCACGTAGGGTGTGACAGGAGCTTCCACCTGCAGCTAAAATCACTTCAGTACACATGCACTTTGTAAGCATGCCTGTGTCGATCAAACACTGGAAGCTCTGCAGTCTACTTATGACTTTACACTGCAGGAAGAAAAGCAAATGATCAAGGTAAATAACTGGCTTTTATATAAGTAACATATACAGTGGAACCTCAGGTCACGAAAGTCTCTGAACACGTGCAAATCGGGTTACGACCAAAAAAGTTCGCACTCGGGTGACGAACAAGCCAGTTTCCCTTCCAGTTTGTACGCGCCGATGATTTCCGCATGTGTTCAGTCTCTCCCTGTGCATTTGCTGTGAACTCTTTGTGCTCTATTTCGTTTCCCTTCCAGTTCGTATGCGCCGGTGATTTCCGCACGTGTTCAGTCTCTCCCTGTACAGTACATTGTTCTCGGTCAGACGTGCATCACGCAGAGGGACTTTATCTTAAAGCTGTAATCTCCTCTCCACCCAGTTCCTCCTCACTTCTTTCATGCCAGAACTCGACTCATACAAGGTTAGTTTTCTTGGTTGTTTATGGTTAGTTTTTGTATAAATTATGGATTTTTCAAATGTTCATTTTTTTCCCTATGCTTAAAACTTAAAAAAAAAGTGTTTACAGAGAGCGGTCCGTAAGGCTACAGCGTGAACTCTTACAATGTTAGTTTTCTCTGTTCAAGGTTTTCTCAGTGTTATTCAATGTTTTTACATTTAGTTTACTATTACGCTGTGCATTCTATGGCATAATTAACTATTTTTGTGCTTAAAAATGTAAAAAAATATATTTACATACAACTTGTACGGTCCGGAACGGATTAATTGTATTTACATACACTCCTATGGGGAAATTCGGTAACGACCAAATCGGGTTGCGACCAGAGTTTTGGAACGAATTACGGTCGTGACCCGAGGTTCCACTGTAAATGTTTTTTATATAAAGACCATAACAAAACATAATTACAAATAGGACTTTGCACAATATGTTGGCGAGCTCTGTAAGCTGTGCTTTTTCTTTGAAGGACAGGTGTGGGGCAGACCGACTGGCAGGATGACTCCAGACCTTTTGCTGCATCCAAATGGTGTCATCTTTTGCCTTTACGCCTGGTGCAGCTGTGTCGTTCTTATATGTGAGTGGATGTTTCTTCCTGGGTTCTCTTTCTCTGATGTAAATATAACTTAAGTGGTAGAGCCAAGCCATTGTGGAACAGAAAGAATCGCAATTTTCTTTGGTCACTGATGGAGATGCTGATTTTCAGAATGTGATAGAAATAGAACATTAGAGGATGGCGCTTTTGAGTGAGTAAATGTATTTAGTTACTTTTGGTTTTTTTTTTGGTAGACATTTATTCAAACCATCTATAAAGTAAGGCATTGTTAATTTTAGGCTTTGATGCCAATGCAGAGTTGAGATTATGAGCAGTTTTTAGCTTTGAATGAATCAAATCAACTTGCAACCATGTTTGTAACATTACAGCATACCGCTGCTGGTGACGTCCTTTAATTCAGAGTTCTGCTGCAGTCTTTTTCACACTGAAAATGTGTGGTTATGTCTTTGTCTCAATTTTAGCAACAGTAATTATAGAAACAAGCAACACGAGTTTTACAGTATATTTAATGGGGATGGTAAAATATACTTTCCATGATATTGCCTTTTTCAACCAGTAAATCATGGGTCTGTTTTTACTTATTCCAATAGCAAGCCAGCCAGAGCCAACATGCTGTGTGTGGAATCCCATCATGGCCAGAGCCTGTGAAGAGTTTATATGTTCTTCCCATGGGTCTTCCTTCTGGTAGTCGGGTTTACCTTGAAAAATGTGTGTACATTCATTGGTATTTTGAAACTGGCCTTGTGGGAGTGTATTTACAAATGGCCCCTAGTTTGCTTTCTGGCTTGCTGCTGGGATACGCTTCAACACCTTCCATGAACCCAGAATTTAAAAATATTATGTTACTTATTCCAGTATGGGGTCATGGCTGGTGGCATTGAATGCAAGACGTGAACCAACTCAGAACTGAGGACGAATCGACCACAGGGCACAGTCTTACATTTACATTTATTTGCATAGCAGATGCTTTTACCTAAAGCTGCTTACAAAAGTAATCAAGTAAATATCAGCCCGTGGGCTGTTTAGGAATAAGTGTTACAGGGCAAGGTTACAAAATTAATCTCCACAAGTGGAGAGCTCAGAACAAAAATCCAAATGGGTTGCAATTCCTGGATAATAACACCTAAAAGCTAATATCAGTCAGGCAGAAGTTCACTGAATAAGAGAGTCTTAAACACATTGAGGGAGTCTGAATTCCAACTGGAGGTGGGCATCTCGTTCCACCAGCTAGAAGTTACACATGAAAAGAGCCTGGACTGATATTTACTACCATGTGGAGGTAGAATCACCAGATACAATATATCGGCAAGCCTGAGTGGCCGAGAAGGAGCTTAGGATCTCACAAGTGTCTCCATATATGTAGATGCTGATCCACTGACTGCACTGTAAGCAAGAATCAAGAATTTGAACTTTATGCATGCCACCGCAGGAAGCCAGTGTGGTGATGTAAAGAGAGGAGTGACATGTGCCTGCCTCAGGTGACCGAACACCAGACATGCTGCTGCATTTTGAATCATCTGCAGCGGATTGGTGACACGTGTCAGCAGAGAGTAGCAGCAGTCAGGATGTGCTAAGACCAAAGCCTGGACCAGGAGTTTTTAGAATGGTCTGATCTTTGTTGAAATTGTATTGAGTGAATCTGCAAGTCCAAGAGACTACAGCAACATGGTCCCTGAGGACAGATGGTCATTGGGCACCACCACAAGGTAGCATACCAACTTGGCAGATGATAGTGATAATGAAGACGTGGGGTGCTGAACAGATGGGTCTTACACACACCTAGAATCACCAATCATCTTAATATAATCTTTTTGGTTTTGTGGGAGGAACGCATCGTACATAAATGTGGGAAGAGCATAGAAAGTTTCTTGTTCTGGTCTGCGATTGGATGAAAAGTCTCTGAAGCTGTGAAGCCATGCTAACCACTGACAAAGCATCTTTTGCAGGGAACATCAGCATGTAGCACTTCACAAAGCAAATCAGAGCTTAATATAAGGTGACAGAAGGGAATAAGGTAGATTACAAAGTAACTGAAACCCAGAATAAATTGTATTAAAATACTGAGGCTCTAGGCAGAGCGTCGTCATCGCCTCCCGTCAGAGACCCTGAACGGCAGAGTACAGTGCATTACTGCTGTCATCTTTCCAGTTTCTCTCTATCTGATCGCAATAGCCTGGGGTAGCGATCTGTGTCAGGCGGGTTAATTTCATTGAATAGCTAATTGTTAGGTTTCCTCTGTGTCACTGTCTGCTACCAGCGATCGCACGCCCGCTTGTACCCTGGCCCTCTTGACCTGTTACTGGGAGCGAAAAGCAGTGCCACTCTACATGTTATGCTGAATGAATTCAGATGGTTATTATCATCAGAATTATAGCACGCCTATTGAACTTGTGCGTCAGATCAAACGATCAAATGCCTGAAGGTATGAATTCCAATGGACCAGCATGGCAGGTGTTGACCCGAGGTCAATAATTAATCAATGAATTATTAATTTTGAGCTTTCAGTTTAAAA
This sequence comes from Polypterus bichir lapradei, assembly GCA_026402145.1. Lineage (NCBI taxonomy): Eukaryota > Metazoa > Chordata > Cladistia > Polypteriformes > Polypteridae > Polypterus > Polypterus bichir. The sequence continues at coordinate 39,768,546 of JANRMT010027041.1, read as the reverse complement.
AAGGAGGTGATTATGCATAGTGATTCTGAGTTCCTATAGAGTAAAAAGAGTGCTGATCACATGGCCAGGGCTGTGTACTCGCCTGCTGTTAACACGTCTGCTGCAGGATAATGACTAGATACGAGGAAATGCAAGCAAAGTGAAAATGAAATCCAAAGCAAAACCGGGAGGCATTATCAGTGCCGTTCAAGTGATTTTCACCACCTCAGCCTCCCCCCCCAGCCCACCCCATGTCACTAAAGCCCTGTCCAGCAGTCTTGCACTCAGGCAAAAGTGCATAAACATAGCGCCCCCCACTGAGGACCCTGCTCAGCTTTCAGCAATCGGCAGCCACAAAACCAGATTTTAGCTGATGTCATACAACAAGAACTCCATTTACTGTATTTTGAGACGTTTCCCCCCGGTTTCCTTTCCCCGAAGCTCTCTGGAACAGTAGTTTCCCTGTTAATATATCAGACTGACATGCGGAGAAGGCTCTCAGCTTCAGATCCAAGACTTCAGTGATTTGTATAACAATAGCAAATATTAACAAAAATCTGTCTGCGGTGGGGTAAATAGGCTAGAGTGCCGAGAGAAAGAGGAGAAAACGCACAGCTAAATGGGTTAGCTTGTTTTGCTTTTGTTATCTGCCAGTTAAGGTGAAACATACAAATGTACATGACTCCCAAAACCACGCACTCCATTTCTTTCATCTCTTTTTTTAAACTGTCGTGTAAAGTTTCTATTTAAACGGTATAATCCTGTCAAGTGTATCAGTTTGGCATTTTCTCCATTTCACGCTGACAATGACATTACGCAGTCATCTCATCCCCCCCCCCCCCCCTCCATTTCTGTACCAGGCCCCTGCATGCCACCAACAATGAGAACAAAGATTGAAATGGAATTCATAAATAGATTTTTACCCTTTTAGCAACACAAGTCTGGCCGCTCAACTCGAGAAGGGCTTTAAGCAAAGGAAACCTCTAGTTTTCTTTTCACTTTTTATTACAGGCACAGAACAGTATAAAAAAAGGAAAAAATGGCATCGGGATTTAAGGCGAGATGATTTGCTCACACTTTTTAGGCAACTGCCAATTGTTGAAATGGTTTAATATTTAATACATTTGGAACGTTTGATGAGCCAATGTTTATTTCATGCAAAATCAGCAAGAAATCATTTGTTAGTCTTTTTTATAAACTTGCTTTTCTTTCCTCTCTTTAGAATTTCTAAGCCATATAATGGATGTTTTTTTTTTTTTTTTTGCTTTAAACAGGGATAATGTGCCAAGTGCATGAAAAGTTGATTTTGTGCGCGGCTCATTTTTCAAAATGTCAGCACTGATTGTTTTCGTCTGTGTTTTGGGTGGGATGGACCGTGCCACAGAAATGCTGTGAAAGTGTCACAGGGTGTTGGTTTTTTTTTTTTTTCCTTTTTTTTAGGTAGCTCTGTCATTTGATCCCTCCACTCTTAGCACTGGAGAATTTTCTTGTGGGCTTTGTCTCTTCGCCTGCCTGCTCTTTCTCTGTTTTGATCAGATCATCATATCATTAATCACATCTAAGTGTTATTTTCACTTAATTTACTTGAAAAGTTTATTTTTATTCCATTTTTATAGTACATTTTTAAAGCTGTGTGCGTTTTGTAAGTGGTGGTTCCAGGGAATGTTTTCTGACATAAATGGGACCACAGCAGCTCCACCTCACTTTTTCCAGTACTGACCCCTATGGCTAACACAAAGCAAATGTTAAAAGAGTTTTTTATTTAATGTTACGCCAAGAAGTGGAGGCTGAACCAGTGAGGTGACATTCACTCTGAAGATGTTGGAGATTAATGTGATTTTTAATGAACCATGCAATTTATGTATCTAATCACAAGTACATAGTAATAATATTTCAATATTTGACCCTACTGTATGACCCCTGCCACATTACATGAGTCACTTAGTAAGACAAAGGTGAAGACTGAATTGGCATCCGTATGGTTTACAGTCCAAACTCTTAACCATATGGCCTCTGCCAAGTACGATATTTAGGATCTGTCTAGAAGGATGTCACCCAAATGTCAAATGTCTGTTTGCATGCATCCATTCAGCAAGTTCAGGATCGTGGAGGCAGGGTGTCCATCACTTCTGGCATTGGGCACAATGCTATACTTTAGACGTAAGCACAACGTTTGACACCATTGACCATTCTATTTTACTGCACAGGCTAGAAAGTAATGTTGGATTTATAGGTACTGTGCTCACTTGCTTTAGTTCTTATTTATCAAATCGATTCCAATACATACACAAATGTGCTGCCATGTACTTCATCCTTACACACAGAACTAAGATATGGTGTCCCACAGGGCTCAGTACTGGGACCTCTACTGTTTTCACTTTACATGCTTCCACTGGGTTCTATCATTAGAAAACATCATGTTAATTTTCACTCATGATCAAATGAGTGAAAAGTTTCTCCGATGTTGTCTTTAATTAATTAATTTTTTTTCATTTTTATTACTATTTAATTTAATATTGTTTCTTTGTATCAGTATACTGCTGCTGGATTATGTGAATTTCCCCTTGGGATTAATAAAGTATCTATCTACTTGTCTTTAAACACAGAAAAACAGAGATGCTAATTGTTGGAGGGAATTATGCTGATTGCAACAATATTTTGTCATCATTTACTGTATCTCGGTTGGAATCACCGTTAGTTTTACTGAATCAGCCCACAATCTAGGAGTTATCTTTGTCTCTAGCATGGCATTTAAAGCGCACATTACAAAGCTGTACAAATCGTGTTTCTTCCATCTTAAAAATGTTGGGAAATTAAGGTGTTTTCTAAATAAGTGGGATTCTGAGAAATTAATTCATGCATTTATTTCTAGTAGGATTGACTACTGCAATGCGGTATTCATTTGATGTTCTTTATACAGCCTCCAGTTAATCCAAAATGCTTCTGCAAGAATTATTACAAGAACAAGAAAATACAAACACATAACTCCAGTTCTTAAATCCTTACACTGGCTCCCGGTTAAGTTTAGGGCAGATTTCAAAATCCTCCTTTTAACATACAAATCCTTAAATGGCCTAGGTCCGGCTTACTTATCTGAACATATCATGACTTACATACCAGAGCACACATTAAGATCTCAAGATGCCGGTCTGCTTATGATTCCAGGGATTAATAAAATAACAGTGGAAGGTCGAGCTTTTAGTCACAGGGCCCCTAAACTGTGGAATGGTCTGCCTGCTACTATAAAAGATGCCCCTTCGGTCTCAGCTTTTAAATCCTGGCTGAAGACTCACTACCTCAGTTTAGCATATCCTGACTAGAGCTGCTGATTTAACTGTACAGACTGCATCTGTTGTTAGTCATTAGCACTAAAACATAAGTAATATGATAATAATTTGTAACTAATCCTCGCCTATTCTGTTTCTTTTCTTGGTACTCAAATGTGGCACTTGGTTCCACTGCCTTACTGCCAAGTTGTTTTGCCTGCCTACGGTAAAGTCATCTCTGATGGTAGATTGCATGAATCATCAGTTAGAGGGGTCCCTTCTTCGGATTAGCTGGCCCAGAGCTGACTCAGCTGTGGAATGGCCAATAGGGTGAGGCAGCTTGATGGCTGAGGTCTCCAGGACTCTAAACAAATCCAAATCCTATTATGTGATATCATCTACTGTTGATTCTGCTCTGTACTTGTAATATGTTTATTTTACTATTATATTGTATTGAGGATTACTTCTGTTCTGTTCTGTGTATTGTATTGACCCCTTTTTTGACACCCACTGCACACCCAGCCTACCTGGGAAAGGGTCTCTCTTTGAACTGCCTTTCCCAAGGTTTCTTCCATTTTTTCCCTACAAGGTTTTTTTGCGAGTTTTTCCTTGTCTTCTTAGAGAGTCAAGGCTGGGGGGCTGTCAAGAGGCAGGGCCTGTTAAAGCCCATTGCGGCATTCCTTGTGTGATTCTGAGCCATACAAAAATAATTTTTATTGTATTGTATATCCTAGATGGGGCTCCAGAGAGCACCTTCACTCCGATTCACTCACAACAATCCATTTTACATAAAACTCTTTATTTGGGATATGAAAAAACGCACAGACAATTGCCAAAATGCTGCATTCCATTTCCCTCGGAAGATGGATTTTGGAACTGGGAATTATTTCACACCCCAGTTAGCTGCGTTCCAGTAAAACATTTGAAAACCAATGTGAACACCTCCAGGAATACCTTTATTGTGCTTACTTTTTTGGAATAAAAACCAATCGATAACTAAACAATACGTGCTATTTGGCATGTCCAAACACTGCTGCAATGTGTCCACAGATAAAGGTTGGACAGATTTCATGAGACACCAATATACAAAAGTGCTGATGCACAGTTTAATACAACAGCTTTCACTAAAGTTCATGGTGTACATTGACATTTTGGATTGACGTCATAATCTGAAGTCTGACAACTTCAGATTTGACAGAATAGGTCTGAGATTCTGTGTAGGACATCCTACTTGTGGGGGAGTTCTAGTTGAAAATTCTAACTAGGAACTTGGAAATTCCTACTTCCCAGTTCAAATAGAATGCATCAAAAGACCTGACAGAATTATTGGGAACAAGAACTGTGAGGCAAGAGCACTCACCACTGCATGACCTGGCTTGGATCTCTGCCTGTCTGAAATCCTGTCTACATGGGTTTTCCTTTCAGTACTCCAGGCCAACCTCCATAAATTGTCCCTGTATGACTGAGCTAAGTCTGTGTGTGTGTGTGTGTGAGAGAGAGAAGACAACCAAGGAATTGTTTTATATACTGTGCAGTCCTTGCTGGCTCCAACACAGTAGATTTGTGCTCTTTTACATGAGGTACTGTAGCTCACTGTCCTTAGAAGAATTACCCACTTAGCCTAACTTGTTGGAAATCATGTGACTCTGAAGCTGCTCATTTGCTTGATGGGATGCCAACTCATACTATTGGTGACACAGTGATGTGGCCATCCCCTGGCTGAAGCAATATGTCAGCGCTGTTAAAATACTGCATTTAATAGTCATACGTGTGGTCCTCAATAGTTGCTGTCAATCTTTGAAATTTCTGTTGTTTAAATTACAAATGATAAAGGAAATAGAATATAAGAACAACTGTGATGTGAACAAGCCATTCAGTCCAACAGGTCTGTCCTTTCTATTCAAGTAGATTTTCCAAAATAACATCAAGTTGAGTTTTGAAGGTTCATAAAGACCTACTCTCCACTGTCCTTACTGGTCATTTATTCTAGGTGTCTATGGTTCTTTCTGTGAAGGAAAACATTGTAACAATGTGTGAAATCTGACCTTAGGTTTCCAACAGTGCTCCCGTGTTCTAGTTGAAGAATTTATTTTAAAGAAACAGCTGAGTTAACACTTCTCACGTGCAATGGAAAAACCTAGTAACTGCCATTTTTTTCAAAATTGAGTTTTTTTAGTTTTTGGAGTTACTAGGTCTTTCCTGATGGTATAAGGTAGTGGTGATGGCCAAATATGTCTCCATTCCGGTCATAGCACAATAGAAGAAGCTAGTATGTACACAGTATTTTACATACTGCAAGACAAAAAGCTAGCAAATCCACCGACCAATGAGGAAAGACCGCCTACCAATGAAAACATTGGATTATGATCACGTGATTTAAATGTTGCAACTGCTTGATTTAAATGGCAGGTGTTGTTGATTTGTGAATAAAACAATATTGGGTATGTGAAGTTCAGGAAGAATTAAATCTAGAGACTGTTAATTATAGGGGCAAAAGAATTTTCTCAATTTGCTGAAAACTTAAAAGATGTGACATACTGGGTTTTTCCATAGTTGGTGAGACTTTACTAAAATTAAACACTTCATTCATGTTACTTCCTAATTTCTGATTGCTTCAATATTTCCTCATAACTCATCCCCCAAAGCCCTGGAGTCAACCGAGCTGCACTTCTCTGGACTTTCTCTAGAGCTTCTATGCTTTTTTGTAATATGGAGACCAAGACGATATACAGTGCATCATACAAGTTAAGTTGTTGACTTGTACTTCACACATTGTACAAATACAAAACACCAGTTGTCTTGAAAGTCATAAGATGACAAAATAGCAAAGAATCAGTTTTAGGGCTTCATTCATCTAATTGGTCTACCTGACTATTAAGGGATGTTAACCTGAAGGCAGATTTATTAAGACAAGAATTGAGTCCATTCTACAAAAGGTGCTCCATCATCCAGTTTTATAGAAATGCCGTGTAAATAAAACACTTTTATTTTAACCTGTTTAACATGTCAGCGGTATTTTTTTAACAGAACAAGATACAGAGGACAGAAAGATATGGAAGTAGATGATCCACTGTGGTGACCCCTAATGGGAGCAGCCGAAAGATGAAGAAGAACAACATGTCAGGGGTATTTTTGGGCATTTTTGACCTAGCCAGGCCTGTCTGGGGCCTGTTGGGCTATGTGTGCCTTTTCTGTGCTGGCTAGTGAAGGTACTGACTGAGCTTTGTGTGTCTTTTAGAAGGCCTCACAACATTTTTGGGATGTTTGCAACTCCTTCATGCAACATCTACTGTACCTCCTAAACACAGAGACAGTTTGGAAGTTATCAACAATAAATATATGTAAAACAGTATAAAATTGTATTTGTCCAAAGAGTAAAAATCACAAAGTGCTTTAGTCATGACTAAAGATCCCCAGTTCTTCATATTGACATTAAATGCATTATTTCTTCTCAGGCTTAATCTACAACAAAAAATCTGATTCTCCAAGATCAGATGGAGTGATCTGTTCAAGGGCAGAATTAACGCTACATTGTTCAGCATCATAGGATGTTAGAGCCACCTCTGACCTTGTTAGGTCTGACAAGTGAAGCAAGCCCTTGCAGACTTGTCATATTGTTTTTGGCTTTGCTTTTCCTTTGCTTGCATTGGGCGACTATTAGAGATTACAGCACATGGAACATAATGTAGAAAAATAGCAAGTTACCTGTGCCTTTTTATTGTTGTGTTCATTTTGAGGAGAACCAGCCACTAACGTTTCATTAGCCATTTTAAGGCAAACAAAACTAAAGATGGCAGCAGTTGCACCTTCATAATATTTTGAAGTTCTTACATTTATTTCAATTAATCATTTACAGTATTTCACATCATCTTACCCTGATTAAAATCTGGTTTAGGATTGAGCCGTGTGGTCAGGTGTTTTGCGGACTTTATTTTTTCTAGCGAGACACTTAGTTTCTCAGGCTCTTTCTTTTCAAGGGTGTTTTGACTTTAGATTTTGACCATCTCCTGATTTCCAGTCAGTTTGGAGGGCGATCCTTTTGTCCTTCAGTGCTTCGGCTTCTGCTCTTTTTCACGTCTTCTTTCTAATTGACCATTCAAAATTCTATTCTAATGTTTATGGAATGATTGAAATAATTACAATAACATTGGGTTCAGCAATTATTTATTTAAGTAATTTATTTAACAATTTTTTTTTTTTTTTCTCCAGCCGTCTGGAGTTTTTTTGTTTTTTCTGTCCACCCTGGCCATCGGACCTTACTCAGATTCTATGTTAATTAATGTTGACTAATTTTATTTTCTTACTGTGTCTTTTATTTTTCTCTTCTTCATTATGTAAACCACTTTTTTGTATGAAAATGTGCTATATAAATAAATGTTGTTGTTGTTGTTATTGTAGCAATGGCAAAAAATGAAAAACTTGAGTTGTAAATATACAACTAGAAGATTTAACAAATACCAACTTACAGATAACATAAAATAACAACATCTAAAACCTGACACATCTCATTTTTAATGAGTGTGGCTGTCTTCCCATCATTACTCTAAAGGACATTAGAAATGGTATAAAAACTGTGATAAGAACAGGCCATTCAGCCCAACAAGCTCATCCATCCTAGTCACATAGACTGTCCAGAATAGCATGAAATCAAGACTTGAAGGTCCCAAGGTTCTCTCCACCACCCTACTTGGTAATTTATTCCATGTGCTTCTGATTCTTGGCATGAAGAAAAACTTTCTAACATTTGTGCAAGTTAACTATACCAACTATGTCTCAGAGTTTTTGTTTCAGGATTTATTTTAAAGTAACAAGTTGGATCCACTGTCTGATCCCCTTTGTATATTTAAACACTTTAATCATGTCCCCTCTTAATGTCCATGTGCTTAAACTGAAAGATTCATCTCCTTTACTCTCTCCTCATAGCTCATACCTCTTCGCCCCGGAGTCAGACTAGTCGCTCTCCTCTGGACTTTCTTTAGCACTACTCTGTCTTTTTTTTGTAACCTGGAGACAAAAACTACCCACAGTACTCGAGGTGAGGCCTTACTAGTGTATTATATAACTTAAGCATAACCTCCCATGACTTGTGCTTCACATATCATGATGTTTACCGACATCCAATTAGCCTTCTTGATCACTTCTGTCTGCATATTTATTATGATGGGTCCGCTACTGGGTACTCATAAGGTTGAGACCTCCTATTGTTTATTCAAATCTACATTTCTACTTCCTACATGTAAAATTTTACATTTACTTACCGTACATACTCGTGTATAAGTCGGGTCTTGAAACCCAAAAAATCGATCATAAAATCAGACGCCGACTTATACGCCCATTCAAAAATGTAACACTTACGTTTTTTTCTTTTCTTTTCTTTTTTTCTTGCCTCCTCCAATGCCACATCAGTTTCTCAGATGTGTTGAATTTTGTTGCAGCAGAGCAGTTACCAATTTCTTACGCTACTTCAATGACATTTAATTTAAAACCAACTTCAAATTGTCTTAATGATCGAATGCTCCATCGTAGATAAGGGATGCTCTTACGATAAAGGTGTATGAGGGTGTGAGATATAAAAAACACCAATCAGTGCAAACGTTGCTTTGAAATAGTTTGGGTATTACCGTGTGGTCACGTAGGCACAATAGAATGAGACAGAGAGGTTAGGAGCACACGCTGATACAGCGCATTGGTGCACCCACATAGAAAAAAAGGCTGTGGGCTCCGTGGTTACTCTCTTAGGAGGGCATTAGCATATCATAATCTCTTGGACCAATAGTGTGAATTTTCCACATTCGACTTATACGACCAACGTTATAAAATTCCAGAAATTATACGGTAAAATCAAGTCCCGACTACTCCGAGGGAGAACTTATCCACGAGTATATACGGTAACTCAAATGTCATCAATCTGCCCAAGTCTGTTTGCTGCCCAAGTACCTTTGTAACAATTTAGCTGATTCCCCATTATCTCCTTCCACCTAGTTTGGGATCCTCTGCAAATCTAACCAGCTTCTTAATTTTATTCTTGTCCAGCTCTTTTGTGTTTATTGAAACGAGCAGCAGCCTCAGCACTGCTTCCTGAGTGACCACATTTCAATTCAGTTCAATTCAGTTCAGTTTATTTCTGTATAGTGCTCTTCTCTGAATGCAGACTGTGAGCATCATGCCTGTGACATGTTCTTAGGTAAAGTGCAAGTGTAGATTTTACAAATGATTAAATACAGAATTAGTACACATAACGACACAGAGTTGTTAGAAAACAAAGAAAGAACTGATTAACATAAAAAGAAACCAACAATATCTCACCATTAATTAAGTGTTGAACTATGGCCACTTAACAGTGGAGGAGAAGAAAACAAAACCTCCAGACAGAAGCGTTCCTGAAGAAATAAACCTCGAGGGGTTCACGTTCAGTTGTAAACAAGAGGATCAAAGACACATTTAACATCACCAAGTTTTGAAAAATTGTCCCTCACCAATACCCTTTGCTTCCCGTCTTTGAGCCAATTTTGCACCCACCCACAAAATGTGCCCAGGATTCCCAATTCTTTCAGTTTGAGTCCAAAGTTCTTAGAGGCTTCACTTATTTCCACTCGGGCCGGCATGTGTGGTGAGGCAATGAAACATTTGCCTAAGGCCGCACTTTGCTAAATTACAGAATTTTTATTAAACACTATTTTTAAGAAATAATGCAAAAATGAGATTTAAGTATGTACCGTTACATACACATTGAGTGCCTTATTTATATACTTGCTCTAAAAATTGAGAGAAATATTTTCATTTTAATAGTTTCAAATTTCACAGAACACACTTTGCATAGCGAGTGTCCAGTATTAAAATGCCACATGTGCATTTCAAATCCTGACGTTGGCACCTGATATTGGTGTTCGTGTTCCTGCAGCAAAAATGATCCTTGCCTCGAGCGTTGTTATTTAATGCACCAGCCTTGATTACCACAATATGTGGAGCTGAACTACTAAAGGAGAAGAAGAATCCAGTAAATCAGAAACAGGCTCTCTTTGGTTTGAGAATATCTGATCCCAGTTTGATGTCTGTTTCTTTTAGACTTAGTAAATTATAGTAATGAATAAATAAAAAAAAATAGATGGCATCTTGTATATAAATTATGAAGATGATCCTGAATTTCAATTGCCATATAAGAAATACACTTTTCTACTTTAAGCCAAATAAACGTTGACCAGCTACAGTCCGACTTACCTGGAGAAGTGCAGCCCAAGCCCTTGAAATTAAGTATGTTAATAACAAAGTAAATGTGATTTCCTTTAACCTAACATCCATCTAAATCTGCGCCGCCTCTGTTCGCCTACACCAGCCTGTGTTGCATCTCAAATTAAGTGCTGGGATGTGTACCGGTGAAAGGTCCAGAGCACTGCCCCTACATCTGTCTACACTAAAGTCTTAATGCTTGTTCCTCCCTAGGGACAGACATTAACACTGTTAAGATCTCCGGCTGACCAAGAGCCAATTCCTTTGACCTTATGGGTGCCATCCAGTCTCCGTTGCACCTGCCAATGACTTTTTGTCACGATGCGAATGGGGTTTGTGATCAAAGCTTTGTCTCCCACTCACTGACAGGTGTTTCAGTGGTGAAATTCTCCCCTCTGTATCTGGATGATACGAATTACGTGTGAACTGATATCGGTTACCATATAGAACACCGCATATTGTTTTTGTCGCAAGTTACATCTGGTCTCCTCGGATTAAATGTTCTGTTAATCAAATTAACAGGCTGATACTTAAGGCGCGAATGACACACAGACAAATGACAACCTTCATTACAAGGCTGCTGATAGAGGATCATGATGTGAGGCTGAGGTGCTGACATGCCGGCTCATCGAGGGAAGGGGATGGCAGAAGTGAAGACCCAGCTGTGGGGTCTGTCTTTGGGACCTTGAGGAACTCACTTCAGAGGAGAGTTTTCTTTGTTTTATGACTTTATCTTTCAAATGCTAAATAGATGATGGGAGATGTTTTTATAAACGAGAAGGAGAACAATGGTAAATTAAAGGCATTTTGTTTATAGGAATACATTTTTTTTTTTCATGTTTTCACCTTTTTTCTCTTATTATTTGGAGTTTTGTTAGGAGGTGAGCCAGGTTGAAAAGGATGGCTTCAAAACTGGAGGTTGGAATTGCTGCCTCAAAATTCTGGATCCACTGCAAGCATCTTAAGCCAAAAAGCTAGCATGTGTCATTAGGACAATTCATCATATTAAGGGTACATTTGGATTAGAAAAAATTAAAGTAAGAGGAGAAATAGGGGGAAGACGTTGCAGACAAGCGGCCCCTGCAATCGCGTGGGACTAATGATAGGAGGAAGATAGTAAGAGCATAAAGTAAATACTGTGCCTAAAACTCCCTTAGAAGTTTTCAAATTTTCTTATTATATAACATTGAATCACAGTGGATTTATTTTGGCTAAAAGATTAATGAAAAGGACTCTTTAATGACAAAATGAAATCAGATTGCTGCAAAGTGGTCGAAATTAAATACAAATACAGAATACAAAATAATTGATTGTATAAGTCAGGGGTGTCCAACTCCGGTGCCTTCGTTTTTATTGACGTGATTCAGACCCTTTAGTTGTTTCTTTTTCCTTAATGAGCTGCCAAACAATAAAGAGACACAAAACAATCCGCTACATGACCAGCTAACTGAAAACAAAGAAAGGTGAAGCTCTCAGTCATGTTGGTCTGCTCAGGTCACCAAAACATCTTGACGATGGTCTTAGGAAAAGCAGAAAATCAACAGTCTGATGTGGCAGAATGAGAGCAGCAACAAGTCATGATATTCAATAACAGCTTTAATTAACAGCAAGAACTGGCTTCTCATTAAGAAACTGGGTGGAGTCAAAATGGCTGGAGTTTCATTTCTGTTTGGCTGCCATTTAATGAATAAACGAATCAATTCAGAGGACTGAATCCTTAAAAACAGGGCTACTAAAATGAAGGGAAAAAGATTTAATTAGTAGTGAAAACTGGTCACTGATTAGGAAAAGGGTTAGAATGAAAACCTGCAACCACTGCGGCCCACCAGGACCGGAGCTGGACACCCCTGGTATAGGTATTCACCCTCTTCAAATCAGTATTTAGTAGATGCCCCTGTGGCAGCCATGACAGCCTCTCTCTGTCTGTTTGGCACATCTGGACACTGCTGTTTTTCACCATTCCTCTTTGCTCAATGATTGTGAGTGAACATCCTTTTTCAAATCCAGCCACAAATTCTCAGTTCTTTGTTGTCCAAAGCTTCATTCATAGCTTTTGCTTTTATTCAGGTCTCAAGTGAATATGAGTTTTATAGTAAGTGGCCCACGGCCAAAAAAAATATTTGTCCGAGACCCTGCTACTAACTGAAGAATGAATCCAGCTAAACCCTGTAGTGTCTGTTATGTCATGTGCTGTCACTCTTCAAGTCCCCATCATGCTTGGCCCCTCAAGCAGCAACATTTTCTTATGTTACTGATGTCAGTTTTGTGACATCTTAAAGAGATGTCTTGCCATGACAGAAATCTGCAGCCCACCTTTGTATCTGTGACATACAAAGGCAGCTTGTCCTGGTAGAATTAAATAGTCAAGAATTCATCTCACAGGTATAAGGTTCTCCATCGTTAGATATTAGGTAGTAGCTCAATATTTGGTTTTGTGGTTACTGGTATTCATTTTGACTTGGTTCTGATATAAGAAACATTTCTATTTGCTAGAATCTTTTAATTCAGTTATTTTAGTATACAGCAGCTAATTTTGACTTCTTCCAAATTATCCCCACAGAATAGACCTTTGAGGTTTTTCTTGATCACCTATCATACCCAGTGTGGCCAAGCATGTCCATATTACAGTCTAGAAACCAAAAGAATACTTCACTGCTTTGTATAGTTAGAAACAACACAAGTTCAAGATACCTGACACAGTCATTTGTGGGTGGAAGACTAGTAACAGGATCAGCATGATGGTGTAGTCCCAACACCACACCAAAAAACTGCAGGGATGAAGGCCACACATTCTAACCCACTACATGTTATTATTGGTAAATAACATAAGCAATGACCTCACAGTCTTATATGGGAGAAGCCATAAGGAGTACTGGGCTTCCACCCTCCTGTTGTCCTCCGTACCATCGCTGCCTATCACACAAACACTCCCTAGGTTTATTGTTTTGTGAAATTCATTTGCATACTCTACATTGCACTTTGTGATATTTGCAATGCTCTTGTTTAGACAAGGTGTTAAACGTTAGAAGTAGTAGTTAGGTGTTATAAATAGTGTTCTGCCAAGCAAGCATAAGCACAACACACTCTCTAGAGAGCCAACAAATCTCTACCTGAGACCGTTCAACAGGACAGTCGTGTTTGCACATGTTCCCTGAGTTTCATGGAGTTTCCACTGGGTGTCTTGGATTACCTGATAGGTTAGCTGTTGTGGACTATGGCCGGCAGCTTATCCCGGCCAATACCCCCAAGCCGCCAGGTGGAGCCCTTCCTGCAGCGTGGAGATGCCCCGAATTCCAGCAGGGCATCATGGACCTTGGAGTTTTCCTTCACAGCCCTGCTGGGTACCATGGGGGCCACCAGAGGACGCTGCAGGGAGGCCCAAGGACGTGTATTATCCGTATAGCCCAGAAGTACCCTATATATATGTATGTACAGTGTATACTGTATATGTGTGTGTGTGTATATATGACATTATGTGTGTATACTCAATTGCAGTATACCTCTACATAAGCTCTTTCTCTGTACACACAGTATAATTAGGACCACTATACAGGCATGAATTCCACAAGATGTTGGAAACATTCCGTTGAGATTCTGGTCCAAGTTGACATGACTACTTCATGCAGTTTCTGTAGATTTGTCAGCTGCCTATTCATGCTATGAATCTCCTGTTCTCCCACATTCCAAAGGTGCTCTTTTGGATTTAGATCTGGTGACTGGGAAGGTCACTAAAGAACATTGAACTCATTGTTTGCGATGAATTTTGCTTTTTGTCATGGTGCATTATTATGCTCGAAGTAGCCATTAAAAGAAGGATAAAGTATGACATGAAGAGATGTACAGGGTCAGCATCAATACTTAAATAGGCTGTGGCATTCAGTATCATTGACAGGTATTAATAGGCCCAAGTAAGACAAGAAAATATTCTCCACACCATCCCACCACCACCCACCTGAACTATTGATACAAGGCAGGTTAGGTGCATGGATTCATATTGTTGGCACCCAATTCTGATCCTATCATCTTTAGGGTCAGTAGAAACTCAGATTCATCAGACCAGGCTACATTTTTCAGTCTTCCAGTTTTGGTGACTCTGTGCACAGTGCAGTTTCAGCTTCCTGTTCTTGGGTGACAGGAGTAGAAACTGACAATGGCTTTCTGCTGTTGTAGCCCATCCACCTTAAGATCTGAGATGCTTCTTGTCTCACCACAGTTGTACAAAAAAAACAATTCAGCATTATTTTACACTGCGTATCTTGCTATGCAGTGTCTAGGTTTGGTTCCTGTCTTATTCTGTCCGGATAGGCTCTGGCTTCCCATGGCAGTAAAGTTGGATTAATCAGGTTCAGCAGATGGATAAATTTAATGATTAGATGAGACAAGGCGGAAAGGTGGCCCAACAGTTAGTGGTACTTGGTTTCAAAGTGGTCTCCATATGCATTTATGCGAGTTTGTCCTTCAAAGAACTAGCGGTTTGTTCAGGTTTGCTTCCTGTTTTGCGCCTGTTACAATGTGCAAATGGAACTGTATATGAATGGAGGACCACATTGCTAGAATTGGATGTCGGTATTTGTCTTATCCTCAAGTTCACTCTTTGCCTTAATAACATGCAGAATATAATCTTTCAGATAAACATACTTGACTAGTCCATCATACATCAAAGTGGTGTTTACAGGGTTTCGTGCTACATGTTAATTAGGATAACGCTATTCAGTCTGTTATCAAAAAGAAAAAATCTTCAAAAAAGGTTCCAAACAAATTTAAGATTATTTACTGTTACTTGCTGTGAAACACAATTATTTATTGTGCTGTTCTGGGCATGAATAAGAAATCAGAGCCATTGAGAAGAATGCTTTAATGCCTGTCTGGATGCTTTGGTTTCTTCCCGTCTTACAGGCGCTTGCGTTAGGTTAGCTGGTGGCATTAAATTGGCCCAGTGTGCCTGTTGGTGGTGATTGAAGTGGCTCCCCACTGTCCCTCTGAAGCACTTGGAGTAGATAGAAAAGCACAATATACAAGTCTTTAATTATTGTTGTTATTATTATTATTGTGAGGGACTGGTGTTCCATCCGGCATTTGTGCCAGTGCTCAGGGTTGCTAGGAAAGGCTCCGACTTTGTACGGTCCTGAATTAAATGTTCTGAAAACAGATGACACCCTTTACAGTCTCACACTCTCCACTATTTTTTTCCTTTTAACAATTCTCATTTCAAGTCATTTTGCCAAGACTGTACTAGTGAATATGCCATTGTTGTTTATCTTTAAAAAAAAAAAGTATTTCTGTTAAAATAATGTGTAGCAGAAAACGGCATGAGAGGTGGGAGTCTTTCTTCCTGACCAACATGCCACCTTTGCCAGCTGTTTCTGTTAACTCAGTGAGACCCCGGCCTCCGTTTTGTCCTTCTTTATGCCTGCCTCTCCAGCTCACCCTGCTGTCTTCACCTTTTACTCCTCTCTGATACTAAAGGCCTTTGGACTGGCCTTCATTAAGTAAATAATAATAAAAAGCTGAGATGTACCAGAAACGGCCAAGCTCTTCATCAAATCAGCTCTAATGGCCGACGCTGTCCCTCTCTGTTACCGGAGTAATAGACGATATTTATTTGTCTTCAGCTTGGCCAACGTGGTCGCTAGAGAAATGCAATTATCCCCACAAAATGAAAGGGGTTGGGTTAGTAAAGGGAAGGAAGACAGAGACTCAAGATCATCACCCTGTCAAATTCATCAGCTGGACTAATCTCTTTAAAGGAAAATAGGTTTAACCGTCAATAGCTGATGCATATGTAAGGGATTTAATTTGGCATGTTTGTCAGAAAACTGCTGGCCAATAATACCGCCTTTGTTTTCCTTAGGTGACATGTGGCACTATGTGGAGACAGGAGCTACACAAAGGAGCAGGTGAACGATCCGTGGTTTGAATAGCAGCAGATAAGGGTAAACTGCTTTTCTTGTCAGATCGTGGCTCATTATCTTTCCTTGCCAGTCATTACTAAGGGTATAAATTAGCATGCTTTGTGATGGCTATTATTGTTAGCAGGCTGCCATGTCCCTTTTTGCGGCTTCTTTTAATTTTTTTTTTTTTATTTACGTGGCTTTTTAGAAAGACACATTAGCATAGTTAATTTACTGTAAACCCAAAATAGTCTGTTCTCTGACCAACATAAACCATAAGCAACTGAATAAGGATTAATCTCTGAATGAAAAAAAAATAAAAAATAACAGTTTTAAAGAGGCTATACTACTTAGTGGTGTAATGAATAAATAGTAAAGGGTGGACTCTTAGCGCTTGAAACTTTCACCTTACCACCAGAGAGATGTGTGTGCTACTTGAATTTACATTTAATTTATAAATAAACTTCTTATTTAAATGAACAGGGCCACCAGAAGGAGAAGCCTGACTGTGCAACATCATGAAAAAGAGATGGACGGATGAACAAACACAGTGTAGTACTTTATACTGGTGTGTCTGCATGTAGTCAGAAAATATAAACGGGAGTTGAATTTAATAATTCACATGCAGATATATGTCTATATATCCAATTTCTGAACCTACTAATTCCACAGTAATTAAAGCAAATTTTATGAAATTTTATAAACACTGTAGGGTTTAACTGTACAGGTAAAATGAAACAAAAGACACAAAAATAAGGGTTGGGGTCTGGTAGGAAGTCACGTTTAATTTCAGTATCCAAAGCACAAAAAAGAAATCACAATAGTGCTGAAAATAGGATCAGCGTTTCGCATTTTTAAGAAAAAATGACTTGTCAGAGGCTCAGTGCTCTGTTTTTCTCCAAAGGTGGTCCTTGAGTGAACATCAGCTTCTGGTGGGACTCTTGATTATATTCCTCTCTGCCTGGAAGGGGCATAGTTTCATATGGTGGGAAAATGACATCAGCAGTCCTTTGAGTTTTTCTCTTCATCCTTTTCAAGGAGACGGACGGAACACAAGTTAGTGGCTGTGTCTCACTGGTGAAATGCTCCATATGCCCACATGTCTAACAATATACGGCATTATTTATTTTTATAAATGTTGCATACTGCATACGCCAATACATATGTGAAATAAAAGTGCTAATGCATACAGTACTACACAGTATACTATACAGAATGTGTAAAGAGTAGTTAGTTAGTGACCTACAGAAGGTGCCAAGCCAAACCTCCTTAATAAACCTGAAAATCATCACAAGTCTTCGATAGTAGAGAGCGTCTTCATATTTTGAGTAATTGCCAATCAGGCACATCTGGTTTCCACTTGGGTGCCTGGAGCAGCGTCCCAGGCAGAGTTCTGACTTTCTTGGAGATGTGCACAGACCTGCCATTCTCTCCAGCTCACCTTCTTTAATATTCCCCTGGAGGGCTATGACCAAAAAGGGCAGTCCTCTCCGCTTCTCTTTGACCTTCATGGGCTGAGCTGCATCCTGCATTTCTGGTTTACCTTCCAGGGCGTGTCCACAGTTTCCCACTTCTGACTACGGCTCCTGAAAGCAAACAGTCAACTTTTATTTTATATTAAAAATGCACTTTTGTTAACAAATGCAATACCAAAGCACTGTACAAATACAAAGGAACAATAGTTACTATTAGTTTTTACAAATAAAGCATAATAGATTAAGTACTATTTGTGAGTCACAGGAAGGCACTGAGTCATCAGCCTTGTCTTTAAAGTCCGTTGTCTTAGTCAGTAAGCCACACCTGCCTAGGTGAGAGCTGGAGATTCTCCGAGGAAAACTGAGTTCTGAACCACTTTTAAAGTGGAGCCCCAGCAAGTTCTGGATGAGGAGATAGATGGGTAGATAAATATGTTAAAGGCATTTAATGCCACTGCCCTGACCCGACACAGACAGGCGTGGGACACAAGTTCAAGGCACACATGTTTTTTTTTTTCTTTTTTCCCTCGTGGGAAACGCCTTCCCCTGTTTCCCACAAGCACAGCACAGTTCTCAAGTGCAGCACTACGCAAATTTCTTCTTCTTCTTCTTTCTCACTCTTTTCTCCTCCACTCCTCCTGGCAAGCTTTGTCTTCTCCCACCCGACTTTGGCTCCCGGAGTAATGGTTGCTGGCTCCTTTTATAAGGCACCCAGAAGTGCTCCAGGTGCTCTTTGTTCCACTTCCGGCAACATTTCTGGATGTGGCGGAAGAACTGCCCATATGGGCTCAGCAGCTGCTGCAGCACCCCCTGGTGGCGCCCACGGATACCAACAGGGCTGTATCTACCTCCAGCTCCCATGGAGCCCTGCAGGAATCCAAGATACCACAGGGGGCTGCCACCTAGCGCTCCGGGGGAGGTAATGCTCTGGCCATACTTCCTTCCAGCGTGGAGGCGTCCTGGATTGGCAAGGGCCTTGGCTGTCTGCCACAATTGATAGATAGATAGATTCTATTTAAAATTAAAATGTCATGCAATTAGTGATCATCCATCCATCCATCCATCCTCTTCCGCTTATCCGAGGTCGGGTCTCGGGGGTAGCAGCTTAAGGAGAGAAGCCCAGACTTCCCTCTCCCCGGCCACTTCTTCCAGCTCTTCCGGGAGAATCCCAAGGCGTTCCCAGGCCAGCCGGGAGACATAGTCCCTCCAGCGTGTCCTGGGTCTTCCCCTTCCCCTTCTTCCTCACCAGGGAGGCGTCCAGGAGGCATCCTGATCAGATGCCCTAGCCACCTCATCTGACTCCTCTCGATGCGGAGGAGCAGCGGCTCTACTCTGAGTCCCTCCCGGATGACTGATCGAATTAGTGATCACTACATTAAAAATCCTCCACTTCAAGTTCCCTGGTCTTTTTTCTATTGGAGGTTTATACAAATGGTTTAAATGAATAAAAGGAGAAACTTTTAAGCACCAGTCATATAGCTCCTTCCTAAATCATGGACTAAAATTCTATCCATGTGACTAATTTTGTAAATTTTATTTTTAACACTAGCAAAATCAGTCACATTTCGTTAAATGCATGTCTCACATTCAGAAGGTTCTGCATCTTGAAAGAAAAGTCTTCACACAGTGGACCTTATGCTAAACTTATGTGAACCTTAGTAATATGTATGAACATTTCTTTTGGTTTATCAATAAGTGGCCCCCCAAAAAGAGATGGACCTAATCCCGAAGTTCATAGGCCACAGCTGACCCGGACGTCCATTGGTTGCTAATCTGATGAATAAAATCACCACCTACTTTAGTGAAACCTTTGTTGGTTAGTAAATAATGAAGTTGTTTGGCTCAGACTTCATGATGGGGCTCCACACTGCTGTGTTCTTCAAGTAACCACAAGGCTGAGTTTAGGTCGATTCCTAGGCTGTTTGCTTTGAGATGCCACATATTGACAGCCTACTGCACTACAAACTGGGCAACACAGGTAAAGCTTTGAAATCAATAAATAGGACTTGTGAATAGACGGAGAGACTGATAGTACTTTACTGACCATTGAGGGGAGAAGGGGTGACCTGTGCTTATTTACTTTTTTTTTTACATTTTTATTCCTGCTCAATCCATAGTCACAGTCACAAAGCAGGAGCCAACAATGTTTCAAGGTTTTGACCATCTTCATTAATAAAAATGGTTAACAACTCCAATACTGTCTCATTCTCCTCCCTGATCCTTTACTAGCAAAAAAGAGATCATTTTCTAATCCGATTGTCTTTCAAAGTTTTGGATTATTAGTGAGAGAGGCATGGCCATAGTTAGCGAGTGCAGCTGCCTGTTCTGCCTCTAGCATATGGTGTTGCTAATTTACAGGCAAAGCAGCACCATACTAAAGAACGCATTATATTAAATCAACATTTTGTTAAATAAAACTGAAATAGAAAACATCTGTGTGATGGTGCAACTGATTAGATGGTTATGTTGTAATCAGAAGTTTAAATAGGAATGAGTAGATGCAAACCCCAACCTAAATGACATATACTGTCAGACCCACTCAATCCAGGTCAGGTTCGGGGTGGGGGTGTGGAGTGTCTCCTGGCAGTACTGACTGCAAGGCAGGTAACAACCCCAGACAGGGTGCAAGTCCACTGCAGCGCACACACACTCACACTGGGGCCAATTTAGAGTAATCAAGCATCTTTGCGATGTGGGAGGAAAACTGTAGTAATAATGAATTCATTTAACTTATTACATGTATGTAGCGCTTTTCTAACCTTTTCAAAGTGCTTAATATAGACAGCGGGGAACCACTTCAGCCACCACCGATGGGTAGACGCCACAAGGATGATGAATTGGCAGCCTTTCTTGTGCCAGAATGCTCACCACACACTAGCTGTTAGGAAGTGAAGGTGTGAGAGAGCCAGTTAGCCAATTAGAGACGTGGGGGGGGTGGGTGATTATGGGGTCAGAATGACACGTTTGCGGAGGGCAGTTTGGCCAGGACATCAGGGTACAATTTAATCTTTTTGAAATCTTTGATCAGCACAGAGAATTAGGACTTCAGCTTTACATCTCATCGAATGGACACCACTAACTTTTACAGCACAGTGTCCCTGTCACTACACTGGGGCATTGGGATCCACACACAGACCACAGGGTAAATGTCCCCCGATGGCCTTTCCAGTACCTCTTCCAGCAACAACTCAAGCTTTTCCTAGATGGAGCCCCTAGAGGACAACTCATAAAGTTTGATCATCCTGCACATGGACTGTTTGCCCCCTCTGATCAGGCAGGAGATTACGCAGCTTACAGGCTGAGGAAGAGCTTCTTCTTGGATGCTATTAAAAAAATGAATGCAACATCACTAAATCGGACTGTAAACTCTGTGTGACTCAGACTACACATAGCAGTTTGTTTCAGAAGGCTCTTGTACTAAACTGTTTGCTGCTAATTACATGGCATACTGCAGTAATATTTCTTTTAGCTATATTTATTTTATTTTACTCATCCACCTTTATCACAAAGCTTTAGGGGTTAAAGGGCTACTTATGGGGTTCTTTCTTATTATGAAGTTTTTTTTTTATCGGGTCGTGGGCACTGTTTAATTACTGGGACCTGAGTTTCTACATATGGGTGTTGAAATGACAATAAAAGATCCTTGATCCTTGAAAGACATGGGGTGAACAAGCAAACTCCACACAGGATTTGAACCCAGGACACTGTAACTGTAAGTGTCCATTTCAAACCATTGTGCAGATAAGTGATGATATTGTACTTCTATATCAATGGTAACTGCTTTCTCATTCATTGTTAAAATGTTTCTTCACGGGCATTTCCATATTATAGCTCCTCTTCCCGCTCTCATAGTTTGCACAGCAGTATTCCGCAACAGCAGAGCATTAACTGCCCTGTGTCTAAATTAAAAGAATTGTTGAACGGCTTGGCAATGTTAGCTCAACCTGTGATTCTCTAGTCTGATCACATTCAGGAAGGGGGTGGTAGGTGGGCGGCTTCCTCTCTTGCTATTTTACTACCTTGCTGTTTGTATCCATACTAGCGTAGGCGGCAGGATTGCCTCTCTTATTGTTAGAAGGCTGCTGGAGAGCTGAATCTTTGTTTCTGTGAATTTCATCTTTCTTTATATAAATACAAAAAGTTACCATGTTGTGTCGCTGACAGCTCTGCTATGGGCTCCTTCATATCTCCCTGTTGTAGAGTTAGGTTGTAGGTTAAGTGAATACGAATTGATTTGGCATGTTCAGCTATGTGGCCTGTCAATAGTTTTTATATTGTTAGTAGATATGTGGCTTCCTAATTGATATTTCTTTAAGATTCTGGACTGGCATGAGAACAGTGTGAGTGTGGATGTGTGTATGAATTGGCCCTACAATGGACTGGCACTTAGACCCAGTGCTGTGACGCTAAGCAGGTTTGAGAATATTATATTATGTTATATTATATTACGGTCCTTTCATTTCTGGTGATATTAGTACAAATTCAAGTCCAAATTTATTTTATTGTACTCATAATGCAAAGAAATACTTACTTGCATGCCTCCCATTGTCAACTGACAGTGCCAAAAATGGAGAGTGAATGCAATGTCAGAAGATGTCTCGTAAGAACATTTGTGCATTGTTTAGCACGAGTGGCTGTTGAGTAGTTTTTTGACCTGCCTGTCCCTCAGTCTACTGATGTGAGAGCTGATGGTCCTGCACCATCTGATGGATAGAGAAAAGAGGCTTTGCAAGATGACTGAAGACCTTAGAAATACTGCAAGCCCTTCCTAGGGCAGCTTGGGTTACATACTGTACATTCTGTGTGCCAGTGATATTCTGAACTGATTTCATTGCCCTCTGCAGTACTTTGCAGACCTGAGTTGATCGAGAATCGTAGCAGGATGTTACAGACCCAGAAAAGATGGACTCTGTTGTAGATGTGGTAAGCAGAGGCCGAGTCATATGGGGATTCCTTAGATGTCTGACCAGGTAAAGATGTTCGTGAAGGTTTTTGATGATAGCTGAAATGCGTTATGTCCAGTTCTGGCCATAAGTGATGGTAACTGACCCTCTCCATCACATCCACTTCCATGAACATGGCATTGCATTTTGCAACATGCTTCATGAAGTCTTTGACCAGGTCCTTGGTTTTGCTGATATTAAGAGAAAGATTTACAGTATGTCCTTGGAAACTGGTTTAATTGTTTATAAGATTTTTATTTGTAGGCATTTTTTAGTATGCAAGCATTCTCGGAGTCAGCAGATCCTAATAACTTGTTCTAGTTCAAAAGTTGGATATTTGAATTTCTACGTCAAAAACAGGATAATGAAATTCTTATCAGATTTACTACATAAAAGCCAGGCTATAATAGTAGAACATGTGACCAGTCTTTTTTTATCATTTTAAAATGAAAGTTTTCTTGTAATCAGACGTGCGGTTAAACAGAGTGCTGCCGTCAGCACAACTTAATGTCATGTGTATGGTCAAAACGGGAGTGCAATTAATTTGTTGTGAGTGAGAATACAATGAAGTGTAAATTGTTTAAAAGCAGACAGTAAAATAACATGAGAAGATGTCACTTCCAAGCCTACAGTCTTGTCAACTGCCTACAGCAGAACACAATGGTTTCATTTGCGTTATGAGTTGTGTCACATGCACTGAGCAGATCTCATTGTAATGTGCTGAAACCCCGCTCGCTATTGAAATCGTCTCACGCGTGTCAGTTTTAACTCTGCTCGTGAGTTACTATTGACTCATACTCTCTGCTGCAGTCTTTTAATGTTATTTAACTTATTTTTTTGCCTTTTTTGTATATTCTTACTATGATGCTTTCAGTTTCTTGAGTCTGAATCTCAACTAGGATACAGGTTTATACTGTACGGTCCTTGTTGTCACGTGTATACACTACAGTGAAATTCTCCCTTGCATGTTCTAATCAACATGTAATACATTGCAACTCTCCAGCACCATGATTAGCGAGTATAACAAATACAAAGGAGAAAATGATTTCATTGTACATACACTCAGTTGAATTTATTTTTATATAAGCACTCGAGTCCTTCGTCCCCCCGGACAGATTTGTGGCAGATGAAATTTAATGTAAGTCAATGTAAAATATTTCACGTAGGAAGTAGAAATGTTAGATATGAATATACAATGGGAGGTCTGAAACTTGATATTACAACTTAGGAGAAGGACCTGGGAGTCACATTGGACACATCACTATCAACATCAAGACAGTGAACAGAAGTGATGAAGAAGGCTAATAAAATGTCACAAAGTGTGACATACAACTCAAGGAAGGTTATACTTAAGTAATTTAACGCACAAATGGGGCCTCACCAGGGGTACTGCTGTTGTGTCCATCCATTATCCAACCCGCTATATCCTAACTACAGGGTCACAGGGGTCTGCTGGAGCCAATCCCAGCCAACACAGGGCGCAAGGCTGGAAACAAAGCCCTGGCAGGGCGCCAGCCCACCGCAGCTGCTGTTATGTTTCAGTCTAAATGTATGTATGTGTGGCCTGCAGGGGGTACATCAGCTCCCCAAACCCGACACAGACAGATGTAGGCACAAGTTCAGCAACACACACTTTTTTTTATTCCGCTGTGGGAAACTCTTTCCAAATGTTTCCCACCTGCACTCAGTACAAAAGCACAATAATACATAATAATACAACTCTTTGCCTTCTTTTCTCCTCTCGTCTTCCTTCTCTCTGTCTGCCTCTCTCCCTGTCTCTATTCCTCCTCAAGCAAGCTTCGTCTTCTCCCTCCTAGCTCTGGCTCCCAGAGCAAAGGCAGCTGGCTTCTTTTATGTTGCACCCAGGAATAGTCCGGGTGGCCCGTTAGCATGGTGTAGAAGCACTTCTGGGTGAGATGGAAGCCCAAAGAGGTAGGGCTCTGCAGCACCCCCTGGCAGTGCCCATGGAACCCAAAAGGGCTGTACCGAACTCCAGCTCCCATGAAGTCCTATGGTTCTCCATGATGCTGCAATGACCTTGGGGGCTACCATCTTGCTTTCTGGGGGAGATAATACCCTGTGCATGCTCTCTCCTCCATCCCTTCCTTTACCCTTTAGGTAAGGGTCCTGGCCGTCTGCCACAATATGTTATTGTTAGTTTTGTTGTTTATTAGCTATGTGACGTATATTTCCAACTATGTCTAATACTATGTGCTGTCCTTTTAAGTGTGCTTATGTTGCTTGTTCTTTAAGGGTGGTTCCCCAAGAGGTGGGGCCACCCTGACATCACAGCTGCCGAGTCCTTCTTCTGGCTTTATATTCCAGCCAGACCAGAAGCAGGATTCAGCAGATGAACATTTCTTTATATTGAGTATCAGGGAGGTTATTCTAATTTATATAGATGACATTGACTTTGGAATTAAAACTGGAGGAGTGGCAGACGCTAAGTGGGTAAGAGGCAGTGACAAACAGCACAAATAAGCACATAATAAGCATAAATAAAATATGTATGTGGTAGTGCTACACCGCTACTACTGCTAATAGACTTGGATTTGTTTGATGCTACTTCATTAACAACATGTGAAGTGCGGTCAAGTAACTGGATTTAATAAACAAATGTTGGTGTTGCATTAAAAATTTAAATGGAAACATTTTAACACATTAATCACACATGTTAACAGCAATTAATCAGTTAATCTGCAATTAATCAATTATATTTTAAAAAATCAAAAAACTAATAAGGCAAGGTTTTAGAGTGTGTTATCCACAAACTCTGATATCAAGAGGGCAGCCGAAATGACCTTTTAACCCCTCAGCCTAATTGACCCTTTGAGTCGCCACCTCAGAAGCCATGCCCCTAGCAACTCATCATGACAACGGAATACACAAAATGGCAACACCCACAAAAAACAAAACGGTGTTAGAAATGGCGCAAAGTTATTTTGACAACTTTAATTAAGGGTCAGATGTAAGAAAAAAGCAGGAAAAGAAAGGAAAAATACCCAATAGATGCCTTTGGTGTGGCGGGTCTGTGATGATTGTGTGTGTGGTAGCATGGCAGAGCAACTCCGTGGTGTGAAGTGGGGTAATCAGTTAAGCACGCAGTCATGTGCAGGCGAGTGCCTCATTAGCACTTCGGAGGCTGTAATCCGTGCCAGCACACTTTAAAGTGTAAAAGGGGCCTAAGGAAACCGAGGAGGAGAGGGCCGTGACTGAGCCAGTGTGAGGAAGATGAGGCAGAGCGGTTGGTAGCCTCGCGGAGTAGTGAGCAATCGGCACTCCAGGGTTGGATCAATTAATTATAGAGGAGCGGGGTACGATGGTGGTGGTGCCCTCCTAGGGATCCCGAAGACGGTAGGAGAACATGGTGAACAAACGAAGGAAGAGTCAGCTTGGAGTGTTTCACCAGAAAGTCAGAAGTGGGCACCGTGGCTGCTGACATCTCCACTGGCTGTGGTGAGCTGGGGAGACAATGGAAGAAGACTCGCTGGTGTCAGAGGGAGAGATAGAGAGAGCGAGCAGAAAGTCCCCAATGACTGCATGGTTTAATTCGGGTTTTATCATTTGATTAATTCTTGGAGTTTAAATCACAGACAGACAGTGGTTGTATGCATTATTTTTTACATTTATTTATGGAAGAAGCACCTGCACTTTATTGTGCAGTTTGCAATAAAAGCACTGAAGCACTTTTCACCTACCTCTTGCTGACTGTATGTGCCCTCATTTGCCTGGCTCATCCTCGGTTACAACTGTGGACGTTTCTGGGTTGAAGCTTCCAGGGACCATGGAGGCAATCCAGAATGTCACAATGCTTTGAAAAAATTAAAAATAAAATGGATTCTTAATGCTTGAGGCAGAATTAAACACTCACATGACATTTTGGATGCTTTAGGCCAGGGGTGGGAAAACTCAGTCCTGGAGGGCCACGATGGCTACAGGTTTTTGAACCAACCCAGTTGCTTAATTAGAAAACGATCCTTGCCAATAATTACATTTTATGGTTTGTTAGCTCTCTAACTCTGCCATGTCAGGTCATTCTCATATCCTAGATGTTTTTTTCCTTTCTAAGGATATCATAAAAATGATTTAAAGTCAAAAACCGGCTGAGTGATTCTCAGTCCTTCACTTTTTTCTCTTCACTTTCCTTCTAAATATTTAATGAAACCAAATAGTGCACAATAAATACACATAGGTGTAAATGGAAAACTGCTGCTTTCCTTTGTCATTTGCATCTTATCTATACTAATAAAAGGCAAAGCCCTCACTGACTCACTCACTGACTGACTGACTGACTGACTGACTGACTGACTCATCACTAATTCTCCAACTTCCCGTGTAGGTAGAAGGCTGAAATTTGGCAGGCTTATTCCTTACAGCTCACTTACAAAAGTTAAGCAGGTTTCATTTCGAAATTCTACACGTAACGGTCATAGCGGTCGATAAAGGTCGACAACGTCCGCCATGTTGAACTTTCTTATTTATGGCACCATCTTCACGAAATTTGGTAGGCGGCTTCCCTGCGCTAACCAAAACCGATGTATGTACTTATTTCGATGGTATGACGCCATTGTCGGCCGCCATATTGAACTTTCCAACGTCACTAATTTTACAACTTCCCGTGTAGGTAGAAGGCTGACCCCATCTTCACGAAATTTGGTAGGTGGCTTCCCTGCGCTAACCAAAATCGATGTACGTACTTATTTCGGTGGTATGACGCCACTGTCGGCCGCCATATTGAATTTTCCAAACATCACTAATTCTCCAACTTCCCGTGTAGGTAGAAGGCTGAAATTTGGCAGGCTCATTCCTTACAACTTACTTACAAAAGTTAAGCAAGTTTCATTTCGAAATTCTATGCGTAACGGTCATAACGGTCAACAATGTCTGCCATGTTGAACTTTCTTATTCATAGCCCCATCTTCACGAAATTTGGTAGGCGGCTTCTCTGCGCTAACCGAAACCAATGTACATACTTATTTCGGTGGTATGACACCACTGTCAGCCGCCATATTGAACTTTCCAACGTCACTAATTCTCCAACTTCCCGTGTAGGTAGAAGGCTGAAATTTGGCAGGCTCATTCCTTACAGCTTACTTACAAAAGTTAAGCAGGTTTCATTTCAAAATTCTACGCATAACAGTCATAACGGTCAACAACGTCCGCCATGTTGAACTTTCTTATTCATAGGTAGAAGGCTGAAATTTGGTACTTATTTCGGTGATATGATGCCACTGTCGGCTGCCATATTGAACTTTTCAACGGTCTTTGTTACTTATGGGCCCATCTTCAAGAAATTTGGTGCGCGGGTTCCCAACGCTAACTGAATCCTACTTACGTACATATATACGTACATAGCCTGCAGCTCAGTCACCGTGTAAGGCGGCGTTGGGTCCCCCATCCCAATGCCTCCCACGTTGTTGGCTGCCTGCCTATATAAGGCCGTCTGTCGCTCCAGTCTCTACATTCCCTTCCTTGCTTCGCCATGGTATTCACGTCTCCCTGCTGATAACTACAGCCTTTTTATTTAATCCACGGCTTCTCCGCTGTTTTATTGTTCATTTATTACGATTATAGTTATTGTATAGGTATTTTAGACTTACTTTACGTTGTTCAGATACCCATTTCCTTTATCATTCCAACCGTACCCCCATTAACATGTCTATCGAGGTGATCACCATCGATCAAAGAACTGTCACTTACCGAGTGGTTTCCATGCCCGGAGATGGCACCTGCCTTTTCCATTCTCTTTGTTACATATTGCACGGCCATATCAGGCTCACTCTTGATATCCGGAGGAACATTGTGTCTTATGTATTGAATGACTGGGACAGGTTCAAGGTGTGGACTGATGACGGTACAGGAGATAATTATACTACACAGGAGCACTATAAGAGTGAAATGCTTAAGTGTACCGAAATGGCCAAATATTTTACACCTTTGGACAACCGCCAATACCTCTTAAACATCTTAGCTTCACAGGTGACGATTTCAGTAGTGGACACTTTGATGTTTAGAAATGTTTAAACTCTCAAAAGCTGGATGTGAGGTTATCAATGAAACTGGTTGTATACTTACAACGCTTGACAGATGCCGAATGTCTCTTCAACACAAGTCCTACAAATACTGTCGTAACTGAAACAAACCATGAAACTCAAACTGATTATGACAGCAGCAATCCAAGCTGTGAGATTTGAAACAAAATTACTGTTTACATGGCCAACTGTACGTTGCATGCTCAAGAGTAAGCTCAGCGCACAGCTTGGTCATGTTACAACTGGAGGGCCGAACTGACAACGTGGCATACAAAGAGATCCTTAACAAATAATTATTGGTATATTTTCCCTCAGTTTAAAAAGGTTTAATTTTCTTCTTAATAAAAATTTTAAGGCAGTACTTCACCGCTGCGAAGCGCAGGTATTTTGCTTGTCTATACTAATAAAAGACAAAGCCCTCATTGACTCACTCACTCACTGACTCATCACTAATTTTCCAACTTCCCGTGTGGGTGGAAGGCTGAAATTTGGCAGGCTCATTCCTTGCAGCTTCCTTACAAAAGTTGGGCAGGTTTAATTTCGAAATTCTACGCGTAATGGTCATAACTGGAAGCTATTTTTCTCCATATACTGTAATGGAGTTGAGCTCGATGGCCGTGGGGGGCAGAGTTTCGTATGACATCATCACGCCTCCCACGTAATCACGTGAACTGACTGTCAACGCAGTACGTAGAAAACAAGGAAGAGCTCCAAAAAGGGCTGAAGAAAACATGCATTATATAATTGAGAAGGCAGCGAAACAATAAGAAGCGAGCGAGTGACATATACAACCATATTCATGAGTGCTGCTACTTCGGAAACAAAGCGCGGTGTAAACCTAAAATTTAAATTAAGTTCATAGACAGGCTGCCGCTGGCGTTTGTCATGCCCACGGCTAATGCGGGGTACAAGTTTAATGAGAGGACGCAGGATATAAACGAGAGTTTTGATCACTTTGTAACTAAGTTAAAATTGCAGGTGAAGGGCTGTGCTTATGCAAATTCTGAGAGACTGTGTTTGTGGGGGGATTGACAGTTAAGGCGGGTGGGGGAGTCACGTCATCATCTCCCCTCCCATTCACCTCATTTCGCTCTGAGCTGAGCTCCGCAGCTAACGCAGTCTTGCGGAAGCGACTTTGTGATGCTGCCACCAAATACTCACAGAAAAATCCACAAGTTAATACACACGCTGTCTCTAGAGTTTCTCCACACTCTGAATCCTCCAGGCACTACTTACAAAAGGTTACATTGACAATCGTGTTACGTTATTTTTAAAATGTTTCCTTTTCTTAGCACAAGCACAGCTGAAAAGCTTCGATGCATGTGCTCCATAACGCATTAAAAAATAACGCATGTAATCACACTTTGCATTCCAAGCAAAGGGGAACTTCTGTCAATGCATGATTTCCTGGTACACCAATTATATTGATGCACACATCAGAGCTACAAAAATGTAACAGTCGGAAGAAAGCGCGTTGCTACAAATGATTGGAGGAAAATTTCATTTCAAAAGACTACCTGACGGAAGCCTTGATAAAAGCGTGGTTTTGTGCACATATATATATATAATATATATATCTATATATATATATATGTATATGTATATATACTGTATATATGTGTGTATATGTATATATATGTTTATGTGTGTGTGTATATATATATATATATATATATATATATGACAGCAACACTCATGACAATGACAATGTCAATCATGTTACGTTATTATTAAAATGTTTCCTTTTCTTTTTCATTACTTCTTTAACACACTACTTCTCCGCTGTGAAGCGCGGGTATTTTGCTAGTTGCTAATAAGGAGCAATTAAAAACCAGCTGTTTAAGACTAAAATAAGCAATAAGGGTTCAAAATCTTAATGAGTGAGACCACTAAAATGAAGCAGAAGTGTTACTTGAACAATAAGTGCTCCTTATTAGGCCATTGGGTTAGAACAAAAACCTGCAGCCACTGTGGCCCTCGAGGAGCGACTTTGCCCACCCCTGCTTTAGGCAAATAGAATAGACAAGATTGTTGGGCTGAAACTCCTCATCATTCAAATGAAATTGTTGACCCTTTTAACCACTAGTCACCATCCTCTTCACAGCTTTTATTTTCCTCTAGTGAAGTAAAAGTTGTAAATGTGCTGAAGTGAAGTAATGGTGAACAAAGGGCAGTGCCAGTACTAGGTTACTTTGCATCCAAGGCCAGGCTTATTAGTCCGCCAACCAATTGTTTTGTAGCCAACCTGTGTGGCTGGGTTTTCCCACTCTTAGGTGAATACCTAATTCACCTTAATGGTGGCACAGGTCCTAGGTAAGGGACACAAGGACATAAGGCTGCTGGAAGTGTAGCTTCATTTTTCTTTCAGAAACAGCATGAATGCAATATTGACCATCTGTGGATCCTTCTGTTTTTACACCCTAAGTTCCTTATAGGTCTTCTGCCCACAGTATCATCTGTATCCAAACAAGTCATGCCAACTCATACCAACATGCAAGTCAGTTCCTGGAATGGTCAACCTGAGAATGTCTCCGATTTTGTATGGAAAGGGGAAAAGCTACAAGTGTTTGGTGTGTGGTGGGAAACTACAGTGCCTGGAGAATATTCAGCTTGGCACAGGGAGAAGAACATTAAAATACCAGAGGACCAGGACTGCAGAGCAGTGACCCACAATGCTAGCCATCTTCACCAGTGTGCTACCCACTGTGTTCATTTTAAAAAGCGACTTGTACTTCCAGATGTGAAGTAACACTCACTTATTTTTACTCCTGTACAACTGTAAAAAAATAAAAATTTTAGACATCATTGAATTTACCTAAAAACTTGTGTTTTACATTTGTACTACAATAATAAGTGGAACAGGCCATTAAGCTTACTGTCTTGTTTTTCCATTTTTATTTTTTCTTTGTGCTTCTTCTCTAACCAGATGTCTGTCTGTCTTTATTTGGTTGTTAAAGTGAGTAAAGAGCGCCGCATGCCACGCACCTCTGCTCTTTCCCGACTGGGGACCTTGTTGGTCACGGTAATTTGGACCTCATTTTTCGGTAGCTTGAGATTTAGATTCTTCTTCTAACACCATCTGGTGTGCCTGCACACTTCTTTTGCCATTTTAGCATATGTTTTCTGTCCGTGAGTGGATTGATTTGTGTTTATCTCAAGGTTTACAAACTAAATCCAATAGCCAATTTTTAGCTACTGTTTATACTGGACATAAATAAAAGACGCAGAATAAACACTGAGCTGTGAAGTGAACAGAAGCTGTCGGCACCCAAGCCTGGGAGGAGGAACCTTGTGGTTTGAAAGCTAAGGTTGGCGTTTGTGCTGTGAACCTTACAACACTGACTCATTTTGGTAGGGCACACACTTAGAATTTTCAGGTAACTCCCAGTAGATGCTGCAGGTCTTCAGGTGTCATTTTCGTGTATATTTCAAGCAATGAGTCAATCTGTCCATCAGTTCCCTCATTTTATTTGTCCTTTTAACCAGTTCTGGGCCACAGGAGGCCAGCGTATATAGCAGTGGGTGCAAGGCAGGACCTGTCTTTGTACAGAACGACAGTACATCACTGGAAACAATCACACACACAATCATGTCAGGTCAGTTTAGACTTGGGCACCTGCCTTTGAGAAGCTGAGGAGGACAAAGACACACTAACATACAGAGAATGTACAGAGCTCAGACAAATGAAAGTTGGTATGAAAATCAAACCCCTGGCTTTGAGATTGTGACATCAGATTAGATCAGGTCAGGTTTGGGAGCATGCACTGGTACAGTGCATTGCTGCACCCACCACATGACGAAACAGCTCGAGATCCTGGTTGATAACCCCCCAGACAAACACATGGTCCAGTCCTACCCCCCGGAAATGACCCTGGTCCAGCCACTTGGGTTCTCAACAATGAGGATCCTTTGGGCAGGATCACCCTCGGGGAATCGTGCCACTTCCTCACAGTGCAGGTAATGTGCCTCATTCTGGACTCTGTGACCAACCACTCATTCGACACAAAGTCAAATCAGCAGCACCCAAGATTTCTCCGATGAGACACAGTACCAAAGGAGTCCAGTCTTCATCTCAGGTCACTGGATAGCATCCATGTCTCGCAACCAGGAAGCACCAGGACTCTAAAGACTTGGACCTTCGTCCTTTTGCAGAGATATTGGGAGTGACACACACCCCTTTCCAGTGACCTCATGACCCCCATACACTCCCACTGACTTCATAGGCCACGACCTCAAGAGAGTAAAAGTTGTTATATAGCTCCTTTTACAGAGACTGTTATCACCAAGTCCATTGCAAACAACCTAAGGGTGCAAAGCAAAAAAATATAAAATAAGGCTATAGACAGAACTGCAGTAGAGTCAGAATATGAAGTATTAGTATGGCATGCTCAGCTGATATCTTTTGTGAGGGAACCAACTGTCATTCCTGCCGGGATGGATCCTGCTCCCTTGCCTGGACAGAGGGAAAGGAAGGTCAGCGATGGTGTGGCGATATTCTCCTTCCAATCCAGGACACGGACAAAGAAACTTTATTATGGCAGCAGGACTGGCACACCAGCAACCTTGGAGGAACACACATGGGCATTTGCATCTGAAAGGTCGGGACAGTGGGTGATTGCATGCTGTGGGCAAAGTGTTATCCTGTACACTGGATACACTGGCGAGCCCCAGTATGGATGCCCTCGGTGCATCATGGGAATTGTGGTTCAATGGGCCTGCCCTCTCAGGATCTGTGGGGGCCTACAGAGGGAGCTATCAGGTACTGACGGCACAAGGACCGGAAGTACTCCTGGGTCCAGAGTTGGGAGAGGAGACAGACAACATTCGCCTGAGCGGAATAAAGGACTGATGAAAGTGTTGTGCTGTACAGTCATCTGTTGGAACCCATGAGGAAGAAACCTGCACACCATGGATTTTTAAATCAAAGAACCAGATTTGCAGGTAGGAGTGTGTCTGTGGTTGTTGAGTCAGGGGTTTGAGATGCTGGTGGCCACACTTTATGCACGGTGACTCACCAGACGAGAACACGGTACAACTGTTTACCTTTTTTTTTTAACACTTTAAGTGTCTTCCTCTGGGTCAAACTGTGAGACTGAGGCAGGAACTGAAGGCTGCCACACCACATGGCCTACTGAAGCGTTTAGCTGAATGTTCCCAGGAGGTTGTTGACACCGCGGGCCCCGGCATTGGTAAGGCAAACATAAAAGAGTCTGTTATACATAGATAAAGATGCAGGAATTTCAGGTTGAAACTTAACAAAAAAGTGAAAAGGTGAGATTACTGGCAGGATTTGGATATCATGTCAAATGGGGCCTCGTAGAGAGTCCAGGTAAAAAAGATAAATGAATGCTTGTGGAAAACTAGAATAGGACTGAAACATGAAACCTGAAATTGTCAGACTACATGGTAACACACACGTTAGAGGCTGTTCCTCTTCAACTTTAGCACCGGCGTCGAGTATGCTGAACACGCCTCGGCCTCCACCCTCATCTACAGAAATGTCAGTGGAGGTGCTGCCCTGATTTACACATGCAGAAGTGAAGCAGAGCAGTCCTGCCATACACTAATGCCAGCTTACAGAGGCAGGGCACAACCTTAATTGGCATTTGTGTGGGGGGCGGATCTCGGAGATGTTCAATTGGCTTAGGCCTGGAGCCAGGCGCTGACTTCAGAAGTGAGGAGAGTCGCTCACCTCGTAAATGACAGGACAGGTGTGTTATCAGCTTACTGAAAAAAAGACACGGGAGAGGCAGGCAAGGCAGCAGCCCAACATTTATTTTTTATAGTGATCCTCACATTATTACATGGCTCAGACTTCTAAGCGCAAAGCTATCAATCAGAAATCAAAATCCTGCCTACATAGCACCGGTTGGAAATTTCGAGATAGGCAGGATACAAAATGGCCGAGTGTGCAAACATAGAAGAGGAAAACATTAATGCCAGCCTGAAGTGAATCCTAAAGAAATGCAAATCCCTGTAGGCTCACAGTGCAGTGTGTAAAAGGAGTGCCAGGGTAAGGGTGCACACCAGAACCGAATAGACGGTCCAGCACCGGCGACCTTACTCCATTTTCTGGAAGCCAATAATGTGCTGCCTGATGGAGCTGATACTATATGAAGGTAAACAGGAACAGCGAGTTCAGCCACAGCCTCGACCCTTTTTCTTTTTCCCACTCTGTTGCATTGCATTAAACACGAGACATCAGACAGACAATCTTCTCTTCTGTTTGTAATGTCCAAAACCCCCTGCGTTCCTTATTCTCATTGCTGATTTACATCCATTAAACTTCTGGATGTGCACTCATTAGTTGTCAGCACTCATGCACACAGAGTCCGGGCAATGACTAAAGACAAAATCAGACCTGTGAGTCGGAGTAAGTCATGGACCAGTTAGAGAGAGCCACTGAGCTTGTCACATTACATGACGGACCTTCAGGGGAGCACGTGACGATTGTCTCCGACTCGCTAAGATTGTGTAAAGAAGGCTGTGGCTGAAGTCACGTAATGTGACATGGCCTTAAGCAGTGTGTTCCATTCCAGATTAAAAAGCTGAAACTGTTAAGTTTAAGTAAGTGGAGATTAAGAGGTGACATAATTGATATTTTTTTAAATTACGAAAGGAATTAGTCCGGTGGATAAAGACTGTTACTTCAAAGTG
The DNA here is from genome assembly GCA_026402145.1 of Polypterus bichir lapradei. Classification (NCBI taxonomy): domain Eukaryota; kingdom Metazoa; phylum Chordata; class Cladistia; order Polypteriformes; family Polypteridae; genus Polypterus; species Polypterus bichir. Next base: position 39,733,076 of record JANRMT010027041.1, on the reverse strand, counting down.
AGTTCATCAAGAACACAGGGACACAGTTGAAAACTTGTTAAGGGTAAATATCACACAAACATTAGGAAGTATTTCTTCAATCCGAGAGCCATAGACACAGGAATAAGCTACCAAGTAGTGTGATAGAGAGATGGACTTTAGCGACTTTCAAAACTCAACTTGTTACAGTATTTTAGAGGAATTAGGTTTGCTAGGTGGAGTGGTCTGCTCTTGTCGAAATGCTCTTAAATTGATGTCCCACTTACATCCTCAATAGGCATTTTGACACAATGTGGGATTACAACTCTGGTTAAAAAGTGAGTTCAAACTTGAGGCACTTGGGCTTATTAGAGTACTGTCGAGAACAAGCACAGCTACTCTGTTCCTGGGGAGCTTTAGTGCTCGCTTTGACTAACAATAAAGCATTAATGTGTCTGAATTATTTTTAGTTCAGGAAAATCATTTCACAATGGACAGAAATATGCTTTTCAGTCCCCCTTGGTGCTGCTGCTCAGAGTCCGTCTATCATCAGGCATAATCATTTGTGAAGCAGGTAACGTGACACAAATCAGCAAACATCATCACAGAGCTCCAGGGTCTGGTCACTTTTGACCGGGTCTCTCCTGTGTTACAGTTTTCTGCCCACCACCAGTCTGATGAGAGGTGGTCTATCTACCACCTGAAACTCTGAAAGATGTTTGCATTACAAAAAAAAATCCTTTAAGATGTCCTTTTTCAGATCATCACAGTGTCTGGTGGTATTGGCGAGAATGGGATACACACTGACTCTTTAGTAGTTTAGACATTGGCCATTAAAGGAAGTGGGACAGAATCTATGTGGACAGCAGAAGAACTCCACAGGGATTGAGACCCAGCTGGAAGCTGATCCCACGTTGCTGGAGCTGTGAAACTGCAGTGATGGCAACTGTGCCACTTCTGCTTCTTGGGGTAAATCAGTGTGATACAGCAGCTAAGACGTATGACTTGAAATAACAAGTTAGATGGTTCAGTTCCCATCTCTGACTTGCTGTTAACCCTGAGCAATTCTCTTTATGTTGTGATGGATGGCTGTGGCTCGTGCCCAGTCGGGATACCAGAAGGATGGAAGGACCGGGAGAGGAGCAGTACCTCCCCTGGAACACGAGAAGGCAGCCGTCCTGGTGGAACAGAGCTTGGAAGCTCAGCCCTGTGGGAACCCATGGCCCCCGCCAGGGGGCGCCTGGATGGTTCAGTAAGCCATGGACTGCATCACTTCCACCACACCAGGAAGTGCTGCAGGGGTGCATTATGAAAGGGGCCGCCTCACTCCATTCAAGGAGCTGGAGTTGGGTGGAAGATGACGGAGCTTGCAAGTGGAGGAGTAGAGGTGGCAGAAGACTTGGGAGAAGTAAAAAAGGACTGAGCCTTGTGAGAAATTTGTGCACTAATAATAATAAAAAGAGTGTGCATTTGAACATTGTGTGTCCTTGGTGTCTGTCTGTCTGTGGCCGGGCTTCTTTTACAATGTATAATGTTTGGATGCAACTGTAGTGGATCCAGATACTGCAAATTATCTGAGATAAAAACGTAAACTACACACAGTGTGCAATGCTTAGACTGTGACATGAAGGAGTCGGGGGTAACTCTGTTGCATTCAAAGCTCTAATCTCGGCCTCTTCACCATCCATATGGATTTTGCATGTTCTCACCATCTCCATGTTGGTTGTATTCCACATGTTCAGTAAATGCCCTGTGGTGGGCTGGCGCCCTCAGGTGGGTTGGTTACCATCTTCTGTTTACTGTTGCTGAGAGAGGCTCCAGCCTCCCTGCCTATTAATGTAACAGTCAGTTTACTCGATTGCTAAATTTAAATTTGATTGGTGTGCATAAGCTCCCCACTGCCATGATTGGTTCTGCCCAGTAATTGAGTTAAATGGGTTCGAACGTTGGATGGATGAATGGAAAATAAGTGGGCCAGTGTTCAAGGGCAAGTGACATGGAGCTTGGCTGGTTGTAAGGCTCATTCATAATAGCAGGAGTTAAAGAACAGCAGTCCTCACTACGCACCTCTCCTGGCCTGAAGCCCAACAATTGTGAACAAGATGAGGGGAAAATACAGTGGTGGATTCTTAATGCACTTTAAGGAAAAAGAATCAGACTAAAGATCATGTAAGCGTCCTGTAATCCTTTTAGTCTGACTGACGGCGCGATGTAACTATCACATTTACGGCTGGGTGTGCTGAGCCCATAAGGAGGACACGGCAAGTCCCCTGTCCGACTCAAAGAGTACACACTCCCTCCAAACGTGTATTTTATAAAATAACATCTTGCCTTTTTTATTTTTTATTTTTTTTTAAACTTTCAGTTCTATTTTTCATTTTTTTTTTGTTAATGGCTGCCCCTCAATGAAACCTCCATTGAAGGTTCTTGTTTTAGCCGTGCGGCTTTTTCAGCGTTTCACTCAACTGTCTTAACACAACTGCTTCCGATTTATTAAATTAACAATTTAAATGGATGGTAGGCAGATCCTTTCTGAAGCCGAACTTTGCATGCTTATTAGAATGTGAGGGTTTTTTTTTTTTTATTTTTATATTTCTTTGTGAGCCGTTGCTGCATGCTTATTGAAAATATTGATATTCAGATCATTATCTACATTCTACGGGGGTTATTGTATAATTCTGATAAGTCGTATAGCAGACCCATGAAGCATGTAAATGTTTGTAGACAGAGCTTTTGATCTGAGCTGTGGCTGCAGAATTGAGTTAGCTGGGAAAATCCTTCTGTAATCTGATGTAAAACACTGTACACAATAAGCATGTCAGTTGTTTTCACCGGAATCATTTGGTTTTTATGTCTCGGTGATCATTTTTAATGTTCCTTGGAGCATTGCCACATTCTGTATTTTGAGGAATGAAGAAGAAAAGGCACATCAGCTGTTGCGAGTGCCAGGTACCCGTCATTTGACTTAAATATCAGTGGCATTTTGTTACTGTCTGATAAGAAGCTAACAAACATAACCTTGGCAGATGTTTTTGAAAGCGTCTAGAAGTGGCAGCTAATGCAGTCTACATAATAAAGGACATCAGATCATTTGTTAGTTTTTCTCTTTGAAGAGCAGAGAATTTTTTTTTTTATGTATGTCAGAAGGAAAATCGAAATGCAGAGCAGTTTCTGTAATTCAAGAGGCAGCTCCTGGATTGTAAACACTGGTTAATATTTAAACGTGTGATTACTTTGTTTTGAATGTTGCAAGAAAGGCTTACAAAAGGGGCCTCTCAGCCAAAGTCATTTCAGATCTTTTTTATTAAGGCTTATGGGGAACTGGAACCTACCAAGGCAGTGTGGGGAGGAAAGCAGGACCGAACCCGGGGCCAGGCGACAGTCTGTCATGGACACTGCATGTGCTTACACAGCGCCAGACGCCTCATCTGTAATGGAGTAAGTGCTAAGTGCTGCACCACCATGCTGCCCTTTTTTGTTATGTTTGATTTGGCATGATTTTTTTACATGAATTACATATGAAAATATCCACTAAGTGAGATACACGAATGCGCTTGCCCTCAACGAAGAGCACTTTACAAAAATAAATTGAGTTGATGATTAAGCTCCAAACTAGAATCTCCAAGTATCCATTGTTGAACACACTTTACCAAGTTTAGAGCCACAGGGCAACAATGGCAGTAAGAAAGAATCTCTTAATGATTGTCATGATCTTAATACTTGCACTGTTAGACCTCTTCGATACTGTGACATTGCACACAATGGCCTGGTCATTCTGGCCCCCCTAATAGTCCCCTGTCTCTAACTGACTAGCTGTCTCTCACCCCTTAACCACCTAATAGCTAATGTGTGGTGAGCGGACTGCCACAAAATGGCTGCCATTGCCTCATCCAGGTGGAATACTGCACATTGGTTGTGGTTGAAGTGGCTCCCCACTCCCTATGTGAAGCGCTTTGAGTAGTGAGAAAAACACTATATAAATGTAATGTCTTCTTCTATGGTGGTGTTACTTAGCTAGGTAGTTATGAAAGGCACTATATAACAGATAGATAGGCAATGAAAGGCGCTATATAACAGATAGATAGGTAATGAAAGGCACTATATAACAAATAGATAGGTAATGAAAGGCACTATATAACAAATAGATAGGCAATGAAAGGCACTATATAACAGATAGATAGATAATGAAAGGCACTATATAACAAATAGATAGATGATGAAAGGCGCTATATAACAAATAGATAGATAGGTAATGAAAGGCACTATATAACATATAGATAGATGATGAAAGGCACTATATAACAAATAGATAGATAGATAGGAATGTAAGGCACTGTATATATGATAGATAGAAATAAAAGGCAATAGACAGATAGTGTGGCAGATGGCCGGAACGCATGCCCGGCCGGGACTCCCCTTTGATACTGTAACCGGGGGGAGCAGCCTTGGGATGCACACTACATTCCCTGGAACATTTGGTGGCAGCCCCCCGAGTTACATCAGGGCCAATACCTTGGAACACCAGAGCTCATCCCTGTTGGGCTCCTTGGCCTCCCCCAGGGGGAGCTGTAAGGCTTCCTGAGCCCGAGTGGTCAGACAACGCAGGGTGAGCTATAAGGAGAACCTGCGGCCACTACTCAGGGTGCCAGACTTGGGAGGAGGAGAAGGACGAATCTGCCTGGGAGGAGTAGTGGAGGAAGAAGAGTGTGGTTTGGGGTGATTTACTTTGTGTGTTGTTTTGGGCCGGTGGTACGGCTGAAGAAAAATAAAACTCTTTTTCATTTATTTCTACACGTGCCGCAGGTGTCAGTCTGTATTGGGTCGACAGCAGTATAGCTCCTTTGCCACAATAGATAGATAGATAGGCAGTGCCATGCCTGCACACATAGAGGACACCTTCAAGGCTCTCAAATCATAAGTAATATCAACCCCAGCAGAGGTGGGGTGATCTCACTAACACTTTCTCATTTTCCATCTGCAGTACAGTCGCTCGCCAGCCAGAAATGGAGCGACCTAACTTGCACTTCCTCAAGAAGCCCTGTCCCTTCTGAGTCCACCATATAAAACCCAAAAACAATTGCCGTTCCTTTATGGACAATCACTAGGGGTGGAGAGATTAATCCTGCACCCTTGTTTTCATTTGTGTGGCTGTAAGCCAAACTTTATTGCACTCTCGCTTGCTTATTATTTTGTCTTTTTTCTGTCCTTATTCAAAAGGGGTTACCAGCTGGTACCCCAGTTCTTTCACACCTTTCTGTCTGTTTCATTCAACAGATACATAGAAGGAGAGATAGATATGAAAATTAGAATGAAATAAATAGAAGTGAAAGTAGAAAAATATGTTAGGCATTATATGATAGTGAAATGGACAGTTTATTAAGGGTGCCATTTATAGTACGTTTTTCTCATAAATTCTAGCAGTTATGTATGTAAAAACAACCACTGTGCATTGGCTTAAATTTGAATTTTTTCACACAAATGGAAAATAGGAATGTTGCTTCCTTTGTGCTTTAAGAATTTTTTTGCACTTTCAGGCCTGTATCCGCTGTATTTCCGTTGCTGCTCACTCTCTCGTTGTCTCATAACAATGTTAATCCCCCATTTGCTTCATCTAGACGTTGCCTCATTACCAGTCAAAGTACCTGATGGCTAATGAATAAAGCCTTTGTTGTTCATCTTCTTGGAGGGAAACTTCCCTGCTTTTCTGTCTTAACTCTGAACTTGATTGATGCTCCGCAGTAGAGGGTTTACATGTTTTGTGTTGATGTGAGAGTTGACAGCGTTTTCTAAAGCTAGCTGCACAACAGTGATGTTTTACTCAAACAGTAGAAACTGAAATAATATGAGGATCGACTAAAGGAAGAGGCACAGAGCAGGGAGGATTTTGTCTCAACAGAACCGAAGGAGAGGGCCGGCTAAGAGCAGACGAGATTGAGTCAGTGAAAGGCAGGATGGGATGTACCTGTGAGCCTTGAACACAAACCCGCCTAATCTAAGATTTGTTTGTTTTAATCAATCTATAAAGAAAGCATTTTCATCCCTTATACTGTAGGTGTAACATCGGTACATAGCCCTTAGTACTGACGGATCAAAATGCTGGCAGAAAGTCAGACAAACTAAACTTTCCATAATGTAGTAATAAATCCTTGCTGCTTTCCTTTGTCTTAATGAAGCCTCCTGAATGGTGTCCAGTGATGGCTGCGGCTTGTGCTGACCTCTCATTCTTTCAGTTCTGACATCTTTTGTTCCGCTTTCCACCACCCAGCCCACCTCAAAACACAATGAGTCTCAGCACTTGGTGACCTCTGGTTGGGGTCTCGTCCACGTTTTTATAATCCATGCCAAACGGCTCCTGTCTGCCATGCGCACTGCCTCCTGGTGGCCTCAATTTGCTCTGCACCCCTGCTTTACTGCTTCAGTTAAAAAAAGTCAGAGACAACGTCTAACATCAAAGTTTGGGGTATCTAGGGTAGGGTTGTCTGTGCTGGCCATTGTCACCAAGAGAAGAGGTCACTCTGGAGGATATTGACCGTGAGGTAACTGTATGTCCTATTAGTACAGTCTGTTGCAGGCGTGACCCTTTCTAACTTATACAGTTTGAAAAAGGATGCTTTGCGGCTGCAAAAGGATCTGATCTGAGGTCCAACATGTAGCACCGCCTGGTGATGAATCTGCACATATGCATAGAGGTACTGTATCTGGAAAATAAGGTAAACCCCTCCATAAAACAGGGACACAAAATATTGTTATTAAGTGCTTGTGCAAATTTGACATAAATAAATGAGTAACATCCTACCATGCATCACCCTTAAGGTCCTGGAATAGAATGCTCATGAAGCTGGCAGCCGTGACTCAAAGAAGTGGTCTCAGTGACTTTGAGAGGACCGAATGTCAGGCTGCATTTAAAAATCTCTATTCACAGATTTGCACTGTGCTATCTGCTGGTGGAGAGCTGAGAACTTACAACATCTGAATTGCAATCAACTTTAGTGACAGAAATAGCATTAATAATAATAATAATTCTTTGCATTTCTATAGCGCTTTTCTCGCTACTCAAAGCACCCAGCAATTGCAGGTTAAGAGCCTTGCTCAAGGGCCCAACAGAGCAGAGTCCCTTTTGGCATTTACGAGATTCGAACTGGCAACCTTCCGATTGTCAGTGCAGATCCCTAGCCTCAGAGCCACCATTGCTGTGGACTCCACCACAGGCCATCTCTATTCACAGATTTGCACTGTGCTATCTGCTGGTGGAGAGCCGAGAACTTACAACATCTGCATTGCAATGGCCTTTAGATGTAGTCACTCATCACCCTGAGCTAACGGCAGACTCCTCTTAGTTCACTCTGTGAGGAGTCTGCTTCTGATCCAGATGTTGTGGGTTCATGGCTGACCATTGGCAATTCACAGCGGTGCTGTTTTGCAAACTGAGATTCTTCATGTGCTGAGTCCACAGTAACACACCTGGTGTAGTCTGCAACTACTGCTTTGTGGAGGGGTGGAGTGTAGTGGAGGCACATGTAGTGTATCGTATGTAGTGTAGTGGTGGGGGCTGACAAAGAGAAAGCTCAGCAGTCCTCACCAGGAAGCGGTCCGCTCACAGTGCTCAAAAGCATAACAGTGCAGCCGATGCAAGGAGTTCTCGTCTTAGCGCACGCTGAAAGGAGATCACTTCAGAGGCAGATGTTGTGGGTTTGCGACTGACCATCGGCAGTTCACCACAGTGTAATCCTTCAAATTGAAATGCTTCGTAATTCACCAGGGTGATGTTTCATGATAAATAGATGCTTAGGGGAAATCATCGGCTAGGGGGCTGTGGGTTAAAGAACAAACATGGTGGCCCTGCTGTCCATGCATTGATTCAAGAAAAAAGCTAAGTAACGCTGGATCATTGGACTTCAGATGGCAGTGTAAGCTGAACGTAAGTCATTTAAAGGAGTTTTCACACCTACTGTAGTTCCTTTGGTGTGTTTTTTGGTGTAATTTCCCCAAATCTTTTTTTAGGTGGATGTGAACAAGCCAATCACACTTGAGTGTGAAACAAAACAGCCAGACAGAGACCCTTTAGAAAGGGAGGTCTCAGTGTGTTACCAAGTGACCCCAGGAGTGGTTCGTATGAGGTATGAATGTAAATCAACGCAGGTCCGATTTGACTATAGGAAGTACTGTGCATTATGGGGGAAATTGTGCGTGCTGTGGTGGTCATGCTAATTGTCTGCTGTCAGTAATTACAGAATATAATTTGCAACATAACGAGTCAAGAGTTAACATGGAGCATTAAAAACAATGAAAATGTAAAAATAAGTACACATATAAGTATAATCGAATAAAAACAACTCACACAATTACCAGTCAATCAGAGCAATCCTAGCACCTCATCAGGCACCTGACACATACTGTTCACGCACGCGATCATACAATGGAAATGAGAGATTACAAAAGAGCTGTAAATACACTTGTGATTGGGTCGATCAAAACACAAACAGAGCTGGTGTGTAATGAACAGCAGTGCCCTGTGAAACTAACGGTCAAACCCCTTAATCTTTCATTACGAAAATGATGTGCACAGGTGAGGCGTCCTCTCAATGAGATTGCTTTTTTAGGTGTGATGCAAATAAGGAGGCACACTAACTTTAACATATGTTAATCAAACATTTTAAAATGATTATTAATAAATAGTTATAGGAGATAAGACGGTAAGCCTGTAACTTAAATTGAGGTTACATTCATATAATGGCTGCTGGGGCATCAATACTCAACATCATACTATGAAGTGAAACTCACCAGACAGGTCCACTGTCATAAAACTGAAACACATCAGCAGAGCTTTCTTTTCTGTGCTTTTTGTGCCAGTCGTATTAGCACACGCTTTTCAAATATTTTTCAAGTTATTTGATAATAATTGGCATTTTTGCTCATAGAGCTGTGTTTGTTCAATAAAACAAATAATTATGGAAACACATAACAGTGCGCAAACACAACTGTTGTCGACTTCCAATGATATTTTTTTCCTAGGGGGCAAAAACTGTTTCTGCCCAATGAAAGAAGTCCATGATGCACCTACAGGATGTGTATTGATATGTTTAGTTGGCTTGGAAGTTTGCAGTGTGAAACCCAACTCCGTGGAAACTGAAACAAAGTAATAAAAGATTTGCTAATTGGGAACAAAGCAAATAGACTAGGAGTGTGAAAATGGCTTAAGGACAGAACAGAATAGTCGGTCAAAAAGATCACAGAGATGCATATTATTATTATTATTATTATGTTCATGCAGGTCAGGAATAGAACTGGTAGACATGTAGATTGTCGTAATTTGGTATGATTTGGGTCCTCAAAGGCCGCCAGTGTTTATATCCATCGTTACATCTGTTTCCAGGGTTGCTAGGGGTGTGGCCTCTGAGGTCGATATCCATGCATAATCAATGCGACGGGATAAAAGGTGTCAGAGGGAGAACATTTTTGTACAATGGGTGGTTTTCTTTTACTCTTAGGCAAAAACAGGTAAATAATAAATGTAAAAAGCCAATAGATAAAGGGACAATAGGCATCATTTGTTAAGACCAGGGTGATAAGTGAAAAGGCAAATCTCCTGAATGATTCTGATTACAGGTTATTGTTGATGTCTGTCTACAGGACGCAGATACAGGTATATACCTGTCTTGCAAAAGAGTCACCTGCCTTGAAGATTAAACTGCTTTGTATCTCATCAACATACAAGATTGTGATAACAGAACTGCCTGCTTCCTTGGAAAATGTTTGTATTTATCTGGTTTAGAAATTGACATGTTCTGGGGAAATTGGTTTCTAATCAGCATACAGTGGTATACAGTATGCACTTCTTGATAGCTGACAACAATACTCTTTTTTTTTTAACCAAAGAAAATACGTTTACATTATTCATAACGTAAGGAATTTGGTATGTACCATTGTTTAATGGTTCGCCATGTTGATCTAAGCAGAACCAGAAGCAGTTATATACTTCAGGGCAGAGTCTGGTGCATGGACAGAGAGCTCGAGCATAAGGGACGGAGTAAGTCTAGAAGATAGTATGAGTGGGCAGATGGCATAGTCCACTGAAAAAGCTGTCAAGATCAGTTGCACTGAGCGCAGGGACTCATAGGCAGACAAGGGTATGTGGCTGACAAGACGTAAGACATGCTGATAGTGACACCAGGGAGGAAAAGACAGTTTCACCAGAGAGATGCCGGGCCTAGTTAGAGAAGGGAGACTCACGAGAGGAGAGAGCCAAGACAGCGGACAAGAAGCAAGACTTCTGTTGGGAAACAAGCATTCAGCAAACAGAGTTTTTAACTGGCACGTTTTAACACTTTTAGAGTGTGGACTGTGTACTCTTTATTTCAAAGGTTTTCGCTCCTGATATTTTTACATTCTTATGTACTTTTATCTTCTTGGTAAATTTTATATTGTCCTGATGTAAAACAAATTGCTGTTGTTTTTCTTGAAATTGCTGTTGTGTGTTTACTCACCGCCCAATTTAAAGAAATCTGTGTGCTATTATACAGGGTGGTCCAGATCTAATTATGCAGATCCAGATCGTCTGGATGACTTTGATTTATGCGGGGATGATTCCAGTTCAGCGCGAAGACAATTCTTCATGTCGTCAGTTCGCATACTTCTCAATGGTCTGGGATTTTTCGGGTGATTTTTTATGTAATAAACTTAATAAGTTATAGCATAATGAAAATTGCATAATTACATCTGGACCACTCTATATTTAAAGTTCAAGAGTTCCCAGACTTTTAATAAAGCTGGGTGGTGTAGTCGGATATTTTAACTGTGTTTAGGTTAAATTACCTGCAAGTGTTACCAGACACACCCGTCACAAAAGGATGACTATGAGTGCAAATCCTTATCTGTTCTGTAAATATCAAATCTTTATGTTTATGCTCTTTTCCCTCTGTGTGTACGTTCGGTTTTGACCCTTCCTCAATCAGGATTATTGTCTCTCATATTGAGCTTCAGTTTAGTTTTGCTTAATATCTTTTTTTGTGTTTTGTTTTTTACACGTATCTCCCGATTTTCGCTGATAGAACATAGATACGGTAGTCTAATTACTAGCTAATGAAATAAAGCAACATTCAAGGGCCCTGCAATCAATAAATCTACAAATTTTACTTTCAGTAAGCTTGATGAAATTATTAACAGAGTCATCACTTTAGATTACTTAAAATTCCAGACACTTTCTTGAGGGCATCGGCAAGTTTTATTGTGTGAGCTGGATGACATCACACACCATGTGACTTTCATTCATGTGTCTAGCAACAAACGCCATCGCTATCAACAAATGTCGACGTGCGTGTACCAAAATGAACAACACGGTGGTGCCCAACAAAACACCTCAAACAAAATGGCAACTTTGTAATGTCACAAACATACCAAAAGATGAAATTGTATGCATGACAAAAACCTATAGTAAGGCAAACAAAACAAAGAATCAAAGTGTTTTTAATAATTATGGTTAGGTTGTGTTGTATGAATCCCTTTATTACACCTAAAAATATAACATGGTGAAAAGATCAAAAGCTGTGATCTACAGAGAAGTGGAAACAGTCAAGTTGAGCTAAAGTCAAAATATCTTTATTGTTGTCGCTGCTGTGTGATGCACAGGTTCAAATAGTGAAATAAAATTCCATTCCTCTTTAGTCATAGTACGACGTACATTATAAAATGATACAACAAGCCAAGTAAACAGGAGCAGCGTTTTCTAGTCATGGTTGTGGTCCACTGACTCCCTTAAATGTCAAGGTCAGCAGATACAGTGGAATGGAAAAATATAACAAGAGAACAAAAGTGAAGTGTTGAGCTCTGTGACAGACCCCTGTTTAATCTAAAGACTTGCAAAAGAAAAGAGAATGAAACAAAAAGGCCGAAAGGTAGTAGTAGTGGCTTCCTCAGCCTGGCAGGGATGTAGATGCATCTCACGTGGTTGCTGGCTCACCACTGAACGCTGACTTCATGATGATCTTAAATATGGAAGACAACGGGGCTTACGATGAGGCAGTGGATGTGACGTCACACTTTCTCTTAATTTTTTTTCCTCTGTTCTAGGGGAGCAAATGTGTTAAACTCTGGTGTCACACTGCTGTCATTATCTGTCACTGCTTTGCTTGTAGACACTCCTGGACACGCATGTCTGACAAGCAGGTATATGGGATGCGTTAGCAGGCAGAGCAGTAATGACTAGTACTTTAGGAAGCTTTAGGCCTCGACTTTTAATGAATTAAGTGAATTGAGACTGATGAGCTGGTCTGGGCTAAACGACCTGTTCTTGTCAAACCTTTTCTTATGGTCAGGTAATTGTCACTAAATACAAAGAAATTTGGAGCAATCACATTAATTCAAAGGGGGAGCTATTTCTATCATAATAGTGTTGGAATCCAAATCCACTGGGCTCAAGTGGCTACTGAGTGGAGCGGCCCTGCAATGTAAACCACATACTACCGGCTCTCTTTCATGATCTCAGCTCAACGGAGCACTAATGAGGGATTTGTTTTAACTCAAAGCAGCAATTCATTAGGAATGTTGTCACATTCATCCAGTAAAGGACAGAATCCATGCTAAGGGACATTGGAGCCACACCAGTTTATGTCAGTGGTACCTATTGGGGCATGACAGGTTGAAATGGAGATAGACCACTGTGTAAAGAACACAGGCCTGACTGGTCACTTGAAGGAGGCCAAGTTCTTCTTTAGCTGAATTGACTACTAATACTGTGCTATACGCTCTGAATCCAGTGACCAGTGTGTGAGTGCAGAAAATCTGAGTGAGGATATAACACATTTCTATTCACCCCACATCCAGATGAATTTCTCACCAGTGATTCTCACATTAATTTGAAGGGAATTCCAATATTGATTTGGTTTCCCAGTAAACCTTCCCATTCTAGCACCTGGCAGGGGCCTACTACCAGATCCAAATTTGAACAGGTAGTCATTGGGGGAAGTAAGAAGTCCTTGTTTTTTTTTTTGTTCTTTATTTCGCCTTATACAATTTCTCGTATTAGGAATTAGTTCGTTTTCGCATACCCCTTGGGGTCAGAGCGCAGGGTCAGCCATTGTACAGCGCCCCTGGAGCAACTGAAGGTTAAGGGCCTTGCTCAAGGACCCAGCAGAGTAGGATCTCTTTTGGCAGTGACGGGGATTTGAACTGGCAACCTTCGGGATACCCCGCCCTAGTGGTTTGGTCCCAACCCAAAACCTTTCGCTAGGCCAAGTAAGCACACGTTTTGTGTGTCTGAGGGAAGTTGACGTCACACGGTACACAAGATATTCATCTGGTGATTGACAGTCTTATACAGTACAAAGGCAGACTTTTCGCCTTTCATATCCCTTTTCGGCCTTTTCATTATTCTCTGCTGTGCTTTAGTCTGCCATTCACTTTGACGGTTAATATTTAATGTCGAAAGCCCACCCACAGAACGCTTTGGCCTCAACCAAGCTGCCAGTATCCAGCTGTTCACGCTGAATACTCTGGAACTGTTCTACCTTGATAATGGATGTGCGCTGTAAGAGAGTGTTAGTCGAGTCCACTGCTGGGGTATTACACGCTATGACATAAGGGGACATGAACTTTATTCAAAAGTTTAATGAAGAGCTCAACTGCCTGATGCTTAACCTTTACACTGGCATTGGTGCCACGCCTCACTTTCTGGCTTGTGGTGTAAAGCAAGTGTCAGCAATGAGGCCAGGAAAAATGCCAAAGTCAAATTTGTTGATTGACTGTTTAAACTTTATCTATGGAGCAGTGTTTGTTTAAGCTGACCAGTGCCCTTTTCCTTTAAAATCATCAGTTAGCTACTAAAATAATACATTTAATTTCCTGCATAAAAGCCAAGGCATTGTTTCTTCACGGTGTCTTCATTCAGCACATGGCTGTTCCACCAGAAGTGGACCACTTTTCGCACTAGTAAAGGTGATTGAAAGTCAACAGACTTCTTCACTTGTATGTGTGACACACACCTCTGCACTTGAACGCTGGGCTTTGCTTTGGGCTTGAACTTCATTCTCCTTTGATGTCATGTTATTGTACAAAAGAGAGAGGTGTTTGAGACAGTGAAACACAAACGCATCACTTACCCAGGGTTTGCTGCTTGGCTTTGAGGAAATGCGCATGGGAGGCAGCTAAAGGGCTTGAATGAGGGCAATTCCCAGCCAGACCGGCATGTGGCAGAGTGCACTGATTCTTTTTCTCGCATTTCTGCAGATTGTTCATGGGAAATTCCGCCTGGCCTTGTTAACATCACTTCTGGGCCTGAACATATGGATGAAGACCCCTCTGGTCCCGGCCCCTTTGACATCACTTCCTGTACTGGCCTGTAAAAGCCTCTACCTTTCCCCCTCTCAGTTCTGTTTTGGACTCCGATTTGTGCACATCAGTGCTATCACTTGTTTCAATTTTCCAGCCAGGAAATAATATACGGGTGGCTGCCCCAAACCTTGCTATGGTTCTTTGTCGAATTTGTGACATAAGCAAATGTGAACTGTTTTACCAGAGGGACATTCATCCATTTTTACACTCAGTTTTTAGTTGCAAGGCATAGTGACCCTGAATTTAGGATGGCAGCAAATGACGCAAGGCAGAAACCCACGGTCTGCAGCAGGGCACATTCATTTAGTGTTTCTGTGGTATAGTATGACAGGGGTCTGTGGCACAGGTAGTCTTTAAGTAGAAATGGTGCCACTCAGGCTCCCTGGGTGGGTGTGTGGTGTTGCGTGCCCAGGGTGTTTAATGGGGAGATTGGGGCTAATCACGCTTGCATGTGAGAACATGATTGGTTCCAATTTCCTCCTTGACATTCCACACGTCGTGATAGAACACCGCACCAACGTCAGTATAAAAGAAGCCTGAATAGGTTAGAAGAGAGAGGAAGAAAGAGAAGCCAAATGGCAGAATCCGGAGTGTGAGCCGGCACAGTGGAGAGAAGGCTGGCAGCCAGTGGACCCGCAAGGGAGCACGAGGAACGGCACTTCAGGGCTGGATCGTCCCCTGTTGAGCACTATGGGGGAGCAGGGAGCCATTGGGTGGACTCCTAGGGATCCTCTAGACACTGAGTTGGGTGTAGTGAAGATGGAGGTGTAGCTCTGAGTGTCCGGGTGAATGCTGAAGGATGGTGATCAGGACGAGAGTTGGAGACAGGGACCGCAACTGTCGCCATCTCAAACATGGTGGGTGAGCTGGGGGGCCAGAGGGAGAAAGACACCCCGGGCTGACAGAAAAAGAAAGAAAAGAAAAGGCTTCCCATTGTCTGCATGGTTTTATACTTGGATTTTAATTTTTTTGTGACAGACGGGTATCAGAAAGGGTGAAAGGGAAGGTCTACAGGACGGTAGTGAGACCAGCTATGTTATATGGGTTGGAGACGGTGGCACCGACCAGAAAGCAGGAAACAGAGCTGGAGGTGGCAGAGTTAAAGATGCTAAGATTTGCATTTGGTGTGATGAGGATGGATAGGATTAGAAATGAGCACATCAGAGGATCAGCTCAAGTTGGGCAGTTGGGAGACAAAGTCAGAGAGGTGAGATTGTGTTGGTTTGGACATGTGCAGAGGAGAGATACTTAGTATATTGGGAGATGGATGCTAAGGATAGAGCCGCCAAGCAAGAGAAAAAGAGGAAGGCCTAAGCGAAGGTTTATGGATGTGGTGAGAGAGGACATGCAGGTGATGGGTGTAACAGAACAAGATGTAGAGGAAGATATGGAAGAAGATGATCCGCTGTGGCAACCCCTAACGGGAGCAGCCGAAAGAAGAAGACTCTTTTACTAATTTTATGGAAGCACCAGAAATTATTTGATTTTGTGACACTGAAATAAAAAGCACTATGCACTGATATGTACCTCCTCTTTGCCCTAGTCTGTCTCAATCTCTTGAGTATCAATGTCCTAGATTTCAAGGTGAGTGTGCCAGCTGCGGGCAACCCGGGCATCACAGTTGACTGTGTGTCTTTGGACTGTTGAAGGAAATCAAAGTCTTTAAATAAAGAAAACTTAAGTGTAATTGTTTAGTCTGCACCTCGACGTGGTGCAAGTGCTGAGTGTTATGATTTTTATTCATTTATTGTTCCTTTCCTGGAGTGTTTAGAGACACCATGTATATCTTTTCCAATGCCTTTCATCCTGTAGAATAAATTTCTAAGGTCATTTGTTTTTATATCCTTTCAATTAAATTTTTTTTTTTTTTTTTGTTATTTGGTGAAGCTGTTCTGTTTTTGCACAGGCGTCGCCATATTCTGAGTCAAATGCTACCTCTTGTTATGACTCCCATGAGCCTCTTTGACAGCACCACATCTGATGTCGTAATGTACGAAGGTCTACCTACAGGCTCACTTTATCCGAGATTGATTAGACTAAACCCTTTTTTGTGCTATTACCTTTGTTTCCCTTTAAACTGTGAACTTTGATTTTAGATTAGTGACAAACATTGACGTGCGATCGGCTAGGCTTTTCAGTATTTTGAATCTGCCTTGTTATTCTGACCATGTTGTTATCTCCCAATTCCTTTCATAAAACCCTTTCCTGTCTTGCTGTTACTTACATGTGCTAATAAATATGCCATTCCCTTAATGCACAAGTCATCAGTGATGCCAAGATGTGACTGGCAAACATTGTGGCTCAGTGGCCGTGATTCATTTATGTTGAGGCAAAGTAGCACTGGAAGATGACTTGCTGGTGGTGCTGTGTGGGGTGACTGGCTTGTTGGGAAGACAAATGGCGGAACTCTCCGTGTTTCATATGTGCAATGCTATTCATGGTAACGGCAAGCATGTCATCACATGTGCCAGGTGATAGTTGTTACCCACTCACGCCAGCGCCCGACCACCAGAACACAAAGGAGAGGTGCTGTAATGCCATTCGTGCTTTTGTGTGCTCAGTTGTGAAGCACGCCATAGGATTCTTCAAATGTGGGTCTTAATTCTTCAGGTGGGTGGCTGCTCCACCAGCCAGTGAAGATCTGCAGCATCGTGATTGCGTATGAATGAGGTTGATTAGTACTGTGCCTTTGTGATTGTTTCAGGGTAGCAAGCATGCAGGGTTTGGGGTTCATTCACGCATTCACATTTCCAAAGCGATTGTGATTTATAAAGGGTCAATTGCATAGAAATATGCTTATGCCAGGCTTTATAAGTGCATACTTTTACACTCAAAAGTTTTATAATGAGCACTCATTACAACGAGTGCTTCCTGTATGTCCACCCTGGCAAGGACAGGAACGCTCAGATTGCCAGACTGAACGTTTCATTTTTTTTCTGTAGGCCTTCACAGGTCTTTCTGTTGCCACCCAGAGAGCAATCCACAATCCATTGATCTGAAGCAAGTCAAATCCAACTCGTCATGGGATTAGTTTACTTCCAGAGCTTCTGCTTAGACAATATCCAAAGGAGTACATAATTAAAGAAAGCAATGACATCCTATTTTTATGGCAAATGGGTCAGGAATGGGTTTAAAATGTGTCAGATGCAAGGAAGAGACTAAGGAACGAGGCTAAGGAGAAACAGAAGGGCATAGTGAAGACACAGGTGGCTCCAAGTATCGTGCCATACTGAATTTAGACTCAACAGGCATTTTTATCTGCCTCTGGTATGCTCAACGTGGCTGCTGATTACACAAAAATTCCTTCCTATTACAGGAAACGTGATTTACTAGATGGTTTAGTGACAGTTGTGCACAGAAAAGGACGCTGGCAAAATCTCTTTTCTTGCCAAAATCAGTAATGTGACTTGAGACGCTGCCTCTTATTTAAGAACACTTACCCTTTCAAATACCACGTTCAATTTATCCTTCTATTTCTAAACTGCCACTCTCATATTTATATTCTTAATATAATAGATGTCAGGATGTGTCACCAGGAACATCCACTTAAAAGCTGTGTCTCTCCTTTTTAGATTTACAACACAGATTCTCACAGGCTATACATTCACCGTGCTAATGGTGCCATTATAATGACACAACTGTGTCTAAATAGCTTTTCAGTAATGGGGTTTTCACTTATTGTTTTCAGGATAATCCAATTTGAACAGAAATCAGTAAACTGCCATTAAATCTAATCCCGTAAGGTGTACTTAATTGTATCTTTTTTAAAAAGTGGTAAATTATGAGTTAATTCATCGTGTGAAGATGATAAGGTGCTTATATATGGAACTTTGCTCCCCCTTTCTTTCAATATTCCAGCGGTCAGAGGTTTTGTTCATTTGAAAATCACACTGGCTCGGTTTGCTAGAAAGGGTTTAATTACACAGATTGCACGTACACACGGTCTTCATAAAGTAGGGACCGGCCACTGTCAACAGCAGAAGGATTAGCCCGACGGGAGATGGAGTCACCTCTGTCTGAGGGGTAACCATGTGATCTTTATTGTTTTTATTACAATACATTTTTGGGCTTATGTACTCATTTAGATGCTTTCATGTGAATGAAGAACATTGAAAATGTATGTAAAGGAAGAAAAAATAGACCAGTCTCCAGTCATTCTTACACTTGCAGGGGGAGCTGATCCTGGCAGCAGCCTAGTCAAGGCAGGAAGCAGCCCCAGTTGGATTGTTAGTCTGCCACACCACTTTAGAGCAATCGGCAAATCTAACCTGCGCAACTTTAGGATGTGAGGGGACACTGCAGTACCAGGCAGCGGGTCAGGGCACTGGACAATCTTGGGCCGTCTGAGGAGGGTAACGTGATGCGTGAATCGCTGCCCCACTCTCTCATTCTTTACAAGTGTTGGAGTCCCTAAAGAAGTCCAGTGAACATCTGGCAATGACAATCAGCTTATTTCCTCCCGTCTCGGTAATAAAATGCACCACTTTGAAATTCCAAGAGAACTTGGGTTTTCCAGTGTCGTTCCCATCTTTTTCATACAGGTTAACTCGCAGTACGTCAGGGTGTTTTCAAACCGCGAGTCCACAGACAGAACAGCCTCTTAATAAAAGCGGATTAGCAGCGGTCAGCTATGCATCTAGGCATGCTGGACACAATTACACTAGTGGCTTCCATCATTTCTCTTGTTCTGACCATGACTGTGAACCTGGCTCGGTCACTTACTCTCCAGGGATCTTCAGTGACCGTATAAATTGCTCTTTGTGTGACGTCTACTATGAGGCACTTAAATTTACTGCCTCCATCTGTGCAGCAAAGGTTTCTTTTACACATTTTGTATTGCCATTATTTTAACCACTCTATTTGCTATTACATATATTGCTATCATTAGTTTTATTGCTCTTTTCATGGTGGATGGTTGTTGTTACTACTGCATCATTATTTCTGTCCTTAATGGGCTCAGCCAGGAAGAAAAATGGAAGGACAGAATTTACCAGTAGCATCCTTAATACAGCTTGTAATTTGTGGATGTCTTTCTTTTGTTCTTCTTTTTGAGTTATTGTCCATTATTTTTATTTTGATAGTTACACATACCCATTGGTCTCTATTAACATTAAACGCAAAGGATCACCCCATGCCGTAGTGACTTGAGAAACAGCCGCCAACATGATCAAGTATTGACACGGCCATGATATGCCAGTTCAGTGCCACACCTTCACAAGCGTCTACTGAATGCACCGGAATGCAGGTACTGTGTTTCAGTTTTATTTAGTTCAAAGTTTGCAATTACTTCTAGAGTTGCTGTCCATCTGTTTTTGGAACTTGGAAAAGCAGAGGGATCAGGTGTAAGGAAGATGGATGGGATGCCGGTCCCCAGCTGAGCACACTCGTACAAACAGCCATGTTAGAAACCTGTTGTTGTACAATCTATGATTATTTGGGTTCGCTAGTCCCCTCTGTTGCTGTGAGGCTGTGTCATCTCCACATGTGTGCTTTCACAAGCGACGATATCTTACTGAAGTGTCAGATTTCCTTAAGTAAAATGCTTGTCTGCACATTTATTCAATTATTCATTATTCAACATCCATTAAAATACAGCGTGAGTCAAAATTATGTTAACGCTAATGGATTATTTTTATCTCGACCACACCTTTCCAGGTCAATGGACCATTGCCATGGCCTCCACACTCCTCTGATTTGACACCCTGTGATTTCTGATTATAGGGTATGGTGTATAGCAGGAAGGTTCGTGATATCAATGACTTGAAGGACAGAATACAGAGTGTGGTATCGTCTATTCCCCACGAAATGTGTGTCCAGGCTTTAAATGGTACTGTTGCTCGTTGGTTTTTGTGTGTTGAACATGATGGCGAACAGGCTGAGACATTCCTGTAAATCATCTTGCACATATGAAGTATGTTTTGTGGATACATTTTTTCCACCATTCAAATGTTAACATAATTTTGAGTCACCCTGTATATAAGAGAATTTTCAGTATTTTGACCTTGTAAAGCTCTAGCAGTGGCTTTGTTATAAAAACTAACACTTAAGTGAATGAAGTCTTTGTGTTCCAACCCACGCTCTCATCTCGTAATATTTGGTGAGACTCCTCTCTGACGTTTGTCTCATTTTTGTTTTTGGAAACATCTAAACAAGTAGAGTGTAAATGAAGCCAATGTGCATATCTTTAAGATGTTAGGGGAAAAAAGAACATGCAATGAAAGTCCATGGAGACATGTCAAAAACGACTAGATCCATCCAAGGCCACGAATCCAATCCAGTCTTTCCAAGTGAAGAGCAGCAGTGTTAAATTCAATTAATTGCGTCCATGATGATTGACGAGACACACAAACTAACTCACAGAATTGTCGTTGTTGCAGTTGTTCATGTCATACTCACATGTCTAAACTTTGTTCCTGTGTAAATGTAAAATCAGCTGAAAGAAAACCTTTTGTCACAACTATAGTTAAAGTCTAGGAGAAAATGCAGGAGAAACTTGTAAGTAGAGATGGCCAGGCAGGGAAGCAAGCTATTGCAGTGACATCAGAAGGCCATTTTCATTTTGGGTGTCGATGTAGACACCTCACTTTACAGCAGTGAAATGTATTTGTTGTTACTTAAAACATTTGTACAGAAATGCTAAGATTACCTTATGCATGGGAGTGTTATGAAAAATAAGGCTTCTTCTCTATGTAAAAGTTAACTTCAGTCCACACAAACGGCACAACTAGCAGACGCCTGTGCTCACCTCCGCTAGCTGGGACAATCGATGCAAGTGTTAACTGTTTTTCTTCTTTAATAATTTCCCTAAGTCAACACAGATTAAAAGCTAAAGTATTTGAAATAATTGGATATAAACTACTGAAGACACAGGTTCGCTTCCCGGGTCCTCCCTGCGTGGAGTTTGCATGTTCTCCCCATGTCTGTGTGGGTTTCCTCCGGGTGCTCCGGTTTCCTCCCACAGTCCAAAGACATGCAGGTTAGGTGCATTGGCGATCCTAAATTGTGTGTGTGCGCTGCGGTAGGCTGGCGCCCTGCCTTGGGTTTGTTTCCTGCCTTGCGCCCTGTGTTGGCTGGGATTGGTTCCAGCAGACCCCTGTGACCCTGTAGTTAGGATATAGTGGGTTGGATAATGGATGGATGGATGGATAAACTACTGATTATAGAATTCAGCATGAACATTCTTATCTGTGTTTTCATCACTTTTCTTTTTCAGACAGAGTTTTATCGTCATTTGAGCTGTGTGTTTATTTCCTGATAATTTACAGTAAAGTGCCATGTTAAATCACTTAACTTCTACATTAATTTGATGACAATTTTAAAACATACCCCACAATGCAAAGTCTGTTTATCGATTAAGGATATTCTTGGATCAAGACTAACCCACGGCTAAAACGGTGAAAGCAACAATTGAAAACGGCTGCCCATGGAAAACGAGCAAAGACAAAAACGACCCAATGGCGATGTTTTACATGTGGGTTAGACGCGCAAGTAAGAACGTCATGGTTATGAAAGTTGGAAATGACTTGCCCTGTACTTATTTCACAATAAGATTAAAAGACTGAGAAGGTGGACACGTTAGAATTTCACAGAAGTCCGTGGTGATGAATCATGGCTGATTTCAGCTCCAATTACCATCGCTGATAGCACAGGATGAGCACTCTATCAAAATGGCTTTGATTTTAAACATTCACTAGCAAATGTGCCAGACACACTTCCGTGGTCAGCCCTATAAATCGTCTCTTCATCATTTTTGCTGTCCTTTATGGAGACACATTGAGAAATCTTCTAATGCTGTCGGCAGACCCTGAGATGAAGAGTAAGATAGGAAGCCGGTGTGTTTTTAAAATGTGAGCCTCCCAGGATGTGCAGTGCGAGCGTAGAGTACAGGTTGGTTTTCTCTTCCTCTGTCTTTAAACTCTCATTGATTTCTGGATGTTTTTACTCGTATCAAGCATCACAAAAACACAATGTGACTCCGCTGCCTTGACTGCACTTTTTTCTTTTGTGGCGAAGAGCTGGGTTTCAATTTATAAACAGAATTCATAAATTCATGTAAAAGTGACTACATAAAACTCCACTTTCTCTGCTGTATAATTTTTGCAGATGATAGACTTCATTTTTAACAAATACCCCTTTAAGAAACAGAATAATAACAATTTATTCATAATACAAATATTGTAGAAGATTGATGCTGTATATGCAGATTCGGGATAATAGACTACAAAAAACAAATTTGCGCTGACTTGGCCCCTCTTTCTCCTCTAAAGACGGCACAATCTTATTAATTCCACTTCTCCTGGAGAAACATTCCTTTTGTACTGGCTTTTAAATGATTTTGCAAAAGTCCTGTTTTTTTAGCAGTTTAAATAGATAAATCTTTCCTTGTTCATGTTTCTCATGAGCATATTCTTACCCTCAGCTCTTATCTGTGGTGCCCCCCTGACAGTCTAAAGTACTGCGCTGAGCTTGAGGCAGCTGAGGTGAGTTAAGTTTTATTGAGTTTAGCTTTCCTTTTAAATGTGGAGTAGGCAAGTTATAAATGCTAACAGTTTAACAAGTGCATACACCGTCAGCATGGCACTGCCAGATCTAAACACTAGCGTGGAGAAATGCTCGTGTATTAGAGTGACTTTAGCTGCAGGTGGAAGTTCCTTTTTACTTCTGGTGCCAAGCAGAGGTGTGTTGCTGTTTAGTAGTTTTTAGCCAGCGAAAGTGCTGTGAAGAAGCTGTCTGTTGTTACAGTAGCGCTTTTGTCCAGAAATGATTCCGTAAGCTTTATGACGACAGACTCGGAAAATCTTTGCCCTGAGTTGTAACTCAAAACACAACTCTCAACAAGACATTGCTAGATGTCCAAGATTGCAGCAAATCTGACGTTTTTCACACGTTCTGCACGGGTGTCTTTGTTGTCAAAGCTCAAATGCTGCATGATAGTCTGATAGTGGTCATCGTATCTTTGATTGCCGGTACAGCAAATAGTTCTCAGCAGGCATCAGCCATAGCGCTGCTCTTGTGAAAAGAATGGAGATAAACGGCATCAACTCAGAGAGGGAGAGGCAATTTCATCGTACCGCGTGAACGTAACTGAGAGAAAAAAATTGAATAATAAAAAAAAACAGACGCTAACTTTTACAAGTAGCCAAAATTTACACCGGGTCTTACAGACTCAAATCAAATGTATCTTTTTATTGTACTGTAGAGATACTAATAATAATAATATCAGCTCACTACACAAAACGCGGAGCCCCTAGACTCAAACCCGGAACCGTTTGGTTATAAGGCAGCAGTTCTTACCTCTGCACCATCCAAGAATACGTATCAACTTTCAGTCGATTGACATTTGAGCTTGGGTTTGTAACTCATTGACAGCAACATGTAAATTGAATGATTTTTTTTTCTTTGGTTATATTCTTGAATAAAAGCGCATTTGGACATATTGATATTTGGACTAAAGTCTTCACACATTATACACTTCACGTCATTATTAGTATAACATGGAAAAAGTTTCTGCCTTAGGTATGTGTTCAGCAGTTTTTGCCTCGCATTTCCTGTCATCCTACACTTACCCAGATTGTTGTAGACACGGAACACACAAGAAATGCATGTGTTCCAAATAACGATATATTATTCACCCTATACAGCTCTAGGAACCTTACACCACGATAAAGAGACTTGGGCTTGGAGAAGTTTGAGGTTGACTTCAGCTCCATCGGATGGGATAGCAGCCTGCTTGCTGCTTGTGTTGATTGACACATTTGCAAAACAAAAGACACTGATGGAGAGGTGCGAAGGAATTTAAGGTGGTCCAGGATTACGACTTTTTTCGTAGGCTTCAGGGATTCTAGTGTTAACAGATATGCAGGATATTATTGTCTATGTAATACCAACAGCCATAAATGCACATGCTAATATGTTGGCTGTCTTTTGGGTAGTCGAAGCAGTAATGGTACTTAGTCTTTGTTTTGTTGTCTTTAGAGAGGAAGGCAAAGCTTTGTTCTGAATTCTTCAGAATCCACAGAGTAAACTGACTGACACGTGTGTTGTGGTGTTTGTCTCTACTGCAGTCTTTGTGGTTTCACGTGTTCATCATGTGTTGCTGGCATAAAATACCTCTGCTGATTGGTAGGGACCAGTCAACTCCTTTCTTAAGCTAAGATGTTTCTGTTGTTTAGTGAATCTCATTCTCAGCCAGTCTGGACCCAACGTGCCACCCACATTCAACTTTATTACTAGCTATTTCCTGCTGCTAAGGCTTGGCACTAGGACGTCTCCCAGAGCAGGGTTTCTTAAACTATGGGTCACAACCTAAAATGGGTTGTGGGTCGTTGCTGTTGGGGCGTGAGTTACTTTTAAATTTAATGATAATGGGTCATGGATGGTTTGCAAATTGCGTTGCCACGGCTTTGCAAAGCAATCAACGTTGCTGTGACAAATGTCCAACATTCCTCAAGGAGGACCAATGCCCCCAACCCATCCACTCTGATGATTGTCCATGATACTCCAAGGGAGACCAAAAGATGATTGTTCAAGGGGGACCCGCTCTGACGATCATCAACAATACTCCAAAATGGACTCCCCCGGCACTAATGATCATCCGGCATTCAACAAGAAATACGTCTCGAAGACCCTGTAAAGATCAAGACTGGGTTGCAACAAAATCAAATTTAACAAACCCTGTACTAGAATGTAGACGTGATCTAATCTTAGTAGCAGCCTACACCCTACCTAGACAATAGGGAGTGTGTCACAGCGAGCAGGAGCTGAGCCCTGGCTTACCTGATGCAGAGACGGATAAAGAGATGGCAGGAAGCCAGGACTGACACAGAACTATAAAGGGTGGAATGGATATTTTGCCATTTGTTTCTTTGAAGCACACAAGTCCAAATTTTTGGTCGATAATTGGTTCATAGATTTGTCCATCGAGGTTAACGAAAGTGAGTTATAATCATTCTCTACACTGTCTGTGCCAATATAATACTCCAGGACTAGGCACTTCATTGTCTGGGATGTACCAGCATGAATGCCATTCGATTGATATTGGCACAGCTTTGTCAGATGGAGAGATCCAGATGTGGCATATGGTGGCAAAGGGTCACTCCATGACTTCCACTGAGAAGACACCCTTTAGTTTCCAAAGGAGTTTCAGCTTGGCTGAACTCAAGGTTTGATCTTAAATGTGCAGTCAGAGTTTGCTGCTCAGGTGTGAGAGCTGTAGTGAAAATGTCACCTGTCACACCAAAGCCCCATGGTTAGTGGTACTATTTATCCACACTGTCCAGTATCAAATCTTCATCAGTTCTTGCTGCTGCCTTTCAAAGTTGTAAATTTCAACATGTTGGAGTATCTGATGCCACACATTATCTGGTATAAACCTAGCAGACACCAGGGTTGCCAGCTTTGTTGGCGTCACTCCACTGCTCTGTGCTTGTGATGTCCCCCTCCCAAGCTCTGTCATTTGGGCTCATTCGGTTAGAAATTACAAAGGCTTGCCTTAAAACCGTCATTATCTGTTGTGCTAAAGCTGACCTAATTGTCATTTTTATGATTACTCAGCATCATCATTCTTTGTAAACTGAACACGTCGAGACTCTTACAACATTGTGAATTTAAATGTGGCACTTTGTACAAAGCACAAGAACTGCACCTCATGTCAGGATTGTCTGTGTAAGGTGCTATATTAAAATAAAAATTAATTATCTCATTCCCTTCTTCCTTGTCTTACTTTTCTTCATCTTCTTAGAATGGATCACTTCCCGTCGATGCTGTACAGGAAAAACAGGGCACACCAGTTAGCAATAAATATGTGGCAAGAAATTCTGCAGTGTTCGTTTAAATATTCAAAATAAATCCAGTGTAAAGAAACAGGAGTCAGGTTCAAGTATGTCACAGGTATATTCAGATGTTCCTTTACTCGGTCATACAGCACGTCTTGGTGTTTTCTATTCTTTAAGTCATACCCATCTTCTCCTTAAGTATGGCAGCAAAAACTGTACACATGTAATGTGACAATAGGGGCGATTTTAGTCTTGCTTTCTTGTAAGTACTCTTATAGTGCTCAGCATTATGCTTTCAGGACCACTGTGTTTTAAATTCGGACAAGCTTTGTGCCTGGCTGTGGCCATTATACAGCTGAAAATACATTAGTGAGGAGGCGGTGGTGTGTGCAGCTGTGTGATACACAGAAGTGTCACATATGAAATGAAGAAGTAGACTAACAGCACCAAGCCTCTGTGTAAGAAAGGTCAGCGTTACTTCTGCTTTCTAAAGGGGGCTGACACCTTAAAGTGTAAGGGTTTATGTTAAAGATATTTTATTATTTTGTTGTATTAGGTGACAATCTGTTAAAGCAACAGCTGAAGCCATCCAATTCAGTATGCTGAAGCTTTGTCTTCAGAGTTAGTCTGAACATTCTGGGAAATGGTTGAGACAACACTAAATAAACTACTGGCCGTCATTAACAGTGAAGCTCACCCTATGCACTGATCCGAGTGTGCTGGCCACAGAGAGACAATGGTCTGTGAGGTCATTTCTGCCATGAAGTCTGTCCACTGCTGAGGAGGTGATGATCTAGGCCTCTCATTCATAGAAGTATACAGAGCTAAATTGTGATCATGTCCTCATTCTGTTTAGTTGAATTTGCCTGGAGATGCATCTAAAACTTGAATGAAGTCCACCTGTGGCACATGGAATTGATTTGACATTGTTTAAAAAGACACTCACCATTGTATAGAAGGTCCCACAATTCTCTATGCATTTCAGGACAAAAACCAAGCCATGAACCTTCACAATCTAATTATGCGGCCCAGACTAGGCAAGGGTATAACACCATTTCTAAAGCTCTGAGAGTCCCCTGGAGCACAGCGGCCTCAATACTTGTGAAATGAAAGAAGTTTGGAAACACCAGGGGCCTCATGTTTAAACAGTACGTACGCACAAAAATGTTGCATAAGAATGTTTCCACGTTCAAATTGCGATGTATAAAATCTAAACTTGGCGTAAAGCCATGCACTTTTCCACAGTAGCTCATACCCTGGCGTACACAAGTTCTGTGCTCGGTTTTACAGACTGGTGGCACCCAGCGTCAAAGCAGTGCTACTGTTTCTGTGTGGTTACCCTTTCTTTTTTAGATCCACATCCCTGATGCAGCTTTATAAATACACTGAAATTAACCGCATAACGTTTATTAGTTTAATGCATCTGATTGTAATTAACCTGTAACAATATAATTGTCCACGGAATGGCCAAACTATTCTAAATACCATAACTCCCTTAGGGTTGTTACTCTCACTGCACCTTCTTTTTCTTCTTTCAGCTGCTCCAGTTAGGGGTTGCCACAGCAGAACATCTTTTTCCATATTACTCTCACTGCACCACTCGGAGCAGCTGATCGGAAAGAGAATTATCGGTATACAGCATCACGCACATGCTGCCTCAGCCATGCTGTCTATTGAACCGCTCTCACACAGCAAACACTTCAAAACCTTTACTGTACTGACCTCGCGGTTCAGAAACAGTTTCATCCCAAGAATTCTAAACACACTCAACCAGTCCATCAAGTGCTTCTTGTAGAACTGTTTGTACCTATAAGTACAATTACCTCACTGTAAATTTGCGATACAGTTTGAATATTGCACAACCTGAGCCACTTTATAAAGCACATATTTACATATGATGACGATATCATTTTTAAGATGAAATGCAGCAAAATATGTTTATTATATTATACAGATAAAACTTTTACTTTATTTAAATAATCTATATTGTTAATAAGTAAACATGTGAGGACATGGTGTTGCTGCGCTAGCAAGGATCTGGCGCTCCGTTCACGGATTGTTCCTGCCTCACGCTGTATGCTTACTGGGGCTGGCGCGACACTGGAAGGATAGAATAATTAAACATGTACTAAGAAGATATTTCAATGTTCCTTAAAAGTTTTGAAGAAATGGCATTCTAAGCTTACAGATGGCTTAACATCTAATAAAGAGCATATTGTGTGGCGATTGGGTATTTGGAGAAAGAAAAGTAAGGACAGGAATTGGAGGTTAGTATGTTTGAAAGAGACAGTACTGCTACAATAAATTATTTCATCGGCGGTCATGCACAATCACTGCGCCACCGTGTTCCCATGTTTAATAAAGTGCTTTACCTCCTATCATCATGAAAATGATA
This sequence comes from Polypterus bichir lapradei, assembly GCA_026402145.1. Lineage (NCBI taxonomy): Eukaryota > Metazoa > Chordata > Cladistia > Polypteriformes > Polypteridae > Polypterus > Polypterus bichir. The sequence goes on along the minus strand of JANRMT010027041.1, from coordinate 39,704,624 downwards.
TCACGTATACATCTCAATATTTTAATTATTCAGAGAGCTGTAACATCACGAATGTAATGGATTCTGTGTCCTGTCGGAGGAAGAGAAAGCTGGTTTAAGAAGCATGTAGTGATTCACACACATAGAGCACATAGAAGATCAAATACAAAACAAAGCATTTAACGTACTACTTTAGTTATGATGGGATTTGAGAAACTAGTAAACGATTTTAAGATGAAGCTTATGTTGTTCTACTTTAATGACAAAATAAACTATGTGATTAAAGTGGAAATTTTGAGATTAAAGATGACATTTCGTGCTTTTTTCCCACCGTGTGCCTATTATTTTTTCTCTGTACCCTAATAAGCTTTCATATGACACTCAGATGGTGGGCTACGTCTCGCATTTTCACAGCGACTTTGATATCTGACAACTTCTTTTTTATTTCGGACACTGTGCGACTTTGTGAACTTGAGCTTTCGAGTTTCTCTGACATGCTTTTTCACTCGATCAACTTCCTTTTGTTGTTTATACCACTGTTTAAACCAACAAATAGTACATTTTTCTTTGCCTCCACTTGGTATTCGCTGAAATTCTTCTATTTTCCCCTGTGCTTTTGTCATTGTCTTTTCACAGAAGGCTGGGCTTAAGGGCGTTTTATATTGATTTGCATATTCAAAGAGGCGTAATTCTGGGAGGAGATGGGGTGGGACAGTAGGTGTGCACTTGTGTTACTTTTCACGCTGGCTGGGATTTATGTAGCAGAAGAACGTGGAAGTTGGCGTTCGCACAGATTTATGCATCTGGACTTTTTTGTGCATACGCACATTTCCGCTTTTGTCCGTACGCCATGTTATAGTGTGAATTCTACGCACGCCGTTATTCTTGAGGCCCCAGGACTCTTCTTAGAGTTGGCTATCCAGCCAAACAAAGTAACCTATCCAGAAGGACCTCGGTCAGTGAGGTGACCAAGCACCCAATGGTTATTCTAGCGGAACTTCAGAAGTCCTCTTTATGAGATGGGAGAACCTGTCGAAAAGCACTCCATCAATCAGACACTCATGGTAGATTTGATAAGAAAAAGCAACTATTGAGCAAGACATTTTAAGGACGCAGAGAGCATAAGGAGAAAGGATCCGTGGTCTGATGAGAACTCTGTGGTGAAGCCTGGTGGTGGCCGAACCGTGCTATGTGGGGCTCCTTAGCAGCAGGGTCAGAAAGACTGGTTAGAAGTGAGGGAAGAGTGAACACAGAAAGGTCCTTGAAGAAAACCTGCTTCAGAGCTCATGCACCCTCAAACTGGTATAGGTATAGATAATAGAATTTACGTAGTGAGTCCCGCTTAATAACATCTTCCTCCACCACACAGGCTTTCACTGCTTTGCCACGTTCTGCCCACATTTCTCGTTCCTACTGATGTAAGGCCATTCTTTGTTCAGCAAATAAAAAGCTTTAACCTTGATCCCTAAACAGTAGCTGCATATCTTAATAAAAAATGCATATATACAAGGTCATATCCGCTTAATCCATTTCAAGTGTGGGGGTGCCCAGTGTCTGAAGTGTTGGTGAGGCCAGCGGGGGATGCCCGATTACCCCTGTGGTCTGTGTGTGGATCCCTACTCGCCAGAGCAGTGATTGGGACACTCTACTGTAATAATTGGTCCCATCCTTCAGATGAGACCTATAATCAAGGTCCTGACTCTCTGTAGTCATGGGTGTCTTTCAAAAAATGTACAATATACCCTGATGTCCTGACTAAATTGCCTGTCACAGCCCTCGTCCATTCTGGCCCCCAATCGCCCCTTGTCTCTATTTGGCTTACTGTCTCTCTCACACCCCTTCACCATCTAATAGCTAATGTGTGGTCAGCATATTAATGCCAGAATGGCTGCTGTCACATCATCCAGGTGGATGCTGCACATTGGTGGTGGTTAAAGCGTATGTAAAGTGCTTTGACTTGTGAGAAAACTGCTATATAAATGTAATTATCCGTCTTGCAAGAATTCGGCAGGGCTCACTCATGTATATGCCCACACCAGGTCGGATTCACCACTTAACCCAACACGCATGTCATTCTGGATGTGGGAGGACAACTGGAATATCTCCAGAATTACTTACACAGACACAAAGAGAACCAGCAAACTGCACTCTGTCAGAACTTGGGATTTTGGATCCAGGAGGCATACGCACTAACCGCTGCAGCGCCAATTCACCCATTACAGCAGAAAACTCAAATAGAGCATTTATCGCCAAATAATAATAACTGGTGGATGTTTTGATCCAGGCAGATTACAAAAATTTCCCATCAGCCTCTGAGTCTTAGGTCTCAGTGCTGCCTCTTGTTGCTAATATGGCCATGTGGGTTACTAGAAACCATTGAGAAGTGAAGAGCACTGCTCACAGAAAAATAAATGGGTGAGTTTGGCGACTCGTTTCTTAGAAAAATGAGTATCTCCATTGTTAATGGAACTGTGGCGGACGGCTAGAAGCACCGGGAGAGGGACAATACCTCTCCTGGACCACGAGAGGGCAGCCGCCCTGGTTTGCATAGGGGTCCATGGGATCAGAGCTCAGAAGGTCAACCCTGCTGGGGCCTATGGCCCCTGCCAGTGGGTGCCCGTAGAACCATGGAGCCTTGGACCGCAGCACTTCCACCACACCAGGAAGTGCTGCAAGAAGACCATCAGGGACCACTTGGAGCACATCCGGGTGCATTATAAAAGGGGTCACCACACTCCAGTCGGGGAACTGGAGTCAGGAGGCAGAAGACAGAGCTTGTGATTCGAGGAGTGAAGGTGGCAGAAGAAAAGAGTCAAATGAAGAACCGTGAGCTAAATGTATACTGGTGGTTCATGCACTGTGTTGTAAAGAGGAGAGGGAAAAATAAATGTGTGTGTTGTGGATCTCTGGTGTCGTGACTCTCTGTGTCTGGGCACTCTGTCACAGAACAAATAATGAAATGACTGCAGGGCATCAACATTACAGAGGCGAATCATTTATGTGAGGTTCGTCCATCCGGTTATGCTTTACATTATCTCACCGAGTCCATTTCAGGGTCAGAGGGGCTGCAAGCAGACAGTTGAACCCCATCTCTTGAAGAAACGGTGTGGTGAAAAGTTACAAGCTTGTTTTATTTTGGCGTGTATGTGTGTCCCCTTAACCTGGTGGCATAGCATTGGGGGATTTACTCATCCAAAGTGGCCCCTGCCGCTGTAAAACAAAAAGGGTAAGTAAATGAAGGCAGTTAAGAAGCCTTTTGTGAGATCATGGATGACGGGGGATGCAGGGGGAGAAGGGGATTACTTTGAATCCTCTCAATCAAGTCACTTTCATTAATAATGCTGCCAGTTGAAAGACTTTCCCTCTAATTTCAAGTCCTATGATTCACAAATGAAGCAGCTGAGCATTAATTATGAGCTGTTTAATTGGATTTTGTTCATTTTTCCCGACAAATGTATACTTTAATTTGAAAAAAGATTGTAACACTGTAGAATGTAATGAAGAGGAAAGTCTGAACAACAGCACGCCAGTCTGATATGGCCCGCTGAAACTGTAAAGCGCGCACTTGCGGGGGTGAAGTCTTCATGGTGTAACATATCCAGATGCACTGATCTCCCTCCTTTACGCTGAGCAGTGAAATAGTGACACCGCATAACACCACGCCAGTGAAGCTTTCTTTTCAGACTAAACAATTGTGACTCCGCCAGGAAAACTGCTCAATTCCAGATGCTGCACACCCACCGCCCCCCACCCACCCCAATCCATTTTCCACTTTTGCAGTTCCCTTTAATTGGAGAGGCAGGCACAGGCCCTCTTTCAACAAATGGAATGCACAGGGGAGCCTCCGCTCTTGGCACCGACGCTACATTAAGGCTCCAAATAAAAGAAAGTCGAGAACTATTTTCAGGTGTTTATTGCTAACTCAGCTGTAGGCAGCTGCTCATTCTAAGCATTGTGAAGAAGACCTGGCACACGCCGGTGGGCGCCTTCCTGCAATGGGTTCACACCTCCAGCTCGTCCTGGACCAGGCTGTACTTAATCGTTTTGTTGTGGAGCACGGGCTTCATGAAGCTTTTGGGATCCTAATATAATCATACTTGAGGCACCAAGACGCATTTAAAGAAAGACAAATATTAAAGTGTGCTGCGGAGTCGGTGAGCAGGGCCAGTCCACACACTGGGCAGCACCCTTAGTCGCAAATCCCAGAAAGATCCGTGGGCCCTCATGTGGACACTGGACTCTTCATAATGGTTGATGGATTTGTGCTGTTAGCCAGCTCTCAGTGCAATATAAAAATAAAGTTGCTGTTGTTTGTAGTAGCCGTTTGTTATTGAGGACTCTGTCAACTTCTGAACTATTTATTTATTTACTTGTTCAGTCAATTTCTGGGCAAGTTGTCCCCACGTATCCCGGTCCCTGGCAGCTTCCTTCAGTTGTTTCATGCCCATATCAATGTCACGCTTGACGATGTTGAGCCATCCTGTTGTTTGCCGTCCACTTCTCCTGGTTCCACTGACCAGTCTCAGCATCAGTGGCGTCTCTAGTGAGTTGAGTCTCACAACATAACTAAACTATGTCAGTCTTTACCCTCCAGGGATGTGCCATTTTTATTATAATCTAGGACTTCTCTGTCTATTGTATTCATATCTGCTTCCTCTAACATCACAGTTCGAACGCGTCAATTACTTTCTGTCTGCTGATTTCAGTGATCTGTATGTCACTATGGGAAACACAATTGTTTTGACCATTGTGCACTTGGTGGCGATGCTGATGTCTTTGTTCTTCCATATTTTATTTAAACTCAGCAATGCAGTGCTGTCAAGTGCAAGCAATCAGTTGATCTCAAGCCTCGACTCTCCTATTCTTTTGTTTTTTTGAACCAAAGAAACTGAAATCTTGGACCAGTTCAATCTCTTTATTGCTGATTGTTACTTTAACATTCAAATTCTCTTCCGTAGTCATAATTTTCACGTTTCTGATATTTAGCTGCAAACCAATCTTTTCACTTCCAGTTGCCGTCGATACGTTGTTCTGTGCTGTCTTTGATGTCAGCAAGCAGGGTTGTGTCGTCTGCGTACCTGAGGTTGGTGGTTTACCCGGGGTTTACTCCAATCGCAGACTCTTCTGGGTTTGTCATTTTCATGGTTCCTTCTGCATATGTGTTGAACAGGAATGGTGAGAGGACGCAGCCTTGACATACACACACTTGACAATGCCGAACCATTCTTTATCTCCCTGTATCGTCCCAACCGTCACTTCTTAGTCATCGCATATCAATTTACCAGCTGAATTAGGTGCTCTGGGATGCCCAGTGTCCACACAGCTGTCCTCAGACTGGTGTGGTCAACACAGTTAAATAATTTTGTGCAACAAATTGTTCTTTTATTAGAGAACGAGTTGTGCTACTCGTCTAAAACAGGTTGAAATTTAAGTAATCAATGTAGACCTCAGCATTAATGTTTGCAGTGCACCATTTGTTGGAATGTCTTTTGTAATGCATGTAGCAATAATATGCATTACATTTGTCATTCCAACAGATGGTGCATCAGAAACATTTGTAGTAGTAAAAGATATTACAACAAATGTTTCTGATGTGCCTTCTGTAGGAATAACATAGGACATCACAACCAGATGGACATGCAGATACACAGACGTGGATTTATATACACTTTAATAAATGTTTTGATATCAGAGGCAGAGTCTCATCATTTATTAGCCATGAAAAAACTGACCAGATACATATTATGGATGGTTTTATAAATAATTTTCTTATTAAGTGATCCCTTGTAGTCCACTACGGACTCATGGGAATGGAGCTTTCCAACTAGCATTTTGTTAAGTGTCGTGAACCTACCTTGGGCAAAAACAACCATAACATCAGTAAATATGACACAAATAACAGAAAAGATCAAAAGCGTTAAGTCGCATCTTGTAGTGCGAGGAAAGAGGCAGGAAGGTGACGTAACTGCAACCAACCATAGACAAATGAAGATGTTAAGGCACTTTATGTTGTCATGATGTTTTTATGTTAATCATTCAGATTATTTCTGCTTTAACGTTTGTTTAAAGTAATCATTATAGCTCTATGTAAGCACTCTGAGCAAGAACAACATTATACAAGAATAAATTAATTTGATTTAGATGTCAGTTTCATTTTTTTATTACCAACAAGCTTAAGACTTTCCCATAACAATGCTGGAGATGGCATAGATGGCTGCTTTTCTTATTTTAAGATGCTGGTTAAACAGCACAACAGCCAAGGCATACACCTATAAAACAGAGATTACACATTTAATTTAATTATTTTAGTGTTCAGTGACAAAACTGAATTTGCAGTGAAATTCAGCATTTCTGTCTGAAAAAAAATAGTAAATTGTGTTTCACTTCCAGCCAAATTAGTGCCACTGAAACCAGCAGAAAGGCATTTAGTTCCTCCCTGGAAGCGTTTTCAGGTGTTAATTCCACGTGCATCTGCCCGTCTTTTAGAATTTAAAAAAAGATCTCTTGTGAGGAAAAACAAAATCGCTGAAAGTGTGCATATCCTCGGCTAGGATAAGGTGGCTGGGAGGTAGCAGAAGTTTGACACTCGTGACTCTCCGTGGATTGAGTTTTCTGTAGAGAACACCCAGTAATTTACAAGATGGGGTGCTTTAGTGTGTCTTCATGTGGAAAACATGCAGCAAGTCACATTTTTAAAAAGCGTACTTTACTCCTTCACGGATGTGTCAATAAGAGTCATTCATAAATAAAATTGATTTTACTCATGTGGTACGGATTACATGCTTTACCCAGCTATAGAAAAGAGCACAGGTAAATGCCGAAGTGTGAACAAGGCCTTGTTGTTCACCCACAAAAAAACTTTTAAACCCCCAAAAAATTCTTTAATGAGCAGTAAATTTCACGTTTGCAAAATCGGCTGGAAAACTAATTTTGACGTCTGTTTAATTAAACGGTATACGAACTGAAACTCACTCATTAGTAGTAGTTGCTTTTTCTTGGGTAGGTAGTCTGAAGTAACATGAAATTTGAAAGATTTCATATCCTAATAGTGGGATAATAACTGTACTTTGAGTTGGCAGTGCCCATCCTCAAAGCATCTTCCCATGCCTCTAAGCAACTCATCACTGACCTTTAACTGACTTGTTCAGTTGACTTGTTTAACTTGTTCACTGGTCGTTTCTCCATGACTCGCCTGCTCTTGCAGCTTTTCCCCTGTAACCTTTCATTCCTCAGCAGTAGCACTCTGATCGAGTCTGAAATGGATTATCACACTTTTCTCTTGCCCATGCCTTTGGTCTTGCCCACTAATTAGCTTTCAATTACAGTTTGCCCTGCGATCCACTGGTTCTGCATCGATAATATTTGAAAATAAAAATCCAGAACGTTCCAAAAAGCAAAACTTGAATTTGCTGTGTGCCAGGCACTACGCTCAGTACACACGATTGAAGTGATCTGTAGGCATACCCTGCTATAACCTCCCACCATAGGATATGAACAAGATGGCTCACAGGAGTAAGCTTACAGTTCCTACGTGGTAGCCAATTGCTGTGCCTCCACACTGCTCATCAGTTGGCTAGCTCTGCCCACATGAAGCACCCTTGGTTTACTCTGTAGATTGTCACTATCTTTATAAAAGGAAAGCTCTTTCTTTCTTGCCTATCCTACCTTGGCTTCTGAGCACTACCAGTTACCAAGGTGGGTAATGGTTTCCATCTTTACACTTCCTGCAGTACTTAAAAAAAACACAAAAGCTAAACACATATTCCAGATAATAACAACCATCAAACAAAGAACAGTAATCAGTCGTTAACCAAAAAGTTAAACTGAAATCAGACTTTCTTAAACCTTTGCTTCCCAAAAAAGAAAGCAAGTGCATCCAACAGGCCATAGACACCTGACCGGGGCACCGACTTAAGTTACGTTATCTGTACACACGTGTGTGCAAAAAACTGTGCAGGCTGGAAATGGCTTGGACACACACAGAATTCCTGGAGGTAATCAGTGCATCGTACATTAGATACTAAAAGTTCAACCAACAAAACCGTTATTATTGATAGGAACACATGTGTGAAAAGCGGTAAGCGCTACCCCTTGTTTCTTTAAACCAAAGCCATTCAGTTTGTAACCAAAACTATAAGGTGCTATGAGGACCTTAGCATCACATTGTGTGCACCCTTTGAAAAAATGGGTCCTAAAAGGCAATTAACTGGTCAAAGCGATCACTCAAAGGCTAGGAATGAGCATAAAGTGCTATCTCTCGACAAGAAAACAAAAAGCTAAGGTCTGTTGAAAACTGCCATGTTGCTTGCTGAAGTCATTACCGTATAACAACTATTTACATAGCGTTTACATTGTATCAGGTATTATAAATAATCTAAGGATGATTTAAAGTATACGGGAGGATGTGCATAGGTTAGATGCAAATACTACGTCATTTTATGTTGTAAAAACCAAAAAGAGACAAGATAAAGGTTTGGGGATCCACCACAGTAGTCATAAACGACTAAGTCCAAACTTGCCTAACTGAGGAAGGGAATATGAGGTGAGACACAAAAATAACCGGATTGGTAAAAAAAATATATTTATTGATGAATTACAGCATTCTAAACATTGTCACCTTCTATATACTCCTCCTCCTGATCTCTGCACCACTCCATACGTATCTTCCATTGATTGAAACAGAGCAGGAAGTCTTTTTGCTTGAGGCTTTTCAACAGGCTTGCCGTTTCTGTCTTCACTTCTTCCACTGAAGAAAAATGTGTTCCCTTCAGGTCACTTTTGATTTTCGAGAACAAGCAAAAAGCACAGGGGGCTAAATCGGGCGAATAGGGAGGATAATCGAGGACAGGAATGTTTTTGTTAGTCAAAAACTGCTTTACGGAGAAAGCATTGTGCGTGGGAGCTTTGTCTTGCCTTGTCTTGCTGTTCGCTTTTTTCACCCGACATTGTCGCAGTAACTCGTGTAGCGATCGTTGTGTAAATACTGACTGGGCTATTCACAGGATATACCTAGCCAGCCGGTGGTTTGAGAGGGTGTGTAGGAGGGGATATAGTTCTATGAATCACGTTCAGCCGACCTCCAGACGGTTTTCCATGAAAGCCCCAAGCCCAGTCCGGTTATTTTTGTGTCTCACATCGTATGTTGGCTTCATAGGTGGACAGGTGGAAGAGATGTGTCAAAAGGATTAGAGGCGAAAGTGGGGTCAGAATTAGGGCAGGAACTAGAACTGGAAGTAGAGTCTGATTGGAGGTTGTCTTTATGCAAATTTTCCTTCTGGATATCTGTAGAAGAGGGAGAACAGATGTTAGTGCACATAGTCAATCCTTGCTCCAGTGTGCTACTTTTAATTAAATCCATTGACTGCCTCCCATGCGTGCGTGTGTGACAAGGCACTTGAGCATCCGCGCATTTTGGAATCCACAGCGTTTCCTGGAACTAATCTGCCATGGATAAATCTCTTCATATTACTTGCAAATCATTTACATTTATTCATTTGGCTGTTGCTTTTATCCAAGGCGACTTTTGTCATATTTCTTTTGGTTTTCCAATTGGAGCAGAGGCAGGTCAAGTGACTTGTTCATTGTCACACAGTGTCAGTAGCAGGGTTTGAACCCACAGCCTCAGGGTTTGAAGTCCAAAGCCTTAACAACTGAGCCACACTGCCTAGCCTAGATATGGAGGTGCCACCTTACTATGCAGTTTATCCCAGGCTGTGCCCCTTGTTCACTTCACATCGGATCTTCTGACATTCTCATTTAAGAAAGCTCCTAGTACTACAGTGTGAGGGGCAGCTGTGGTAAGACACTAAAATGGCACCTGATTAATAATCAGGCAGGAGCTGTAACTGAACAGACACGTAATGAACACCAATGTGGTGAAAGTAAACCCAAAGTGCAAGCCAAAGCCTATTTCCTGAAGTTCTTGCTGAAGTCCTGTTGACACTGGACGTCTTCCCCTTTTTATTTCAAATTTAGGCGAGAAGCGAGAGAAGCCCTCTCCTTATGTAATATGGCACAGGTGGATGTCACGCTGTGGTGCCTGTGCAAACATCCTAGCAGCGGTGCGCGTGCTAGGAGACGACCACGACAAGCAGGCAGGTCACTAAAGGTGGTGTTTAAGACGCAAAATTCAAATCTATTTCTCGCAGAACAACCAGCCGAGTACAATAATAAATAGAGAAGAATAATGCTAGATGCGTCCAGAATCTGACACCTGGGACTGTGTTACTGAGTCAGTTTCTTGGGCTTCTTGAGCTTTGCTTTGTTTGTATTGCATGTAGCCATGACTTCTGCTCTCAGACCTTTGGCTTTCTTCTCTTGCTGGCCGTCTTTTTCCAGATACATCTGTTCAGTCCTGCTGTACCATCTGCTCAGCAGAAGGTGGGTTTGCCTTATTAAATGATACCTGTATGTTCATTTGGTATGAAATATATTTTAATGAGGGTCTTAATCACATATTGCAGTCCTTCTATCAATGTAATCTCTCAATCAGCTGTTTTGTACGGCCTGCGTATTTTACATTTTAACTGAGTGTGAGAACATTTCAGAGTAACATTCTCATGCAAATTTTGAGCACTGCAATTGGTGGATGTTTGGGGTCAGAGGGCACTGGGTGTTCCAGATTGCACAGGAAGTGGCTCTTTACATTTGAACTACAGATTGTGTAATCCCACTGACACAAACTCCATATTTCTGTGTGGGGAAATTCTAACCGAGTTTTCACTTCCGGCGATATTACCAGGAAAAAACCAAGAGAAAAGCAATTAGTTCCTCTCTTGAACCATTTTTGAGCATTAATTCCAAGACGAATCGTGACAAAGAGAACTGACTGAGATTCACTTTGCATGCAATTATTGTTAACCCACTTTATGAATGCTATTTCAAGACTGTGTGTTTTCAAGTTCCATAATATAAGTTAAGAGACTATCACTTGTTTGTGGCTTATCCTTACTGCCACCACAATGTAGTCATTGTAGATATCCCAGTTTTCACTTACTTTTCTGTATTAGGTTACTCGGTTTCTCAGTCCAGTTTGTGTAATCGTACCCAGCACTGGACTGGAAGGCTGTCCGGGGATCGTTCCTCCCTTGAGCCCTGTGCTGCTGAGGAACACACATGCCATCCCAGGACCCTATGTTTGAATCAGCAGGCTCAAAAAATGAAGGGATGAATGAAGTCATTATTGATATTAAATGTATTCCACTGCATTTAATTTTTGCTTTTTCTCTGGGGGTCACTTAATGCCTTCTAAATATTACAGCATCTGAAAATGTACATATATGGATAGGGGTAGCACATGAAAAAATAGACCCCTGCATGGTAAGGAACGCCATCTTTGTTTTAGCAGCAGTAAACGCTGCCAGTGCAGCCAGCCTCAAGTCCCCACGCATGTTTTGTTAGTTCTGTTATTTATTTGCATGTGCTGGATAGGAGACAGTACTTTATATTTATTAATTGTGGACCTGTACAATATGTTCTCACCGGCTTCTTCAAGTTGGCATGTGAGGGATGTGTGGAGCAATATTCCATTGTGAGAGCTTCAGTCAGCAGTTGGTGATAAAGGGGCGCACAAATGGTTCTGCAAGAAATCCATTCAGATTGAGAACCCCTTCAGTTGGTACCCAGAGGTTGTCACTGACATCGCAGACCACATGGAGAGAAGTCCTTATTTGTCAAAGCAGCGATTTTCACAACAGACAGGTGTGCCATGAAGGCCATATCAGTGTATACTCCATGATTTGTGGGCTGCTGAAGACTATGGACTTCTAAACAGGCGGCCCTTGTGTTGTGAGCGAGATCTGTTCATGCAGAAGTTCGTAATCTGATTTTGTATTTTTGGTCAGAACTTGCATTGAAAACAAAGATTACAGTAATCCCTCGCTATATCGTGCTTCGACTTTCGCGGCTTCACTCTATCGCGGATTTTATATGTAAGCATATCTAAATATATAACACGGATTTTTCGCTGCTTCGCGGGTTTCTGCTTGGACAATGGGTCTTTTTACTTCCTGTACACGCTTCCTCAGTTGGTTTGCCCAGTTGATTTCATACAAGGGACGCTATTGGCGGATGGCTGAGAAGCTAACCAATCAGAGCACGCAGTTAAGTTCCTGTGTGCTGATTGGCTCAGCGACGGAGCACCGAATTTGATTCCGCAGCGTTAACCAGGAAGTCTTGTTTCGCTCATTCAGCATCAACATGTATCGCTGTGTAAAGAGTTAACTTTTGTGCTCTTTTGTGTTTATCTTTGTGCAATGTCAAGCCCTTCATTATGGCTCCAAAACGACCTGCTCCTGCTACTGCTTCAGGGGCCGTGCCCAAGCGCCAACAGAAGATGTTAACGATTGCCGAAAAGGTAAACGTTTTGGATATGTTGAAGGAAGGGAAAAGCTACACCGCTGTAGGACGCCATTACGGCATCAATGAGTCCACGATTCTTTTTATTTAAAAAGGAGGATAGGAATATAAGATCTACGGCCGCAGTGTCCTTTTAACCAGGGTGCAAAACGAGTTGTAAGTGGATGTAATAAGGCAGTAGTCTGGATGGAATCTGCTTTAGGGATTTGGATTGAAGAAGAACAACGGCGGTGCTACACAGTCGCCTGAAGAGGCTCCTTTAGAAGAGCTGTAATGCTCTCCTTTGTTGTGCAGTAAAACTAAACTCGTCGTTATCAGACAAGTCATTGTGTCATTGTTGGTGAGTAAACGTAATTAATTTTCTACTTACAGTACTTAGTACATGTACGTACGTTAAGTGTCACCGTACACACATTTACTGCATACAATTTTGCTTGCATTGTACGTATTTATTGCTGGTGGCCTATCTGTCGTAATGGCTCTAACTTATGTGATATCGGAGATGCTCAATATCTTTAAAATAATATTTAGGTTTTACTGTAAATAAACAGTGTGTTTACATACATAATTTCAATGAATCTTACCTAATATCTAAGAGAATATAAAGGGATTATGCTGTATAACTGTGCGGGGAATATTTATAAACAGTGTGGGAGAGTTTATAAAAATATATAAAAATAACCATACAAACATATGGTTTCTACTTCTCGGATTTTCACCTATTGCGGGGGGGTCTGGAACGCAACCCCCACGATCGAGGAGGGATTACTGTGATGGGAAATTCCAGTAATGTGTAATGAGACATCTTGCCTGAAGAAGGGGCCTGAGTTGCCTCGAAAGCTTGCATATTGTAATCTTTTTAGTTTGCCAATAAAAGGTGTCATTTTACTTGACTTCTCACTACATTCATAATGGCTAACACGGTACAACACCCTAGTACTACAGTAATGTGTAAAAAATTAATAATAATTTCATAGATGTACTTTTCAAACTTATTAATATGATGATAGTGAAGCAATATTATTGTATATTAAACTACAAACCCCAAACTGTTCAAGCTACGAGTTTGAGCCAGATGTGTGAACAGAATGTCGACCTTATTCTTAAACAGTTTTTTCAAGGTAATACAGTAACTCCGGCATAATAATGACACACAAAACTCACCACTAAGTGACGATTATGAGACGCACCCTGAAGGATTGTGTAGTGTGCTGCCCCCCTCTCTCAGATGGCACAACTGAACGCTGGGAATTACTAGCTGCTAACACGTGACCCAGCTGATGGCATGGCTGTGTACACAGCTGTATGCGTTCTGTGACACGTGAAAAACGAAGCACACAGTGACTGAAAGTGGGGGCAGTGAACATACTGTACTGTACTGTTTAGTGCTGTGTCAGTATCTGTGACGGCTGTCAAATACTCCTCCTCCTCAAAACTCATTCTCTTCATTTGTAAATTAAAGAAACAAAAGATCTTCCATGGCCATTGACAGTGAGAACTTTTGCTTGGAGTTTAGCTTGGAAGTCCATAAGTTTGTGGAGGGGCCAAACTGCTCATCCTGTGTGGTGTGATATTTAGAAAATTCATCTATAGGTTCCCTTCACAGAGCAACAGTAATCCTCGATGGTAGCTGATTGTGTCTCTAGCTTTGACCTGCAGCTTTAATCACACCCAATGGGTTCATAAGAACAAGGGCCTGGAATACGTTAAAATAAATAGAAAATCTAAAACAGAGAATTTGAAGGTGATGTGGAGTGGCTTTTTTATTAGGGTCATTAACTTAATAGCATGTTGGTCCACCATTTACCCTCATGAACAACCTGAGCTCATTGATCATGGACTGAAGATTTGCGGCATGAAGATAGTGACCCACATACAACACAATACAATACAATTTATTTTTGTAAATCCCAAAATCACACAAGGAATGCCGCAATGGGCTTTAACAGGCCCTGCGTCTTGACAGCCCCCCAGCCTTGACTCTCTAAGAAGACAAGGAAAAACTCCCAAAAAAACCCTAGTAGGGAAAAAATGGAAGAAACCTCAGGAAAGGCAGTTCAAAGAGAGACAAATTTCCAAGTAGGATTGCCGTGCAGTGGGTTTCAAAAAAAACAAAAAAAAAAACGGGGTCAATACAATACATTACACAGAACAGAGCACAAATAATCCTCAATACAGTATAATAGTGAAATACTGTAGAAATATTACAAGTACAAAGCAGAATTCAACAGTGGATGATATTACATAATAGGATCTGGATTTGTTCAGAGTCCTGGAGACCTCGGCCATCAAGCTGCCTCCCTCTATTGGCCATTCCACATCTGAGTCAGTGTTGGGGCCGCCTATCCTATGAAAGGACCTCTCTACCTGACGATTCCTACAATCCTCTATCAGAGATGACTTTACCTTAGGTAGTGGCATCAAGTGACACATTTGAGTTCCAAGAAGAGAAACAGAATAGGTGAGGGTCAGTAACACATTGTCACTATCATATTACTTATGTTTTAGTGCTAATGACTAACAACAGAGATGCGGTCTGTACAGTTAATCAGCAGCTCTAGTCAGGGTATGCTAAACTGAAGTAGTGAGTCTTTAGCCAGGATTTAAAAGCTGAGACCGAAGAGACATCTCTTACAGTAGCAGGCAGACCACTCCACAGTTTAGAGGCCCTGTGACTAAAAGCTCAACCTCCCACTGTTATTTTATTAAACCTTGGAATCATAAGCAGACCGGCATCTTAAAATCTCAATGTGCGCTCTGGTTTGTAAGTCATGATAAGTTCAGATAAGTAAGCCAGACCTTGTCCATTTAAGGCTTTATATGTTAAAAGGAGGATTTTGATATCTGCTCTAAACGTAACTGGGAGCCACTGTAAGGATTTAAGACATCATATCAAATCCATACTGGTAGTGGAGCTCTGCTATGAGTTCCTTATTCCATCTCATCCCACAGATACTCAGCAGGAGTGAGATCTGGTGACTGGCGAGTCCAGATTTATTAAGATGAATTCTAGATGAGTGCACTGCTGAGAGGCAAAGATGTTCAGATATCCTGTGATCTCCAAATGTTGCCCTGCTGATATCATGGTGCCTAATTAGTTTCACAAAGCACAGCTCATGCTATAACGTTGCCACCACCAGCCTGAATTGTGAACACGATGCCGGATGGATCTATTGTCTCATGGAGACGCTGCAATATACCGTTCCCTTCCATCAATGTGAATTAGCATAAAGCAGGACCACAAAGGTACAGTATGTATGTCCAGTTGTTCCTTCTCAGATGCCTCCTTTGGCACCACTGCTGGACTCAGCTGTTAATTGACTGGCAGCCAAGCTGTGTCAGCATCCATCTTATACCTTTGATTCACCACAAGACTAACTATGGCTGGATGTCTTTGGTTGTGGTCCAACCTCGATATCACCATGCATGGACACCCTGGCAGACTCCTGATACCCTTATGCCAGCATCTGTGGCCCCCACTACCATATGGCATTTAAAACCACATCAGACTTTCACATTCTGTCACTAAACCTGTTAAAGTGGCCACTCAGTGCACGTGCCCTGCAAGAGTACAGAAGTGAGGACATGGTCTTAGAAATTGTAGTGAAGCATGTTTAACGTTTAGGAGAAAAATAATAGAAGTCTGTTTATAGAACTCAGACAAGCATGGCCGATAAAATGGTGGTTTACCTTAGAAACTGTGAGCGAGTTGCAGACAACATCCCTTTATCCTTTGAATCTCAGTAACATGACACGACGGATGATTTATGTTTATCTTTGCCATGTTTGTTCTGCTTGTTCTTTGTGTAGTTCATCTCATAGCAGCCTGTCACACTGTTTTCGCTCTGGCCTCACTTTGTATATACAAGAGATATATAATTTTAATTCAGCCATTTGTAAGTAACTGTTGGTTGCTTTCCATTTTTTTTTAAATTTGTTTTGTCTTGTAACCATTTTATGAATGTATTCATTATCTGAATGTCTCACTGCATGGTGATGCAAAGGTTAGCCTCACATTTTGAGCTCCCGGCCTGTACTTTGTCCCAGCGTCTGGGTGGGATTTCCTCCCAAAGACACTCTGGTTTGGTTGTGTGCCCTTCAATGGAGTGGAGCTGGTTTGGTTCTGTTCTTGTTCTCAATTGTTGGCCTGTTCTATAATTTTTTTGTGGTGGGTAAACTCATTAAATGGTTCTGATAACTTTTTCACTGTATAATACTTTAATTAAGGACCATCTGGCAGTGAACACATATTCGTCATGAAAGGAGCTACATTAAAAATGAACTTCCTTCAAAATATACATTCCCTTTTGAATTAGATATTTGGTTCACAAGCCATGGAATAAAGGAACGTGTGATGGACAAATTGATCGGGGCGGCAGCAGGTCTGCACCAGTCAGTGGTGGTGAAGCGAGATCAGAGCCTAAAGATGAAACTCTTGGTTGGCCAGTCAGTCTGCTTCTCTGTCCTCACCTATGGTCATGAGCTGTGGGTTGTGACTGAAAGAATGAGACTGTGAGTACAAGCGGAAGAAATGTATGGAAGATTATTTATGTCAAAATTAAATGCAATCCAATGTGTTAACCAATTTGAAGTGTAATGCGTAGGCACACAGTGCAGTTCATTTTAACACGGATTTATCGTGTCATAATTAAAAGACAAATCAACCAAACGATCGATTGCTTTTCACTACAATGCACAATTTTTATGTCAGTTTAAAATGCAATGCAAAAGTGTAGTGCGTATTCATTTGTACCCATAGATGGAGTCTCATAACTAAAAGCAAATCAGACATATTGCATTTCAGTTAGCAGCAGCTCAAGTGTGATGCTTTTTGATTCAAGACCACACTTTAATCGAGCCAAAATGAAATGTAATGAAATGGCCAATCTGTGTCAAAGGGGGGGCTTAGAGGTTTCAACAGTTGAGGTAAGCGGCGTTCCAATCACCAGTGTGTTTAACCCATGCTAAAGAAGGCGAACGTGGAGTTGATAAGGCAGGGGATCTGCTGTCTCATTGAATGGGTGGAAGTCGGTGATCTAAATCATGATTTCATTTCCTTCCCTGTTGAAAGAAGGGGGAAAAATACAGTACTTAATATCAATTTATCAGAGAGGGTATGAATAAAACGCTACAAAGAAACAAGCTTACTGATGTATATAGTGCAACATATGTTTTACTATATTCAGAATTAAGTTAAAACTGCCAACAACCTACACCTCAAAAATGTAACTACACAGCTTATTTTAAGATTTTTAAAAAGAAACCAACTTTAAATAGCTTAACATAAGAGTAAACATTTTCAGTGAGACCTAAAACAGTTTTCACCATTATAATTCATCACTTCACGGTCCACACAAACTAAACGTGTGGCCTCCGCCAGAACACTGAAGTGCTTAGAAGTGGAACGCCTCCAACACCAACTGTCGACACCCCTTGACCCCTCCTTTTGATGCTGATTGGTCATTTGATTACAGTACTCTCTGATTTTGCAAGATGAAAGTGTGGACTTGAATCAAAATGCAATACGTTTGCTTTGCTTTTAATCATGAGATACGATTTATGGACTTAAATAAAGATGCAATACACTTTCAGTCATTTTTAAATATATTTTTATGGATTTTATTTTGAAGGAAATAACATTGCATGCTGTCAATTCAAATGTAACAAAGCAAAATTCCCACCCGAGAGAGAGAGAGGAGAGCCAACAACCAGAGCAAATCTTTCAAAGCTGAAAGGAAGGAACAGTATCCTTTTCTCCAATATAGAAGTGTTTTGTAAAATGTTATTGGTTAGATCCTGTCATATTTTTAAAAAGTTTTGAACAGATCCTCTAAGTGAGAATTTGATTTTTTCCAATTTCAAAAAGTGTATGACATCAGTTACCCACTGACTTAAAGGTGGTGTACTGGGATTCTTCCATTTGAGAAAGATACGTCTACATGCTAGTAGTAAAGTAAAGACAATTGTAGTTTGTTTGTCCTTCTCCACTTTAAGTCCATCGGGGAGCCCACCAAACACAGCTGCTAACACTAGAATCCCTGAAGCCTACAAAAAAACTTGCAATCCCGGGCCACCTTAAATTCCTTCTCACCGCTCCATCAGTGTCTTTTGTTTTGTAAATGTGTCGATCAGCACAAGCAGCAAGCAGCCTGCTATCTCATCATCCAACTGCAGCTAAACTCGGGCAAAAAGTTCTCTCAACTCAAGTCTTGTTTATCTGGGAGCGACATACCGGGAGCTGTATAGGGTAAATAATATATTATTATTTGGAACACATACATTTCATGTGTGTTCCATGTTTACAACAATCTGTGTAAATGTAGGATGACAGGAAATGTGAGGCAACAAATGTTGAACACATAACTAAAACAGAAACCTTTTTCATGTTATAGTACTAATTACAAAATGTTAACATGAAGGGTATAATGTGTGAAGACTGCAGTCCAAATATCAAATAAACACTTTTGCAAAAGGTACAAGGATAACAAAACAAGTGCACTTTTATTCAAGAATATAACCAAAGAAAAACAAATCAGGTTAGGGTACAACACTTACACAGCCACTTGGGCGGTGCAGTGGTAAGAACTGCTGACTTATAATCAAGCGGTTGCTGGTTCAATTTCAGGCCCTTCCTAGATTTACCATTTTGAGTAGTGAGCTGCCCTTATTATTACTATTGTACAATAAAAATATACATTTGATTTGAGTTTGTAACAGCCGGTGTAAATTTATGGTACTTGTAAATGTTAGCATTTTTTTTTCTCTCAGTCACGTTCACACCCGTGCCGATCTGACACTGCTGTTTTCAAATAAAGATGTGCTATAACAGAGGTGAACTCAGATGAGGATGAGGGTTCTACATTGGAGAAAGAGAACAGAAGCCCTCCCCAGAAGAAACGTCCACTCACATATAAGAACAATGCAGCTGCACCTGGCGTAAAGGCAAAAGGTGGCACCATTTGGATGCAGCAACAGGTCAGGCATCATCCTGCCAGTCAATGTGCCACATGCATGTCCTTCAAAGAAAAAGCAGGACTTACAGAGCTTACCAAGGTATCATGCAAAGTCCTGTTTGTGATTATGTTTTGTGATGGTCTTTATATAAGTAACCTATAAATATTTTTCATATAAAAGCCAGATTGAATGTTATTTACGTATTTACCAATTTATTTATCAGTGCATGTGCAACACCACTCCTTATTTGGGAAAAGATCAGTTACGAAAAGTGTGACGGCATCTTCCACCTGCAGCTAAAGTCACTTCAGTACACGAGAATGCAATCAGACTTCTTTTTTTTGGGCATATACAGTATACCATCAGCATGGCACTGCCAGATTTAAACTCTAGTGTGGACAGTCGCTTGTGTACTGAAGTGTCTATAGCTGAAAGTGGAAGTTGCCATCTCACTTTTGTAACTGATCTTTTCCCAAATAAGGAGTGGCATTGCACATGTACTTTGTCAGCATGCCCGTGACGATCAAACGCAGGAAATTCTACTGTCTACTTTGACTTTATGCTGTAAATAAACATTAATAAATAAATATAGCTAAACAATATTCGATGTGGCATTTATATAAGTAACATATACATATTTTTCATATAAAGACCATCACAAAACATAATCACAAACAGGACTTTGCATGATACCTTGGCAAGCTCTGTAAGCCGTGCTGTTTCGCTGAACGACATGCATGTGGCACATTCACTGGCAGGATGATGCCTGACCTGTTGCTGCATCCAAACGGTGCTGCCTTTATGCCTGGTGCAGCTGTGCTGTTCTTATATGTGAGTGGACGTTTCTTGTGGGGAGGGTTTCTGTTCTGTTTCTCCGATGTACCACCGTACCCTGGGATCTTTGAAAGGAAGAGACTTTTTATATATTGTACAGTCTTTCTTATTGCACTTTAAACTGATATGAAAATTGCGTGTCATAGTGAAAAGCATTTGTTTAATATGTTTTTTAATTATGACATGATAAAACTGTGGCAAAGTAAAGTGCACCACATGCTTACGCATTTCATTTTAATTTAGTGAACATGTTGGATTAGGTTTGCATGAATAATCTTCCATCGAAATGAGGTTTCTTCGCAGGGTGGCTGAGCTGATTGCTCATGAGAGGGTGAGAAGCACAGCGATTCAGGAGAGCCTCAGAGTTGGATATGTTGGAAGGATGCTCCTCGTGTGACTCCGACTAGTACTCCACTCCACTGGGTGGAGACCCCCGTGGCAGACCCAAGACATGCTGTCTCTCAGGTGCCTTGGGAACGCCTGAGAATTCCACACAAAGAGCTGGAATCTGTAGCTGGGGACAGGGAAGTCTGGGCTTTCCTGCTTGGCCTGCTGCCACCGCAACCCTCTCCAGGAAATGCTGCTTCAGAAAACGGGATGAGATGAGATATTCACATTAGAGTAGTGTGTTTTCTAAGTGTAATACTGGTCACCTCTTGACTTAATGGATATCTTCCAGGATTTTACGTTGCTCTCCCACAGTTCAAAGCCATACTAGACACAGTGGCTGTGCCCCACAGTCTGTCCAGGAATGGCACTGCATGTCACTCTAATTAGATAATGGATGGATGCATTGCTGGAATATTAAAAAGTAACACACTAAAATAAGACTTCATTGTGATTGCAGTGGTGTAGTGGCCTGCTCACAAGTGAAAACTTTCTGAGGTGGTGCTGCTGCAGCATAGTAAACAAATGAGTTTGGATATTCAGGCCTGAGGTCACACACATCCAGCTTTCATGCTACCTCTAAGGATTTCGTCTTAGAAAAGTTTGTGTATTGAGAAGCCGGATATGCCAGGAGTGAATGGAGGCTAAATGTCAAATACTGGACTCTCTGTGGAGAGCGTCTGTCGCAGATTATTTTCTGTTAAGAGACAAGCTTCAAATCAGAGCATAATATGTGGACGTTTATGGCCTGGTAATTTATAAGCAAGTCACCAGGGAGCAATTTCACTCCACTTGCCTGCGAGATCTGTCTGTAGATGTGCATCAGAGTGGTATTTTACAGGACAAAAAAAAAAGGAAAACAATCAGACAAGTTTTTAAGAGACCTCACCGGCCATCGACCAATTTCTACTGGAGGAGTGATTCTATTTGTGGCCCTCTATAGCTTTAAACAGGACTGACATGTGAGCGAGCCTGTGACTAGTCGCGGGCAGAATAAAAATGCAAAACATGCTAATCTGGAAATTGATTTTAATGCCTCTATCTGTTCGATTTAATTGTGCAGCATAATGTGAAAGGTAAAAAAAAAAGAATAAAGATTATCCATTCATTTTCAGACCTGCTTCAAGATATTTCAGAGCTCAAAGCCAAAACCAAAAATTAATGGGGTGGCATTCACACAGGCCCCACTTAGCCCTGTTGTTACCTTTACTGCTTAGCTTTAGGAAAAAAAACAGGAGCAACTAGCGGAAAACCCACAAACACCGGGGAAAATGTGAAGATCCTCACAGGCGTGGGGTTAGAAATCAGACTCCTCAAAGACCCTCCATTACGGATTGTTACGTGGCAACATTAAGTGTCTGAGTTGGTGTGTGTGTTCCATGCATTGGTGGAAAGTTTATGCAATAAGATTAGACAAGTAATGTATAAGAAATTAAATGTTAGTATATAATTCTAAAAGTGAGAATGTGGCTGAAGATATAATTAACCTATTTTACTTGCAATAATACAAAAACTAGGGTTACTATGTATTCACTCACACTGTAGTTATGGACTCTTCTACATTTCAAACTCATAAAGGGTATTAAAAGTGGAAACGTCAGAGCATTCTGAAACACTTTAGGACAAGTGAAGTCTAAGCTTAAACCTGATTTTAAATACAAGAGTGCAAAACCAATCAACTTGCATACTTCTCAACTAAAAAGAAACTAAAACCTCTGGGTGGCGCAATGGTAGCGCTATGGTAGCGCTGCTGCCTCGCAGTTAGGAGACCCGGGTTCGCTTCCTGGGTCCTCCCTGCGTGGAGTTTGCATGTTGTCTGCGTGGGTTTCCTCCCACAGTCCAAAGACATGCAGGTTAGGTGCATTGGCGATCCTAAATTGTTCCTAGTGTATGCTTGGCGTGTGGGTGTGTGTGCCCTGCCCAGGGATTTGTTTCTGCCTGTTAACACTAGAATCCCCGAAGCCTACAAAAAAACTTGTAATCCCGGGCCACCTTAAATTCCTTTCCACCGCTCCATCAGTGTCTTTTGTTTTGTAAATGTGTCGATCAGCACAAGCAGCAAGCAGCCTGCTATCTCAACCCCCCAACTGCAGCTAAACTCGGGCAAAAAGTTCTCTCAACTCAAGTCTTGTTTATCTGGGAGTGACATACCGGGAGCTGTATAGGGTAAATAATATATCATTATTTGGAACACATACATTTCATGTGTGTTCCATGTCCCTGTATTGGCTGGGATTGGCTCCAGCAGACCCCCATGACCCTGTGTTAGGATATATTGGGATGGATAAAATCTCTAATTTTATTAAAACAGGAAAATCTAGACGAGCAGAGGCCATTCAGTCCAACAAATCTTGCCAGTTGTATCCATCTAATTCTCCTAAAATAACATCAAGTTCAGTTTTGAAAGTCCTGAACGTCCTACAGTCTACCACACTACTTGGTTACTTATTCAAAGTGTCTTTGGTTCGCTGTGTCAAGAAACACTCCCTAATGTTTGTGAAAAATTTACATTTAACAAGTTTCCAACTGCATCCCTGTGTTCTTGTCGAACATTTTTAAAACTAACAGTCTTGATCCACTGTACTAATTTCCATCATTATTTTAAACACTTCAATCATGTCACCTCTTAATCTTCTTTGGCTTATACTGAAAGGCTCAGCTCTTTTAATCTTTCCTCGTAATTCATCCCAGTTGCTCTTCTCTGGACTTTGTCTAGTGCTGCTATGTCCTTTTTGTAACCTGGAGACCAAAACTGCACGCAGAACTCCAGATGAGGCCTCATCAGTGTGTTATAAAGGTTGAGCAGAACCTCCTTGGCCTTGTACGCCGCACATCAAGGCGCTATATAACCTGACGTTCTTTTAGCCTTCTTGATGGCTTCTGAACACTGTCTGGCACTTAACTCCTAAATCCTTCTCATAAGGTGTACGTTTGATTTTCAGATTTGATTTTCCCATTGTGTATTCAAACTTAACATTTTTACTTCCTATATGTAATACTTTACATTTACTCACATTAAAGTTCATCTGTTACAAATCTGCCCAAGCCTGTATGTTGTTCAAGTCCCTCTCTAATGATTCAAGATTATCTACCAATCCTCCTAACTTGGCATCGTTTGCAAACTTAACCAGCTTGTTATTTGTACTCCTGTCCAAATCAGTTATAAACGAGGGAAAATCAAAAAGTAAAGGCAATTTGAAAATTATGTTATAACCACAATGGACGGAAGCTGATATAATACAACACGTTTGCAATGGCTTATGGGTAGTACAAACACGCATAGTGCAGCACTGCACTGTTAGTCTAGTTGATCCATGGACATTCTGCTGCAGATTGTGCCATTGTTGAACAATGGGCTGTATTGTTTGGGTAGTGGAAGTGAAACCTGCTGAAATTCACTGAAGGATGTTGGATCAGTATGAACATGAAACAGCAGGACTCAATCAAAAGTTTCTGAAAGGGTAGAAAGGTTTAAAGCTGGAAGAAGTGTAGCTGACGAAGCTCTGTCTGGTCGACCATCAACACATGAGCCCACGTCGACAGGGTGAAAGCCTTCCTCAGAGACTGATGGGTTATGTTGTCCATTGTCACTGCTCATTTGGATATCAGCCATAGATCTGCACATGTTGCACGATGGCTTGAGGTACCATAAAGTTTGTGCAGGACGGATACCCAAACAGCTTACAAGCCAACATCCTTTGGCGAATTTCAGCTGGTTTCATTCTCTCTGCCCAAAGTGATCTCACCATGGCTAGTTGCTCAGCTATGGTGCAGTCCCTCAGCGGACCTTGGCTTCAACTAAACTAATGGCAGAGCTCTGTATTGTGTGTTTTCAGACTACCCATAAGCCATTGCGAATGTGTTGTATTACATCAGCTTCTATCCATTGTGGTTACCGCGTGATTTTCAAATTGCCTTTACATTTTGATTTACCCTTGTATTTTAAAAATGGCGGCAGCCCCAGCACTGACCCCTTGTGTTCTATGTGATAAAGTTAGCTTTCTGATAAGAAGCACGCGTTTTAATAAGTAAAACATTACATAAGGTACAGACCAACTCCACTGTTATTACAGCAAGCAGACAGTGCAGTGCTTTACAGACCCAGCATCCTGGGTTCAAATCCCATGCATGTTTGGAGTTGTCATGTTCTCCCTGTGTCTGTGTGGGTTTCCTACCACATCCTAAAGATGTCAGCCTGGCCCACCATGATCCTTAAGTCATGGGTGTCGAACTCCAGTCCTGGAGGGCCGTAGTGGCTGCAGGTTTTCATTCTAACCATTTTCTTCATTAGTGACCAGTTTCTGCTGCTAATTAGCTTCTTTTGTCTTGGGTTTAATTAACTTGACTTGGGCCCCTTAATTGTCTCTTCTTCCTTAATTAGCAGCCAAACAATAATGAGACACAAAACAAGCCGCCACATGACCAGCTCACTTGTGCCCATCACACAATATCTGAAAATAAAGAAAGGCGATGGTCTCGGTAAGGTTGATACAATTCAGTACAATACAATTTATATTTGTAGAGCCCAAAATCACACGAGGAGTCGCAATGGGCCTTAACAGGCCCTGCCTCTTGACATCCCCCCAGCCTCGACTCTCTAAGAAGACAAGGAAAAACTCCCAAAAAAACCCCAGCAGGCAAAAAATGGAAGAAACCTTGGGAAAGGCAGTTCAAAGAGAGACCCCTGTCCAGGTAGGTTGGGCGTGCAGTGCGTATCAAAAAGAAGGGGGTCAATACAATACAATACAATACACAGAACAGAACATTTCAGTTGATGTCTCAGGTCACTAAAACATTTTGATGGTGTTCTTAGAAAAAGCAGAAAATCAACAGTTTTAGAAATGTCTGCTGTGGCAGAATGACAGCAACAACAAGCCATGGAATTAAATAACGGGTTTAATTAACAGCAAGAATCGGAATCTCATTAAGAGATTGGTTGG
Source organism: Polypterus bichir lapradei (assembly GCA_026402145.1). NCBI lineage: Eukaryota > Metazoa > Chordata > Cladistia > Polypteriformes > Polypteridae > Polypterus > Polypterus bichir. The sequence continues at coordinate 39,679,173 of JANRMT010027041.1, read as the reverse complement.
AGTGAAATTGGCTGGAGTTTGAAATCCCATTTTGGCTGGTCATCTGCCTGGCTTGTTTCACATCTCATTTCTGTTCTGCCATTTAATGAAGAAAGTAATCAATTCAGAGGTCTGAATCCTTAAAATCAGGGCTATTAAAATGAAGGGAAAAAGAGTTAATTAGCAGTGAAAACTGCTCACTGATTAGGAAAAGGGTTAGAATGAAAACCTGCAGCCACTGCGGCCCTCCAGGCCTGGAGTTCGACACCACTGCCTTAAGTGGATTAAATGACTTTATGAATGTTCTGTTCCCATTAATGAGGCTCAAAGTTGTAAAATGCAGAAATGTGTTTAGGCTAACTCCAAAGTGGCATATTAGGTGAAGTGAAAGACTGGCACCCTGCTCAGGGTGTAACCTGCTTTATGCCCAGTGGTGCCACTTATAGGCACCGCCCCCAACAGGACTGAAGTGCAAGTGACAAGAAAGCAGAGCTCTGCCCTACGTATGTGTGTGCAGATCTTCATCAGCATAGACAGCGAGGCTTGTGCTGCATTTCCTTCCCCGCCTTCTCTCAGCTAGCGGACTCTTATCACAGTGGCGTTCTAAGCCAGAGGATGCCTGCTTCCCTGACCTGCAGACCAGACTACAATAGGTGGGGTAAGAACTGGCAGCTCCCGGAACTCAGGCAATTTGAACCTCCTGCCCTCCATTCTCCCTCACTTACAGATGAGAGTTAAATTTAAAACAGAGGGGGGTGGGGGTTGGTAGAGAAATGCCAGACTTTTTCAGCAAATTTCTAAACAGGACCTCTAAAACCTGACTCCAAAATAAAGGAAAACATGGAAAGAAAAACAAAAAAGCTACCCAAAAAGGCGGAAATGTTATTTAAAAGGTACCAGACCGCATCATTTTCCAGTGATATTATATACTCCCTGCAGTATCCAAAACATATACGGGCAGTGGGCCAAGAATGTAAAAATAAAATACATAGACTCAACATCTGGGCAGAGGCAGAACAAAACTTCCATTTAATCACAGCTGAATAAAGTATTCTACAGTTTACCTCTGTTTTTTTACTAATTTAGCTTCTTTTCCCAAGGGGGTCTGGTACCTCTGATCTAGAAAGAGATTGAGTTACCACTAAGTTTCCTGAATCAATGACAAAATGCTCATTTTTGTTATGTGTGTTGCCTATATTGTTCAGCGTTCAGGGTGGTAAATTCTGAACTAACAACCCAGAATCCAAGTAGGCTTCCATCCAGTCCTGCGTTAGCACAAAGCTAAACAAACCGGGTGGATGTTGGCGCGAGCAGGTAGTGTGCCTCGCTCTGTGCCAGGAGGTCATAGGTTCAAATTGCACTCAAGGAAAAGGAAAAAAAAAGTTGAAGGCCAAGTCTGGCTGGGGTGGAAATATACTTCAGCTAAACGTACTCTCATGGGGATCATTTGAGAGAGTGGGCACCTCCTAAAAATCCAGCTATAGAAACCTCCATTCATGCTTGGGCTTCTTTTGGTGGACAATTTTTCTTTCTTATTTTCATTCAGATCCACCCCATTTTTAAATTTAGGTCAGGAGCCAAAGAGTACAGATGAGAAGAGAATTCTCCATGTAGGGTGAGGTCATCAGTGGAGCCCCTCAGGAGTCTGTCCTTAGACTCTTACTTTTTCTGATTTATGTTAATGACATAGACATTGGTGCTGTTAGTAAACTTGTGAAAGTCGAAATTAGAAGAGTGGCAAACCCTGAGGAGGCAGAAGAAACAATTCAAGAAGAGCTTGATCAGTTTCAAAACTGGACAAACACTTGGAAAATGTAGTTAAATGTAGTTTAACAGACAAGTGCAAAGTGCTACATGTGGGCAAAAGGAACATCAATTATGAATACAAGATGGGAGACTCCGCTCTAAAGAAAGCAACCTCTGGAAAGGATTTAGGAAATGATGTTGATGCAACATTTTCATCATCTAAGCAGTGCACAGAAGCTATTAAAAAGGCAAATAAAATGTTAGATTACATAGTAAACCTGTTTTACGTAAATCGAGGGGGCGTTAGACTAAATAATGCACTGGAGAGACCACATCTGGAGTCCTGTGTGCAGTTCTGGCCACCATGGTACAAAAAAGACATAGCAGCACTTGAAGCTGTGCAGAGGAGGGCAACCAAGAGCATCCAAGACTAAAGGACATGTCCTACTGTGACAGGCTCGGAGACTTAAACCTGAATAAGGGGAGATTAGGTGTGGACCTCATCCAGGTATTTAAAAATCCTCAAAGGCCTTGATAAAGTAGGTCCATCAGAACTCTCTAAGCTTAAGGCTGAATCTTGTACTTGAGTGGACATTAAGGGGAATTACATTTAAAACTGAAGCATTTCTTTACACAAAGAGATGTAAGATGCCTTTATTGTCACTGTGAAATATCATTTGGAGTATACCTATAGAGGCCTTAGATAAAAGTATATAAGAGCAGACAGTAAACTAAGTAAACATGAAACTAGGAGAAGCATAGTTACTATTAACAGTTCCAAATATAGACAGAGTAAAAGTAAAGATAAACGTAAGAATAAATCTTGATATATAATACTCTACCGTGGCTGTCCATCTGTCTGTCCACGATTTTAAATCACCTGTAGCTGTTTGAACTGTTGACCTGAAATTTGCTACACATACACTACGTGACATCTACTAACCGCTTTTGGGGAGATGATTGACCTCCAAGGTTATTCCACTTTTATTTTTATTTTATTTTATTGTAGAATCAAATCTTGGCAGCGGCACATTTGTACGAGCGCCGTTCTCATCCCTACCACCTTCGCCGTCACTTTCCCTACCTCTTCATATCTTAAATCATTCTTCAGGCAGATTGAAGACTTAAGTGCCAGCTTAAGTGAAAAATGAAAGAAAACGTATTAAGTAATTGCAACACAAACACTGACTGAATCAGTTTGAACGTGAAAAGATGCCAACGAAAGAAGAGAAGCAGCTGGCCGCTAGGGTGGAGAAAAGTTCAGCTGCTCAGGAAGCAGCAAGCACATCAACCTCTGAGCAAACGAAGGATAAACGTACAGAGAAAGAGGATGAAAACTAGGAACGCTCAAGTCAAGTGTATTCACTGCACGTTATCGTGCAGGGTGCACTGGTTATAAATAATAAATGAAATCACAAATAAATGAAGTCACGGTGAAGATTACATGTTTTGTGTATAAGTGTGTGATTGTGTGGTTGATGCAGTTGTTCAGTTTAGTCAGTAGTGGTTTCTATTATAAGAAGTGGCAGTTATCACTGTGCATTAAATATACTGATCTCTTTGGGGTAAAAGTTTTTCTTCCACCTGGTAGTGCGGGCCTGCAGGGCTCTGAAGTACCTGCCTGCTATGGCTGTGGTGGGTTGTAGCTTTACAAATATTCTTTGCTTTTCTGCTGCAGCGGGTAGTGAAGATATCCTCTAGTGATGGTAGCTGAGCGCCAGTAATTCTCTCAACCATATTGATGATACGCTCGAGGGCCTTCCTGTTCATAGAGGTGCAGCCAGAGTACGACGCTGTAATGTAGTATGTGATGGCAGACTCTATGGTTCACCTGTAGAAGTTAACCAGCAGTTGTTGTGGGAGTTGTGCTTTCTTCGTGCCCCTCAGAAAGTGAAGCCTCTGAAGTCCTTTCTTGGCCATTGATGTCGTATTTGTACTCCATGACAGATCCTGCTTGAATCTGAAACTCTGGATTGTCTCCAGCCTCTCGCCGTTAGTGCTTATGGGATGGTGACCAGTGTAGTTCAGTCTCCTGAAGTCCAGAATCAGCTCCTTTATTTTCTTAGAATTGAGCACAAGGTTGTTGTTCTGGGACAACATCTCCAGATTCTGAACCACTTCTCTGTTGGCTGCATCGTCATTATTAGAGATCAGGCCTATCTCTGAGGTGTCGTCTGCACACTTTATTATGATGTTAGTATCATGGGTAGGTTTGCAGTAATTTGTGAAGAGGGAGTTGAAGAGAGGACTCAGTACACAGCCCTGTGGTACCCCAGTGTTCAGTGTTACGGATGAAGAGAAGTCCTTATACATACGCGCATGTGAAGTCTGTTAGTGAGAAAAGTTATGGTAGTCTGGAACAAACTAGCGAGACACTCAAGCAGAAACCTGTCAGGATGAGATATTGGGACAGCTTAGCTATTAGCTAAACAAGCAAGCCTGATGGCCACTGAATGGTCTCCTCTCGTTTGTCAAATTTCTTATGTTCATAAATAGATTCAACATCGGGTGGACAGCATGGTGGTACAGTGGCTAGTGTTGTTGCCTCACTTCTCCAGTGTACTGGGTTTTACAGTGCATCCGGAAAGTATTCACAGCGCATCACTTTTTCCACATTTTGTTATGTTACAGCCTTATTCCAAAATGGATTAAATTCTTTTTTTTCCTCAGAATTCTACACACAACACCCCATAATGACAACGTGAAAAAAGTTTACTTGAGATTTTTGCAAGTTTATTAAAAATAAAAAAATTGAGAAAGCACATGTACATAAGTATTCACAGCCTTTGCCATGAAGCTCAAAAATGAGCTCAGGTGCATCCTGTTTCCCCTGATCATCCTTGAGATGTTTCTGCAGCTTAATTGGAGTCCACCTGTGGTAAATTCGGTTGATTGGACATGATTTGGAAAGGCACACACCTGTCTATATAAGGTCCCACAGTTGACAGTTCATGTCAGCACAAACCAAGCATGAAGTCAAAGGAATTGTCTGTAGACCTCCAAGACAGGATTGTCTCGAGGCACAAATCTGGGGAAGGTTACAGAAAAATTTCTGTTGCTTTGAAGGTCCCAATGAACACAGTGGCCTCCATCATCCATAAGTGGAAGAAGTTCGAAACCACCAGGACTCTTCCTAGAGCTGGCCAGCCATCTAAACTGAGCAATCGGGGGAGAAGGGCCTTAGTCAGGGAGGTGACCAACAACCCGATGGTCATTCTGTCAGAGCTCCAGAGGTCCTCTGTGGAGGGAGGAGAACCTTCCAGAAGGACAACCATCTCTGCAGCAATCCACCAATCAGGCCTGTATGGTAGAGTGGCCAGACGGAAGCCACTCCTTAGTAAAAGTCACATGGCAGCCCACCTGGAGTTTGCCAAAAGGCACCTGAAAGACTCTCAGACCATGAGAAACAAAATTCTCTGGTCTGATGAGACAAAGATTGAACTCTTTGGTGTGAATGCCAGGCGTCATGTTTGGAGGAAACCAGGCACCGCTCATCACCAGGCCAATACCATCCC
>JANRMT010027041.1:39657681-39673833 GCA_026402145.1 Polypterus bichir lapradei | reverse complement strand
AACATAACAAAATGTGGAAAAAGTGATACTTTCCGGATGCACTGTATGTGCGTATCTATCTCTGCCTGCTTGGTATTCCTTCATGAGCTCTGGTTTTCTTCCCACACCTCAAAGAATGCAGACATTAACTGGTAACACTAAACTGGACTTGCCCTGTGATGTACTGGCACCCCACCCTGGGTCAGGTGCTGTGATGTCTGTCACGACTGACTCTGGCCCACTGACTTTAAACTGGATGGATGGAAGGGCAAAGCCGCCATATGTTTTTAAAGAAATGGCTTCACTTAATCAAAATAAAGCTTAGTAAAGTAGCCACTAGCAGAAAAAAATCTAAACACTTCTTCCACTTTTTCTTATTAAATTCCTTGTGAATGAAAACATTTTATTTGTAAAGAAAAAAAAACATTTTCCATTTAAGGAGATTACTTACCCTATAAGCAGCTTCTCTTTCAAAAACAGCAAAGAGGGTTTGTCCCATAGCAGCAAGCTGATGACATTAAACCCAAGTCCTAATGTTCTTTTAATTTACAGTTTAACAAGTGGTAATCTGCACTAATGCTCCTCACAACTGCAAGATGAGCTTGATTTTCTTTCAGCTGGACAAACGGTCCTGCTCCAGACTAGTGCAAGATGATGAGCTTATTGGCAACTCATGACACAAGCGAAGGAAAACGGTTTAAATCAGAAACAAAGGGGAGCACCGTTTGGGAGGCTTCTATGACTTTCTGCTTTTTTTACATTTCCAGATCAGATATCCCTGGGGAAATGAGTCATTGGACTAGCCGCCTCACAGATCCCAGCCTGCCTCTTCAGTGCTTGCCTGTCCTCCCTGTGCCTTTGTGAGTGAGTAGCGATGAACAAAACTGCAAAGTCTCAATTCACATGCAGTTTCATGAAGTGGACACTACAATTCGTTTCACTGGCAGTTTTGCAATTGTGAAACATGACACTCACTACAAGGAGTTTCTGGAAGGATTTAAAGTGTTTTTTGGGGGCGGAGAACAAGGAGTGTTGCTCCTTAAAGCCTCATTCACACACTTCCATGTTTACCTGTGTTTTTGTTTTTTGAAGGTAATCGCCTGCACGCCATTTATATCAATTCTGCTTATGCCTGTCATTCACGTCACTGCACAGCTGCTGTGCACTTCTAAAAAATATTTTACACAGGAAGACACACCAACACGCACCACTGAGCATCATTTCTCCACAGGAAAATTCACTACACAGAAAGCTGCATGCCCCTCTCTCGCCATTACCTACCAGCCGCCGTTTTCTGTGTCCCACAGATGAGGGTTCTTACGCTTCATGCACCTTACACCTTCACGTTTCCTTGCTATCTTCAATGCCATCACCAGAATTGTCATCATAATTAATAAACTGGGCGTCTCCTTACTAGGACAAGCACATGTGGCAGGAAATGAGTCGAGGGATTTCTTAACATTAAGGCCGTGTCACGGCTCAGCAGACATACCACCTGCACTTCAGAACAGATCATCCACCTGAAGCTAAGCCAGGACTTGGATGGGAGACCATCTAGGTCAGGGGTGGGCAGTGTCGGTCCTGGAGGGCCGCAGTGGCTGCAGGTTTTTGTTCCAGCCCAGTTTCTTAATGAGAAGTCAATTACTGCTAATGAAGCTCTTATTGCTCAAGTGACATTTTGATTTTTCATTTTAGTGGTCTCGCTTGTTAAGGTTCCCCACCCTCAATTGCTTATTTCTGTCTTAAACAGCTGCATTCACTGTTTTAATGGCTCCTTATTAACAATGTAAATGATAAAGAAGCCAGCAGTTCTCCATCTAACTTGTTTCTATTTACATCTGTGTGTGTTCATCATGCACTGTTTGGTTTAATAAAACATTTAATAGAAAAATGTGACAGACTGAAAATTATCCGTTTTAGGCTTCAGATCATTTAGATGATATCCTTGGAAAGGAAAAAATCTACAATATAAGAACCTTAAATAGCAAGCCATAAAATTAAATAAATTCTGTGATCGGTTTCTAATTAAGCACTTGGGTGGGAATGAATACATGCAGTCACTGCGGCCCTCCAGGACCAACATTGCCCACCCTTGGTCTAGGTTAAGCATGGGCCACTACTGGATCAGGCGTGGGTGAGGCCGACATGGGCCGTTTAGCCTGTGGTCGGTGTGTGGACCCCAATGCCCCAGCGCCGTGATGGGGATACTGTGCTGTCAAAACGGTGCTCTCATTTAGGTGAGACATAAAACTGAGGTGCTGACTCTCTGTGGTCATTAAGGATCCCTGGGCATCTTTCTTAAAGAGCAGGGTGTATCCCTCCATCCAGACTAAACTGCCCTCCGTGCCCTGTCATTCTGGCCCCCTAGTCATCTCCTGTCTCTTACTGGCTCTCTCCCTCTCAGCCCTTCACCATCTAATAGCTAATGTGTGGTGAGCGTACTGGCACAACAATGGCTGCTCCTGGTGGGTGCTGCACATTGGTGGTGGTTGTAGTGGCTCTCCACTCTCTATGTAAATTGTTTTGAATAGTGAGAAAAGCGCTATATGAATGATTATTTATTATTCTTACACAACTTTTCCAGTAATTTTTCAGTCATAGCCTTCATTTACATAATCCCAGGTGCAGTTGACGTCACGCTCTCATGAAATCAGTCGACAAGTGTGTCATACCCAGCCAATCCCTCCAACTAGACAAAATCAATTCAATCATCGGGAGGACTCTGTGTGCATGAGAGCTGACAACTCATGAATGGGCAATGCATACTGTGTAATGCAGCGACGAGGGATAAGAAACATGGGGGCTTTGGACCGCAAAAACAGAAGAGAAGCTCTGCTGTCTGATGTCTCGTGTTTGAAGTTCCACGACAGAATGGGAAAAAGGAGAAAAGAAAATAAAAAAGGGCTGCGATTACGGCTAAAGTGTTAACCCTTCATACTTTATTGTCTCTGTCAGGCAGCACGTTTTTGGCTGTCACTAAAAGGGGGAGCATGACTGTGCTGAAAGGGCCACACCAGTCGCTAAGTTTGACATCGCCAGTGATTTCCAGTCAGGTAAACTGACATGACCGGCAAATAAAATTAGCAAATCGCTGTCGGCAAATCTGACATACACCATGACTAGAAGTCGCTTAATGTGACGTCACCTTTAGACATATTGATTTAAATACTAAATGATGTCAGACACTTGCGGAGGGAATGCATGATGGCGCAGGATATAAACTCGTTTCTTCTCATGTCAATGGCACAGATTTTGCTGGAACTGTTTCGCAACTTTTTGCGCAGCTGTCTGTGAATGCAGGTGCGTGTGCTCGCGTGTGTTCTGCGGTTGACCTATTCCTGCCTTGTGCCTGAAGCTGCCAGGGTGGGCTCTGGCCCCCTACCACCCTCTATGAGAATAAGCATTTATTAAAATGAAGGATGTGTATTGAAGGGACCTCTGTGTTTCAGCAGTTTCATGGCTTTCACTCTTTGTACTCCATTAATACTGCTGGAATACTCGCCGGCCCACCACAATCTTTAACCGGATTAATTAAGTGAATTTATTAATGTCAATGTTTCCATTAATAAGGCTGAAAACTGTAAAATATTGGTTAGCAGTGCTGCTCCGCTGATCCAGTGTCCACGCTGTTCTGCCACAAGCTAGAAGGAATGGCGGGCCTCACAGGCAAAGAGGATGGACTGGAAGAGAAACGTGAAGGAAATGAACAAAACCGCGCAGTCCAAAAATCGATCATCAGAAGCAAAATATGAGACAACACAAGTCTAAACCCAGGAAACTAATAACGAGGATTAATGAAAGGGTTTTTACACATCTCATAAAGTGATGCAGCATGTTATAATGTGGCTTCTGGGACATTGCACTGTCACATCAATTCAAAAGGACCACAAAATGGCAGCAAAATGGTGACGTGCAAAAAACACAAACCTAATGATAGTACAATTAAACGAAAACAATTATAAATGTGGATTCCTGATATAAAGCACCTCCAGTCAAATCCCCCCAGTTTCTTTGATCCAAAACTGACAAATGTTCCCCTCATCGTACACATGCATGTTCTCCCACTGTCTGAATGGATCCTCTGCTTTTCCCCTCTAAAGACATGCTTGTTAGTTGAATTCATTTGAGTTTGTGTGTGTGAACAGGCCATGCAGTGCGCTCACGCCTTGCCAAGGGCTGATTCCTGCATTGCGACCCTGAAGAAATATTACGTTATATGACGGGAACTGTTGCATATAAATCAAGGAACTTTACGATTATTCTGTATAAGGCACTAGTGCACTGACATATGGAGCACCTTGGGGAAAATCTGTCGACTCCACTCAGACAATCAAGTCAAAGTCAGGTTCCAGGAGCTGGGAGCTATTAGTGCTGACTTCTGTGTTTGTCTGTCACTCGAATGGTGCAAATGTAAAACAAAAATGAAAATGGCGCCAGCTTCATAGCATACAAACTTTACACGTGTGATTCTCAAGTGACAACAAGCTTTCATTTACCTTCATTTACTTCATGTGGATTGTGGCACTGCCAACACCACAGCACTGTCACCAACATTACCTCTTATTGGTACAACACAATTAAAATGGCTTCCCCCCCCCCCCCCCCCCCACTTTAAGCAAACAGCAATAAATTACTGTTAACCTTTGCACTGTGTACCTGTGCTTGCTGAGAGTACTCTGCCCACTATGGTTCACTTCACATCAACATTTCAGCTCACCAGAGTAAATCAGAAATGAACAAATAGCACATTTTAAACGCTCGCTTGTTCTTAGAGCAGTGTATTAAATTACACTTGTCACTCCGTTCACTAAACTTACAATTACCTCGGTTTCTCTTTTACAAACTGAAGCCTTAAATTAAACCATATGACAAGGGTCGAGCATGGTAAAAGTAATACATTTCTCGCGTTAAATTGGAAGATGGTTTTGCTTTTATAAAACTGTCAAAAATATTTGGTTTTGAACATTACCTTACATTGCTAATATGAACATAAGTGACTTAAATTATAAGCTTTGAAAACCCCAAAACACTGGTAAGATCAGCAGTATAATAGTTCTATCTCTCTTTCTGTATGTGGGCATCCATCTTTTCTGCATTGAATTTACAGAAGGATTAAATAACCATACTGTCAATGAGCACCCCGCTGTCATTTACTCTACATACTGTAGACTGTGGCTGAATCGAGTTCAGGGTCACGGCGGGCTCTCTGGATGGCATCTGACTCTAGTCCACTCCATGGGCCACTTGTGTTCAGGGGGCCAGTTTAGAACAACCACTTAAACTAATCTGCACACATTTAGGAGAAAAGCCCACACAGACACAAAAAGGACAGAAATGCCACACAAATGGGAATCTGCGTCTCTGAAGGACTGGTGGTAATCCCACTATCCTCCTGCAGATTCACAGCAGCCCTGAGGGCAAAAGTTAAAATTAGAAATTCTTGATATAGAAAAGCAAGGAAAAATGAACACAGAGAGTGTACTCAAAGCATTGTGTATAAGTAGGTGCTTTCTGCCTGTAAAAACACACAAAACAAAAGAAAAGGTTTGGCGATTCACCCCATGTTCTTGAAGAAGGTTTGGTGGAAAGAAAGGTCTTCACAGATGTGAGCTCAAAACAGAACTGAATTGTATGGGAAAATGATTGACATATATAGCTGGTAGACCAGAAGTGACGTAATGGGGAGATGGAATTCTGGGAACTGGAAATGACATCAGGTGGAGGTGGGATCTTGAGGGCCGGAAGAGGAAGTGATGTCAGCTGGCTTCTGAGGGCTGGAAGAAGAAGTGACGTAGGTTGGCGTCTGAGACTCAGAAGTGGCTTCAAAAGGAGGTTTCATCAGCTGGCCTGCAGGTCAAAGAAGAGAAAGAGTTAGCGGGCAACGCCAAACCCCCATATTCAAGCCTGTAAACTGTCTCCCAAGTGCGTGTGTCACATGCCTAAATCTGTTATTTAATTCAATGAGTTACACGCAGTAAGTGCTTACACATACAAGTTACGTGCATACATAGAAGCGTGTAAGCGTTCAAGTTATTTATCCATTTTCTCCTCCTCTGTTTGCGTTTACAGCTGTAAGCGCTGTGCGCCCATCCAATATTACAGCGATGTGAGGATGTGCTCTTATGGCTGGCATAACTAGAAAAGAAAGATACAGCTCACCATATGAATCGGTTCATTCAATTAGGGTGCTTGTTATGCTTTGATACAATTAAGACCATTCTATCCATCTGCTGTCGAACCTTTTCACAGCCCTGAACTGCTTTAAATGGGTCGATAATGGATTTTAACAAATGGACATTCTACTTTGCTTTAAGAGGATGACAGTCACAATGATTCAATAAAATGACAAAGTTAAGAGACAAACACATGAAGGTGAAGAACTGTTCTGAAAAAAAATATACTTAACTAAATGAAAAGGAGGAAACCGCAAAAAAAACAAGGGCATAATCGATAGATGTGTGAATGTACAGTGGATTCAGTGAATATTCAGACCCCTTCAGCTTCGGCACACTTTATTGTGTTGCAGATTTAATTTTAAATGGATACAGACGCATTTTTGCCCTTCAGTTTGCACTCAGTCAGTCATAGTGACCCAAGTGAGCTAAACTCTCCCATTCCTTTAAGTATTCAGACCTCTAATTCAGTACTTTGTAGAAGACCATCCATCCAACAGGTTCTCCCATTTCAGCAGAGGACTCCTGAAGGTTTATTAGACTATTACATTTTGGTCACCTCCCTAACCAAGGCCCTTCTTGTTTAGTTACTCAGTTTTGCCAGTTGGCCAACTCTCGGAAGAGTCCTGGTGGTTTCAGACTTCTTCCATTTCACAATTATTGAGGTCACTGTGCTCTTGAGAACATTCAGAAAGGTTTGTAAATATCTAAAAATCTAGAACTAAAATCTGCCATTCATTTAAGTATTCCATCCATCCATTATCCAACCCACTACATCCTAACTACAGGCTCACGGGGGTCTGCTGGAGCCAATCCCACCCAACACAGGGCACAAGGCAGGAAGCAAACCCCGGGCAGGGCGCCAGCCGACCGCAGTCATTTAAGTATTCAGACCCCTAATTCAGTACTTTGTAGAAGACCCTGTGTCAGCAATTACAGCTTTGAGCCTTCCTGGGAAGCTTTGCCCACCTCGATTTGGGCAGTTTATTCCGTTCTTTCTGGCTGATGCTCTCAAGCTCTGTTACACTGAATTTGAAGCATCAGTAAAGCACCAACTTCAGGTCTCTCTGCAGATGTTCTATAGAGCTGTAGTCTGGGCTTTGCCTGGTCCCCTCAAGGACACTCAAAGACTTGTCCCAAAGCCACTGCAGCGTTGTCTTGGCTTGGTGTTTCAGGACATCGTCATATCATAAGGTGAACCATCATCCCAGTCTAAGTCTGTGTACACTCTGGAGCAGGTTTTCTTCAAGGACCTCTTGGTATTTGGCTGCATTCATCCAGTCTCCCTGCTTCTGCCACTAAGAAGAACCACTATAGCCTGATGTTGCCACCACTGTGCTATACCATAGGCAGGTGATGAGCAATGCCTGGTCTACTTCAGACATAGTGCTTGGAGTTTTGCCCAGAGTATTAATTTTCTGTCTCATCAGACCAAATAAATCTTTTCCCTCAAGTCCCCAGAGTCCAAGTGGACTGTCATCCACCTTTAACTCAAGAGTGGCTTCCATGTAAACACACCAGAGTAAAAACCTGGTTGATGGAGTGCTGCTGAGATGGTTATCCATTCAACAGGTTCAGCAGAGGACCCCTGAAGCTCTGTTAGAGTAACCATTATGTTTTTGGGCCCCTTCCTGACCAAGGCCCTTCTTGTTTGGTTACTAAATTTGGTAAGGTGGCCAACTCTCAGAAGAGTCCTGGTGGTTTCAGACTTCTTCCATTTCACATTTATTGAGGTCGCTGTGCTCCTGAGAACATTCAGAGCATTAGAAATGGTTTTATTCCCTTGCCCTGATCTGTGCCTCACCACCATTTAACTGCGGAGTTCTGCAGAGAGTTCCTTGGGCTTCATGGTTTGGTTTTTGTCCTGACATGCAGTGTGGATTGTGGGACCTTCTATACACAGGTGTGTGCCTTTCTAAATGATGCCCAATCCATTCAGTTTGCCACAGGTGGACTCCAGTCAAGTTCTTGACACATCTCAAGGAGAATTAGAAGAAGCAAGATGCATCTGATCACAGTTTGGAGGGACACATCAAAGGGTCTGCATGCTTACTGTACATAAATGAGATGAGATAAGAAATGTTACATCTCAATAAAATGTGCAGTAAGTGAAGGGCTGTTTTCTGAATCTGTTGTATCTCCTTCCATGTTACAGTTCTCTCCTCCATCTCATTTTGAGTGACCGCCACGCAATGCGAAAACAAAGTTGCACACAGAGTCATTTCTCTCCATAAATATCTAACACAAGTGCTTCAGGTGGACATCTGCTGTGCCACGCCAGATTGAAGCAACCTGCTGGAGGATCCAGAAACACAAACGGCACAGCAGTGTGACAGGGAATGATTCATCGTCTGTTTGGTCCATCAATACCTTTAAGTTCATTCATTAAGGTGATCTTTCAAAGTCAGGCATTTTATTGAATCAGCAGCACTTCATTTCCATGGAAAAAGTGAAACAAATGAATAAACCAATGTATGCTGGACTGAATCAAACTAATGGATTTGCAAAAAAAAAAAATAACCTTAGTGTTGTTTTCTATCAGACAAAGAGTAACGTCCTTTTGGAAAATGAGCTAACATAAAATTTAGAGGACAGTGCCGCCTAATTAAAAACAAGTTCTGCTTACTAATGACTGACAGCTTCTTAAACATTTTTTATTACAGCTTCAACATCACGTCTTTTGTGTATTTAAAAATCCTGCGACCCAGAACTAAATGAGTAAGCACAAAAAGCGTTCAGGACGTATTCAGACCCCTTCAGTGTTTTCACATTTTGCCATTGTGCAGCCTATCAGTTTTTACTTTTTTTATTTTTAATCCTCTTCTTCTTTCGGCTGCTCCCATTAGGGTTCGCCACAGCAGATCATCTTTTTCCATATCTTTTTGTCCTCTACATCTTGTTCTGTTACACCCATCACCTGCATGTCCACTCTCACCACATACATAAACCTTCGCTTAGGTCTTCCTCTTTTTCTCTTCCCTGGCAGCTCCATCCTTAACATGCTTCTCCCAATATACCCAGCATCTCTCCTCTGCACATGTCCAAACAACGCAATCTCACCTCTCTGACTTTGTCTCCCAACCGTCCAACTTGAGCTGACCCTCTAATGTACTCAATTCTAATTTTGTCCATCCTCGTCACACCCAGTGCAAATCTTACCATCTTTAACTCTGCTACCTCCAGCTCTGGCTCCTGCTTTCTGGTCAGTGCCACCGTCTCCAACACATATAACCTTCCCTTTCACTCTTGCTGATACCTGTCTGTCACAAATTACTCCTGACACTCTTCTCCACTCACTCCACCCTCCCTGCACTCTCTTTTTCATCTCTCTTCCACAATCCCCATTACTCTGTACTGTTGATCCCAAGTATTTAAACTCATCCACCTTCGCCAACTCTACTCCCTGCATCCTCGCTATTCCACTGATCTCCCTCTCATTTACACAGATGTATGTATTTATTTTTTTTTATTTTTAATATATTTGCAGAAATTTCTACAATCCAGATTTGCTTTGCCATTTTGGGGGTATTGATTGTTGCTTGTTGTGGGGAACAAATGAATTTGAGTAATTTTACCACAAGACTGCAACGTAACAAAATGTGAACGAGTAAAGGGGTCTGAGTACGTTCCAAGGCCACGAGGTCTGCTGTTTAAAGCTTAAGTATTTTTTTGCTGGTTTTATATGTACATATTTTGTTCTGTGTATTTTCATGTAAGGAACAACAAATGGGATCAGTGTGAGGATATTTAGTATTGTCCAAAGCATTTACGTGACACACATGCTGGCATGATGGCACTGTGCTTAAATCCCAACTTACAACAACAACAACAACATTTATTTATATAGCACATTTTCATACAAAAAGTAGCTCAAAGTGCTTTACATAATGAAGAAAAGAAAAATAAAGACAAAATAAGAAATTAAAATAAGACAACATTAGTTAACATAGAAAAGGAGTAAGGTCCGATGGCCAGGGTGGACAGAAAAAACAGAAAAAAAACTCCAGACGGCTGGAGAAAAAAAATAAAATCTGCACGGGTTCCAGGCCATGGGACCGCCCAGTACCCTCTGGGTATTCTACCTAACATTAATGAAATAGTCCTCTTTGTAGTTAGGGTTCTCACGGAGTCACTTGATGTTGATGGTCATACAGACTTCTGGCTTTTATTCCATTCATCATTGTTGGAACATCACGGTGCTTTGAGTAGATGGTGGTGGCACAAGCCACCACCAAAAGGATACTGGAAAAGGAAACAGAAGAGAGAGTAGGGGTTAGTACAGATTTTAGAGCCACCACGAATAGTTATTATAATGAGTTGGAGATATAGAGTATCAGGATTTTGATTACAGTGAAGTTATGAGAAGGCCATGTTAAAGTAATGTGTTTTCAGCAGTTTTTTAAAGTGCTCCACCGTATCAGCTTGGCAAATTCCTATTGGGAGGCTATTCCAGATTTTAGGTGCATAGCAGCAGAAGGCCGCCTCACCACTTCTTTTAAGTTTTGTTTTGCAATTCTAAGGAGACACTCATTTGAGGATCTGAGGTTACGATTTGGAATATAAGGTGTCAGACATTCCGATATATAAGATGGAGCGAGATTATTTAAGGCTTTATAAACCATAAGCAGAATTTTAAAGTCAATCCTGAATGACACAGGTAACCAGTGTAGCAACATCAAAACTGGAGAAATGTGCTCGGATATTCTTTTCCTAGTTAGGATTCTAGCAGCTGCATTCTGCACTCGTTGCAAGTGATTTATGTCTTTCTTGGGTAGTCCTGAGAGGAGTGCGTTACAGTAATCTAGTCGACTGAAAACAAACGCGTGAACTAATTTCTCAGCATCTTTCAGTGATATAAGAGGTCTAACTTTAGCTATGTTTCTTAAGTGAAAAAATGCTGTCCTAGTGATCTCATTAATATGCGATTTAAAATTCAGATTACAGCCAACAATTACCCCTAAGCTTTTTACCTCCGTTTTGACTTTTAATTCTAATGTATCCAGTTTATCTCTAATAGCCTCATTGTATCCATTATTGCCAGTCACTAAGATTTCAGTTTTCTCTTTATTTAACTTGAAAAAATTACTATTCATCCATTCTGAGATACAAGTCAGACATTGTGTTAGTGAATCAAGAGAATCGCGGTCATCAGGTGCTATTGATAAGTACAGCCGTGTGTCATCAGCATAGCTGTGGTAGCTCACGTTGTGCCCTGAGATAATCTGACCTAACGGAAGCATGTAGATGGAGAAGAGCAGCAGACCCAGGATAGAGCCTTGTGGAACACCATATCGGATATCATGTGTCTTTGAGTTGTGATTACCACAACTAACAAAGAATTTTCTCCCTGCCAGGTAGGATTCAAACCAATTTAAGACACTGCCAGAGAGGCCCACCCATTGACTAAGGCGATTTCTAAGAATAATGTGATCAATGGTGTCAAATGCTGCACTCAGATCTAAGAGGATGAGAACAGATAAATGGCCTCTGTCTGCGTTCACCCGCAAATCTACTACTTTAACGAGTGCAGTTTCTGTGCTGTGATCGGGTTCTAAAACCCGACTGAAATTTATCAAGAATAGCATGTTTATTGAGGTGGTCATTTAGCTGCATAATGACTGCCTTCTCCAGAACTTTACTTAAGAAAGGAAGGTTAGAGATGGGTCTAAAATTTTCAAGAGCAGAGGGGTCGAGATTATGTTTCTTAAGTAAGGGTTTAACTACAGCAGTCTTAAGACAGTCTGGGAAGACCCCCGTATCTAATAACGAATTTACTATGTCAAGAACATTATCAATTAGCACGCCCGATACTTCTTTGAAATAGTTTGTTGGTAACCTAGCCACCAATTGTGTTGAGTTTCCTCTTGTAAATATTTCTCACTTCTTTTTTCTCTGTGTATTAAACAGATGTTATTTTAGCTTATGTGACTACTGGAAGGTGACCCAGTCCTGAGTAGGTGTGTGTATGCATGAGCTGGACTGGCACTTTATTCATGACTGGTTTCTGTCCCAGCAAGGCAAGGCTGTAACTCTCCATATCTCTAAAATTAGGAGAAAATGATAGAATGGCAAAAAATGCTGCGTATACTGGACCCAAAAGAAGCAGAACGTGGTGCCCACTGGCTAAGTTGTTAGCGCTAAGACACTGAGTGGGCTGCTTAGGGTGCATTAATTTGTGACCCACATTAACTCCAATGTGTTATTGCAAATTAGATGGTGGTGGATCTTTACCTTATAACTTCATTCAACCTCAGTTTACAGACGTCTGGTGACCGGGCAGACCATACCAATGAAATCAAGTCACTTACATGTCCTTAGAAGCTTTCTGGCATAAAACATTATACCAATGAAGAAAAAAATCAATTTGAAGGTGAGAACACAAATAACCAGAGAGCAAACGTTAATTTCAAATTTTAGGCAGGAAACGGAGCCATGACCACACGTTTTCAAAACAACAAAGGAACAGCAGCGTTACGGTTTGGGGTGAATCCAATCTTGAACAAGTAGGAAGTGCCCGGACGCTGACCTTTATACACTCGACCGGTGATGTCACGCGCTACACACTTACGGTGGACCTTTATTAGCAGCCGTCAAGAAATAACCTTTAAAAGAGAGCCACTCATGAGCAGCACAGCATGGCATCAAAGTAGTGCATTACTTCCTGTTAATGTTGTTAACAATATTTCAAGTACAAAAACAAATATGACCATGAAAGTCCTTCAATTCCAATACCTCCTAAAACTAAATTTCAATAGTTTTTGAGATTTAAGGAGAAATTACAAAATATCAAAAACAAAATTCTGCTCATGACAAAGGTGTGTTTTACTATAGCCAGAATTCTTTCCCTGGCTTTTTATTCAAATCTTGTCTTTTAAATATATATTTTTTTGTTTTGTTTTTGATTATGTATTAGTCTCCTAGTTTATGTATTTTTCTGAATATTGTACTATTTTTTTCATTTTACATTACTGCTTTAACTTCACTATGAGTGAATTCATTCTTTATGTTATTGTTATGCTTTGTTGAGTCGAAGGGGGCAGGTCCTCTTGAGAATGCAGCTGTGTGACCACCCCCAGGAAGTTCTTTAAGTATTTTTTATTTTGTTTTATTGGACTCTTCAAAAGATTGCAGTTTCTGAGGGATTTGCTACTTGGATCACATACTTAGTTTTGTTTGTTTTAAGGCTTGCCTCATTTTTTTTTCTCTTTAAGGTCTTTTTTTGGAATTCTGGTAATATATCTTTAAGTATAAAAGAAACTTTGTTTTCATCATTGTGGGCCAGGTGTTTGTAACTGAATATTAAAGTTTTGACCATTTTTGGTTGGACCTGCTTCTTAATTTTGGGGGCCAGGCTGATTTTGTCGGTAGGCCTCATTGAAGCCTTCAGGCCCAGCTTTTTTTTAAAGTGAAGCCCTTTTTGAGTCTTAAGAGCCTGGTAGAGCATAACATGTGGCAATTTAACAAACATAACAAAAAGTATTAAATAATTGTTATGTTATAGATAAACCTGATTATCAAGAACTGACAAGTAAGATGGCCTAAATATGCAATAGAAATCTATAACAATACACCAGTACATATACAAAAAGATCAAAATCCACAAATCCCAAAACATCAGAACTGAAGCATAAAATGTAAAACACTCCGTCTCCTCAGAAGAGATCTTTGCAGATGCAGTAAGGTGCAGTTTTTGAGCACTTTGGGTGTGCAGCTCTTCCCTCCATTATTATTATTGGCATAGTTAGCATTGACCAGTGAATAAGAGTCGCCACAGGAGCAAAAGACGGAAGAGTGAGAGGCAGGGCCCTGGAGAGGACCAGCCTGCCACTACAGAGAAGGGCACCCGTTTGCCCACACTGCCTTCAAGTGGCACATCCTGGTCTCAAATATGACTCCTGTTCTGCACAGCACCTGTTGGGCTCATCCTCTGTCTGACCCTCCTTAAGCACCCTTTGTCGTGTCTCAGTGATTGTTCCAGTCACTGCATATGTACTAGGGAAGGTCAACATTTTTTTGCAATAAACGTATATTAATTAGTATCAAAACAACCAAAAAAGAAAAACTAACAAATGCAGCCCTCAGATCAAGCACCACAAAAGCTTTTGTATACGCTGAGAAAAAAAATGTTTTCAGCCGGTGACAAACCACGCGTATCTGTCATCTCAAGGTTACTGAGAAAACAAAGGTCTTTAAAAACGTCTTTGAGGGATTCGTAAAAAGTGGAGCAAGGTTAGGAATGTGAGGTGCACGTTGTAAGATCTCAAAGTGAGACGTTTCAAGTCAGCCAGGAGCAGGAGTGGGGATGGGGGACACTGTTATGCTAACAAAACCCCACAGGTTAGTATATGGCTATGTATGGGAAAATGACTTGGGTGATGTGCATTGCTATTGTGTTTTACTAAAGACCCAATATTAATATTTTTCTTATTGTCTGTGTTTAGATTGTATGTTCTTTCAGAATCTGCATGGGCACCTGATGCTACTTGGATAAGCTACGGGCGTTTGGCTCTAAACTGTATAGAAGGGGTTCTATAAGGGAGAAATGCACTGTATACGACAGTCATCCCAATTTATGTAAAGGAATTGTCAAAAAATATTCAATTCTGTGATATTAACCAAGAGTTCCACCTGAATGCAAAATGTCACGTGCCTCATATGTTCATAGTTTGTGAGAAAACCGCTACAATTGAGCGTATTGTTTCAGCAACATGTGGCAACTGAATTTGGAGTGGAGGAGGAAATCTCTGTGGCTGACATTCATTCATGACTTCAATGTGTGTACTGAGATGCCTGAATGAGAGCTATCAGAGTCAGAAGGAGGGTTAAGCACTTTAAAGAAATCACCGATTAGCCTGTGAACTGCCTCTGAAATGATGACTGCTGTAATATGCTTGTTTTGTACATGTGTTTCTCATTTATTTAGTGTTTGGGAGTTCTAGGAATCAATTCCCATTGTTTGTTTGTATACAGAGCAGACGCCTATTCAAGGGAGTGTTTATTAGGAGTGAAATTACAAAGGCTATTTTAGGCCTCCTGTCTGAGGAGTAGTGAACCCCACTGTATTCGCTTCACCTCGAGTTCGACGAGATCAACGAAATGTTAGGGAACTTTGTCAAACTCAGCGAAATCTATTAAAGCCAATTGGGAAGGACAATCTCAATTAGTTTTGAGTGGATTATAATGGTGCAGTGGGCTGTCCTGACCTAGGGATGTGTCTGCTGACTAGGCTGGACCGATTATTATGGCCAAATAATGACCTGAGGTGTAAGACAACTGTGCCTTCTTGTGATAAAATTCACTGAATTAAACATCAGAACAGTAACTTTTCTTGCTAACAGTGACAACAGGAGCAGGAAGCATGGAATCACTAAGGCTTGGCTCCTACAGATTCCACAGCAGTGCTCACCTCTTTTGAAATGAAAAGTACAGCTTGTGTTTTTTTTCCCTGACATGCTGGCTTACTCACTGCTGCTGCTAACAAATGAGCACAGTACTCCACAGGTACTATTATTAAAGTACAATCTGTGATTGTAAATTTATTAGTTACTGCATCCTTTCACTTGTGGCAATCAACTTTAGTTACGTGTCCTATTATACTTGCTGAAAAATCAGGCCCTAGCCTAGTGTTACTTGATTATGTTTAGCTTTTTTTTAAGTCGGTTTCCTCCCACAGTCCAAAGACTTGCAGGTTAGGCGCATTGGCGATCCTAAATTGTCCCTACTGTGTGCTTGGTGTGTGTGTGTGTGTGTGTGTGTGTGTGTGTGCGCCCTGCGGTGGACTGGCACCCTGCCCGGGGTTTGTTTCCTGCCTTGCGCCCTGTCTTTGCTGGGATTGGCTCCAGCAGACCCCCGTGACCCTGTAGTTAGGATATAGTGGGTTGGATAATGGATGGATGTACTGTAAGTATAGGGGGCACATTCAATGCTCTAAGAAGGTAACTTCCTAAGCCACTCCCCTTCCAGGCCACATCTATCTATCTATCTATCTATCTATCTATCT
>JANRMT010027041.1:39630020-39657011 GCA_026402145.1 Polypterus bichir lapradei | reverse complement strand
CTATCTATCTATCTATCTATCTATCTATCTATCTATCTATCTATCTATCTATCTATCTATCTATCTATCTATAGTATATAGTTCATTTATTTCTATCTATCTATCTATCTATCTATCTATCTATCTATCTATCTATCTATCTATCTATCGATCTTTCTTTCTTTCGCCACCCTGCTTCAGCCCTATTGCCTGCTAGCAGTGCCCTCTCTTCTGCACTGGCATGATGGCCATGATGGCCTTGCCGTTTCTCCCTGAGTCTTTGTGGTCTTTCCTCTGGTCTGTCCCACCCGTTTTCTCCTACAATCCTCTTATCCGCCACATTTGAACCTGTCTGCATTACCTTTGTGACTAACGAGCCAATGAAACTTCATGCCATTATTCCACCATCTGAAGGTGTTGCTGCCAAAGCACTTGACTTTTCTTGGATTGTGGGGAGTTGTAGTGTAAAGTTTCAAAAATGGTACGGTCTCATCAAAGCACACAGTGGTATTTTACCCCCAGGCCTACCGCTATAAATAAGAAGTAATTACAAGCTGCAGTGCTTTTTGTTTATGTGCAAGCATTGAGAGAGAAAAGGAGCTTCCTTTTCATTTAATTTAATTTTTTTTCTGTTCAAGAACCGGACCTAGTTTCTTTTTTTTAAAGATATGCACCCGCTATCCAAAAGAAAAAAAGCTAGCAAAGCCTTTTGTAGCCCAATGCACAAAAACTGTCACTTATTTTGTAAAAAGAATTATATGTGGGTAAATTAAATTTACAATTCAGCATTTGGTTAAGAAAATTTGACATACAACTGCACACATATAAACTTTTTAAGATGTGATGACCACATAGCTCCCATGGAGAAAAGTGCAAGCTTACTGATAATCATCTTATACTTTGATCAGAATATGGTTTTTTAATTGGGCCTGCAAGTAAGGATTTGTGTTTAAGAGCCAAGGAGTCAATCCCAGGAGGAAGATGAGCCATGGTGGGCACTAAAAGTGAACGCGATTTGGTGCCAGAAGTGGTATGTCCTGTTTTGAGGGCTGCATAAAAGGCGGTTTTGGTGCAATGACCACCCTCCTGGATGATGGTGATGTTGCAGGGGCTTCCAGTAGTTGATCTTTATCTTAGTTTGGTCTGTAGTGGAGGGTAAGGTGATGGGCAGGGTTTAAACCTAGCTGGAGGGCATGCTAAGGGTGGGCCTGAATTCAGGTAAAACAGGTGCAATGAAAATATTTTACTGTGTAAGAGGATTTGCTTTGATTCCCTTTGCCGTGAATAAATTGTCCAAATGTTCAGAAGCACATCATTTATTCTGAAGAAGATTTCAAGATTCCCCTGTTGGTTGTTCAGTGTTTGGTTTCAGATGTGTTCAAATAAACAATCCTACTATCCATCAGTAGATCTTTCCATCTGTTGTTAACCAGCAACTCTAAAGGTGGCATCAGCATCAAGGCAGGGACCAGTGCTGGATGGGATGGCACTCCATCCCAGGGCCTTCTCGTTCACTGCCAGCTTAACACACAATTCTTTGAGATGTACAGAAAACTGGAATAACTTGTAAAATGATGAAATAGAAGGGGGCCACTGTGCCTCCCTAAAATGGGCTTCAAAAAGGGGCCACTCAGCAAGCAATTGACGAGGTTCCACTTCAGCACACGTACTTATTAGTTATACAGACTGAAAATATTTTTTGCTGCACTGCACCTATTTACAAAAGCATTCTTGTTTAGCTTGGTTAAGGAGATTGGCGACGTGTTAGGTGTTGGTTAGAGGTGCAAGTAAGAGCTGCTCTGTACACGCCACGGCTACCGCAAATATCTTGAGATGGGGACGCCAGTGTTTCTTCCAGTTATTTGCAAAATATTCATATTGTGATGAAGAGAATACCTGCCTTTTTGTACCCTTCTTAGTTGTACCCTTCATGCATAACAAGGCCTGTGTTGTTCTGTTGTGAACAAAGATCGCTGTTTGACGTTCCCGCTGCCCAGCCATTCCACTTCAAAGCCCTCTCCCAGGACTATAATATCACAAAGATCATTGTATGGAGATGTCACCGGGGATATAATGTCAACATGGCCCTAATGTCAGAACACGATACTGATGCGTTGTAATGGTGTGTTAACCACACTCACTATGGGTTTCAAAAGTAATGGTGCACATGCATGGCGTAATCTGAACCTCCAGTGGCGTGTCATGTGCATGCGGCGGCCCTCCCTCCACTGCCTGCGCAGGAGACAAGGCCGCCTTCTAAGGGCTTTTGTTAACCCTTGTCTACTTTTGTTCGCCACACTCTTACCTTTTACAGTTTTACTTTTATTGTAAAGGCTATCCCACCCTTATAATGTATCGGCTGCCTTGTGAGTGATGGTGTAGCACATCACAGCTCGGCTGAAGTTACTGATTTGCGTTCTGTGGGTTTGAAGCAGAAATCCTGCTGCCTATTCACTGGATTGCGTATTTTTATTTTGGTGGGTGTGATGCGAATGAAGGAGCATTTGAGATAATAAAGTCTGCTGCATGTACCTCCTAGGAGCAGTCAGGGCGGTGATTGCACATGCAGAGGTATCACTCACTTTCTGGTGTTGTTTGCTGGTCGGCATGGCGTCTGTTTGTCAAACATTCAGCCTGTTTGCCCAGTCAATGGCTTTGTTTCTCATTTGGTTTGTTTCTTACTGTTTGAGGCAAAAAACAACAGGCGGCCTGTCTGAAGTACCACTGAGTCTCATGGGTAACGTGATAAATAAGGAAGGAGAGCCTGCACGTTTGGACTTACTGGTGAAGGTGGAGTGGCCTAGTGGGTAATGTGCTGGACTGTAGAGCAACGCCTGCTGGTTCTTTTCCAATTCCTGTGTCAGCATGTGCAGGAAACTCACTTAAGCTGCACGCCTTCATTTATTTGCTGCACATATCCATCTGTTCATTAATTCAGTGATGGGCTGACTTTGTTTAGTGTCAATGATACAAGTGCAGTTCCTGGCAGCATCAAACATTAGGCAGAACCCAGCCCTGGATGGACCACCGTAAACTTCAAGCATCCACTCACTGAGCGCATTATTAGGAACATCTGCTCATCCGGGTATTTGGCACACTGAACTAATCCCTGATGGGTTATCTAATCAGCCAATCAGGTGGCAGCAGGCCAATGCAAAAATCCAGGAGCTTCAGGTAATGTTCACATCAAACGCCAGCATGGGGGGGAATGTGATCTCAGCGATTTCAACCGTGACATGATTTATGGTGGCAGATGGGCTGGTTTGAGTATTTCTGTGACTGCTCGTCTCCAGGGGTTTTCATACTCAATGGAATTTAGAGTTTACTCAGAATGATTTGAGAAATAAAAAACACCCAGTGAGTGTCAGTTCTGCAGACAGAACCATCTTGTTGATGAGAGGAGAACGGCCGGACCTGTTCAAGCAGACAGAAAGGCTACCGTAGCTCAGATATCCACTCTGTACAACTGGGTGGAACAGAAAAACATCTGAGAATGCACACCATGTCATGAGGCGGAGGGGCTACAACAGCAGAAGCCCATGTTGGGTTCCATTCTTGTCAGCCAAGAGCAGAAGGCCAAGGCTTCAGTTGGGCACAGGTGCACCAAAAGTGTAGAGCTGAAGAATGGAAAAATCTAACCTGGTCTGATGAATCTCGATTCATCTTGATGGTAGGCTCAGAATTGGGTACTCACATCATGAATCTATACATCCAACCTGCCTTGTGTCAACAGTCCAGTCCTGTGGTGGTGGTGTGATGGTGTGTGGAATGTTTTCTTGGCACACTTTGATGCCATTAATATCAATTAGTCATCACTTGAATGCCACAGCCACAATTTACCAATATGACATGATAATGCACCAATGTCACAAAGCACAAGTCATCTCAAACTGGTTATCATGAACATGACAAGGAGTTCAGTGCTCCTCAGCTGCCTTCCCAGTCACTGGATCTGAATCCAACACCTTTGGAATGTGGATTGGCAAAATGAATGTGCAGCGGCGAAATCTGCAGAAATTGCATGATGCTGTCAGGTCAACATGGATCAGAATCTCAAAGGAATGGTAGCAACATCTGGTGGAATTGAGTGCTATTGAGATAGGAGGCCATTTTGAGAGCAGTGGGGGGTCCTACCCAGCCTTAGTATGCCGTATGTCTCCTTGTACCCAAAAAAACCAAATTTGGACTCCATGTTTAATAAATGTAAATGAAGTTGGAGCACAGAAGAAACTACAAGGTGATTTGAGTGGAATACCTAAATGCATGTGGAGTCGACTGTTCTGTTCCTCTTCTGAAAGCCAGTCCTAATTACCTCCCAGGTAACCACACTGCCATGGAGGATTTTTACACTCAGAATTCTGGACCAGGGTGAGAAGAGACCTCAAGGTCTGGGCCACTGGGTCCATTGCACTATTCTGTCTTATAAGGAAGAAAGACCTGCTAGGCTTCCCCACCAGACTCCATTTATTTCCAGGGCAGGCAGTGTGGTGTAGCGGTTAAGGCTTTGGACCTCAAATCCTGAGATTGTAGGTTCAAATCCCACTACTGACCCTGAGTGACCATGAGCAAGTGACTTGACCTGCCTGTGCTTCATTTGGAAACCCCAAAAGAAATGTAACCAACTGTATCATAAATGTTGTAAGTCGCCTTGGATAAAGTTGTCAGCCAAGTAAGTAAATGTCATGCTTCCCTGAGAAACGTTCTACACAGGAGAAGGTTGATAGATGCAAGATAATCAGACATTTCTGCTTGATTCCAAAATTTGAGGTCCATGTTGGATCTATCTATGAAGGCGACGTCACCCCACAGGTTGCTTTATATCGCTATGTCTTTTGTAATTGTAAGAGTTAAATTGGTCTCATTTTAGCAGCCTGCAAAAGCATCCGAAAGAACAGGATGAAGACAGAGTTGGCTGGGGGGCAGGGAGTGGGGAGGGGGGGGTTGGTAAAAGAAACATTTG
Organism: Polypterus bichir lapradei; assembly: GCA_026402145.1. Taxonomy (NCBI): domain Eukaryota; kingdom Metazoa; phylum Chordata; class Cladistia; order Polypteriformes; family Polypteridae; genus Polypterus; species Polypterus bichir. Next base: position 39,652,072 of record JANRMT010027041.1, on the reverse strand, counting down.
GAAATGGAAACCTGAGAGAAATAGGTTTGTGATGAAATTTGATAAAAAGCAATTGAGTCAAAGCATGCCACAAGGACAAAGAAAGTAGAATAACTGAACGGCGGCAATAGGGCAGAAAATGCACCTGGGAGTTTGCCTATTTAGGAGACAGCGGCTAAAAACTCGAGCAGTCTTTAAAAGGGCAGGTGCCGATTCTATACAACCTATGAACCTCGACAAAGTGAGCCGCGCTGTGGAATCTGAAATCAGGTTCAACTCTATTTGTCTATTGAACCTTGCCACTGTATTTGTCTCTAATTTTATTGTGATGATAGATTTACTGACCAGGGAGGGTAAAGGGACTGAGCTCCATATCTCCTTTTAGACCTGAGCATTAAATATCCAGCTGAAAACTCTCCATCCACCCTTGAAATCGCTGTGCTTAATGTAATTCACTGAACTCTCAGACTGGGTGCTCAAAATGACAAGAAAATCTTAACAGCTGGAGAAAATATTTTGTACTCTTTTTCTGCCTAATTTGGAGCATTCAGCATGGGCTCGGCGTTGACAACAATTTTTGTGTGGCCACTGCCAGACACTGAATTTGTCAAATACTCACACAAAATTTTGTCAACAGCCTTCTGTTAGCCCCTGCGTAAATGACTTTAACTCCTTATAGGCTAAGTGTCGGAGTGATTGAAAAAGAATCGTGCTCAGTTAGTTCTTAAAACTGTCCTGCTGTGCCCGTTAGGTCGCCATCTGAACCCCGGATGTGGGCAGTTCATAGGGTGCGCTTCGTGGGGCACCCCATCACAGCCAGTTGTTTCCAATAGGAAGACAGTTCCTGTCTGAACTCCTTACTTCGTATGATTATGTAGAGTGCCTTTCAAGACGTATTCCCCCCCTGTGGAAGATTTCATATTTTATTATTATACAACATTGAATCCTAGTGCATTTGATTTGGCATTTTTGACACTCATCAAAAGAAAAGACTCTTTAATGTTAGAGTGTAGACAGATCTCTGTAAAGTGGTCCAAATTAATTCTTCACAGATATGAGGTTTTATAACTATTCACCCCCTTTAATATGACAGATCTAAAGCATCACTGGTGCAGCCAACTGCTTTTAAAAGTCAGTATTTAGTAGATGTCCCTTTAGCAGCCATGACAGCTTTAGGTCTGTTCACACAGGCCTCTGTTTCTTTATCACCTTTGCACATCTGGAGGCCGACTTTTTTCCTGATTCTTCTTTGCTAAAACTGCTCAACCTCTGTCGGGCTGTCATTGTGTCTTAGAATCCCAGAATTGCTGGATGCTAATCACAGAGCCTTTTTCCTAAGAACTTTGTATATAAGAAAGCGTGTGAGCAGAGGGCGATGCTTTCAGTTTCATTTTGTGGCTCTTCATCTCTTTTGTTTCTCTCAACTTAAATACTTAGTTCTCCCTTTGTGCTCGACTCACCCACGTGCATACCGACCTCTCCCTGAGTTTTCCTCCTTTGATTCTGATGTGTCATCTGGCACAAAATGAGTGCTGTTTGAGATGGAAACATCCGACACTACGTGAGCCTAACATGAAAGTGTCGCATCAGGACGGCATGACCACTATGGCTGTGATTTAGAGTTTCTGACAGATTTAGGCATAAAGGAAGTACTTGTACACTGATAAGCGACAGTTCTTTGACTTGAGTCTTCTTCCTCCATTCTGTGTGTGTATTTAATTCCTTCTCTATCCAAGTCTTTAGAATCCTGATTTACCAGATTGTGCACTAAACCGAGACACATGGGCTATTATTTAGACATTTAGACACCACCTCTGACCTTTAGTGCTGTAGAGGTTAGTTGTCCAGTATTATGTGAAACTAAGTGGAGATGGTAATATTAGGGCCAGGGTTCAAATGAAGGTTCAGCCGATTCTTATGGGCAGTGTAATGTTCACCTAGTAGATGTTAGACATAGCAGCTGTGGAAGGAATCGTACAGTTATGTGAAAAAGTAAGAACAAATTCCCCCATGGAATTTGTTGACTTTTTAAACATATTTGAACAGGCAAACATTAGGTCCTCATGCAAGCAGTGCCTACAGATAAAGGGGATCTACATGAACGAAGTACACATAAGATGAAACGGTGTATTCATTCTCAATCTAAGAGAACAAAACTGCAGACTTGTCACATGGAAAAAGTAAGTCCATCCCTTCATTTAGCCCCCCCTCCAATTCAAATCCATACAGTTTGGATGAGGTGGTCCAGATGAGGGGCCAGTGATTAGGACCTCCTTAGGGAGTATGCAGATGGACGTGTTTTATTTAACGTGCAGATGTTTGATGGCCTGGTCTTCTCTTAGCTATTAAAGTGTGTGGTGTCATCATGTCAAGATCAAAAGAACTCTATACGGCCCTCAGAAAGAAGGCTGTGGATGCTTATGAGTCTGGTAAAGGATTTCAGAAGGTCACCACATTATTTAGTCCATCATTCCAATGCATGGAAAATCATCTAAAAGTGGCATTGATTTCAAACAGCTGATCGGTTGTTCAGGGCTGGCCATCCCAGCAAACTCAGCCCAACAGCTGACCATTTCAAGTTTTATTGCCAGATCTGCATGTAACTCTTGCACAGGTTGGTGTCAAAGTGTGCACATCTACAGTACAAGCAGACACAGATTGCACAAATTTGACCTGAACGTGAGGTGTGTCAGAAGAACACACAAGCAAGACTACAGTTTGCCATTGAACATCCAGATCTTCCAGAACAATGTGCTCTGGACAGGGGAATCAAAGAGTGTGATGTTTAGCCACAGTACCAGCTGACATGTTTGGCACAAACTGAAGACCACATTTCACAAGAAGAACCTCATAGCAACTGTGAAGCATGGCGGCAGAAATGTTCTGGTTTGGGATTGTTTGCTACCTCAGGGCCAGTGCAGCTTGCAGCCATCATCATGCCCACCGTTACTTCTCCATCCTGTCAAAGTGAGCTTGAGGAGACTGTGAAACTGAAGGAATTCAGCAACAGAATTCAAAATGCTTATAGCTCTGGGAATAAAAGAGTTCTTACAAATCTGATTCTCTTTACCCCTTAGAATCTAAACGTGCAGCCTGATGGCAACAAATGAAACTTGGATGGCTACTGTCTGATAGGTTCGAGTTGGCCTTCTTCCTCAGTGACTGTTCATACTTACTATGTCATAGACAGAAAGAATAGAAAATGGCATAAAAATCTGATAATTAATTCAAAAATGACAAAAAAAAAATAGAATAAGCCTTGGTTGTAATATAACACGAGGCAATGAATCAGTGGCTGCCCACCACAGAACGTAAAAAGTAACAGAAGAATATAAAAAAAGTAGCAATAGAGACAATGGGCACCGCTGTAACGTCCTCCATAGCTGTCACATGGGTCAGTTCTGTCTGGTTAAGTCATTGGTCATTTCATGTCACCTTTTGTGCCTCCTTCTGGTTCCTGATAGTGCCCTGAAGTTCGCAGAAAAGCCACAGCAGAGCCCCCCCAGGCTACTAGAATTTGCTGAAGAGCACAGTGCCATGGGTTGCATTTCAAAGGGGGGGTTCATCACGCTCCTCAAGTCTGTTTTCAGTTTTTACTGCTTTGACTGTTTTTTTTTTTTCTAACTGCGGGCGGTTAACATGAAGGTGCGACTGCCAGTGAATGAGCAGCTCCTTATTTACATCTGCGTCTGTTTATTATTAATGATCTCACTCCCTGTTTTTTAAAATGCAAAGCCAATGGCAGCCTGCTCTGTCAATTAAAAGGCTTGAAAAGGGCCCAAGTTTACTAAACGTCTTCAGAAAGCAATGCATCAGACTGAGATAAATCCTGAAAAGTGAGAGTTCCAGTTGAGTACGGTTACATTAATGCATCATCAAGCCCTGCTAATCGGGGCTTAAGCCGAACCCACAGGGCATTGGGTGCACTGTAGGTGTCAGTGCTGGACAGTCCACACTCTCTCGCACTGTCCATTTTAGTCTGACCTGGAAGCCTGTGGCATTAAAACTGAAGTCCCAACTAGGATATGGTGAGTACATGCAAACAGCACACATATCCAAGTTTGAAGGCATTCCCTCAGAGCAGTGAGGCAGCGGCACTAGCCGATGTGCCATCCTGTGCCATAAGAGGCTTGAATGAAGCTCTGATTAAGAGATTAGTTACAATGAAAGCCAGCGGCCCCTGCAGCTCTCCACGGAGCCGCTCTCCTCTGTGGGCTGTTGTTTATGATTAATACTGATGATCACCATCAGAAGTGACAAGCCAACCTGAATATCGAGAGATTTCGGGTACTTAAGCGTGGCATCCATGTGTAAAGGGTTAATGAAGCCCAGATGCAGCGTGTCTGACAGTCTTCTGCTCAGATTGACTTGTTTTCTTGCTTTTCTTCTTTTCCCACTAATGGTGACCAAAATATTTCTCGCTCGCAGCTTTTGTTTTCCGCTTGAAGACCCCTGCTTGACTCTATTAAGCCCTCTCCCTTCTATCTCCTGTTGAAAACGGGATATGTGAAAAGCCGGTTTTGTGAGCAGATTAAAGACAATGCGGTTCATCTCTCGTCTTCTAAAATTCAGGCAGCAGGTTTTAAAGCACAAAGGTGCAGATCCCCGCATTTCTAGCAGCACAGCAGGAGTCCCTCTTTGCCCAAATCAAAAACCAGTTGCAATCCAAAGCCCAGGCACCACGTTTCACCAGTATTTGGCAGTCAGGCTCTGAAAGGGACACAAATTCGAAAAGAGAGCTGCAAATAACTTGAGTTGTTTTGGCATCATCTGACAACTGTAAGAGCGTCTCACAACACATAGTGGCACCTCTGAGCCACTGGAGTAACAGAAGCCCCGGCTATCCGGTTACAGAGGGCTCTCTGGTGCAAGTGTGCCAACAACACACAACAGGAGAGTGTGGTGCCACGCTAACTTGGAAACAGGGACAACAAGGGGACGCCACAGAGGATACCATTACTGTCAGAGTTAGATCTTCAACAGGATTTGCCTCAGACCTTTTAATTTGATTTAATCCAATATTGATACAAATTACACGCTTAGCCTGTCAGTTGATGATTACAGTTTTAATTTTACTTTACAGTTACAGAAATAAGGAGACAGTTCACACATTCTGGGCTCAAGTTGAAAATTGCAGGTTCACTCGGGGGGCATCAGCATGCAGTCCATAACAACAAAAAATGGACTCTATAAATATAAAAGTCAATGTATGTGTGTGTGTGTGTGTATTGTAACATAAAGGCGCTATATAATAATAATAATTCATTACATTTATATAGCGCTTTTCTCAGTACTCAAAGCGATACCGGGATACCGGGAAGCGAACCCACAATCTTAGGCGCCTGGCCCGACACATAAGTCACGTATAAAAAAAAAAAGAAACTTTTTATTTTTCGTCACCTGTGAGGCACGTCTGCCCCGTGACCCCCACAGGCACAACACAGTCCCAAGTACACCAAATAAAGCACACCACACTTTTCTTCCTCCACCTCTCCTACTCACTCTGGCCCTTGAGTGGCGGCTGCTGGCCCCTTTTATAGTCCACCCGGAAGTGCTACAGGTGGTTGACTGCCGAGTTCCAGCTGCACTTCAGCTGCAGCACCCCCAGGCGGTGCTTGCGGGACCCAACAGGGCTGCACCTAACTCCAATTCCCATGGAGCCCTGCGGGAAACCGAGGCACCGCTCCAACCCAGGGGGGCTGCCATCTAGCGTCCAGGGGGAGGTATTGCACAGTCCATATAACGAAGGGGCATGGACCCTGGCCGTCTGCCACAGTATGTATGTATGTTCCAGCATCACTTCTGAACGGCTGGAGTAATTTTCATGAAACTTGGTACACGTGTTTCTCATTGGTCGATTAAAAATACTTTAGGGTGAAATCAGCCCTAACCCACCCCCTTGTGGGTAGGATGAGGGGTGATCTTGCGGTATTGTATGCATGTTATCATCCAGTTGACACTCAGAATGACCACCAGAGGGCGAACAGGAGGTGACTGCCAGCATTCTGTATGTTTGAGCACCAGCGTCCGCCTGAGTTGGCCGGTTCTGAGCGTCAGCTGGAGTGATAACATGCATACAAGACTGCAAGACAAGCACATCAGTGAGTCTTCATTGTTAACTTATTTTTATTTTTAAAGTTGTTTAAAATGTTTTTTATTATATTTTTCTCAAACAATTAAAAAAAACACTTTATTTTCCTCCAGGGCAACACCGGGTATTTCAGCTATGTGAGCTAGTATAAAATAAATCTTGAAATTTTAACAACATTTGATCAAGTCGGAATAAACAAGGGAGCGGATTATGTGTGATACTTTTATAAACTGATATTTCTTTTCCAAAAATCTTTTATACAAATCTAATTATATGACTATTATTTCCTTCATTCATGTATTCTGTTTATTCTTATTTAGCACATTTCCACTTAAGAGACAACACGTTATGGCTACTAGGTTTTCACTTAAAAACACTGACATTGGTCTCCATTTTTGTGTTTCTTTCTCACTACCCCAACATTTTTCATCTCTGAAAATGGAGACTTTTGAAAACGCTCTCCAGAATTGTGTACTTTTGAAAACGCTGGCTTGGTTTGGACGAGTGAAAATGCAGACGTTTATGAACACAGACTGTAATCGCTCTCTGATTTGTTGGTGCTTATTATTTAGCTCTTCCCTGATTGGATTCTGCTTATTACAACATCTCATTCTCTGATTGGTCAGCCTTCATGTAAGAAAATCCCATATTCCAAAACAGCAGACATAGAAGAATTGCTTTCTGTTGTGCTTGTTGTGTTTCTCACACGTACACATCTGAATTGTGTTTTGTACAGTTACATGCAGAAAAGACAAACAATTTACCAGTTGCTACAGTTTGGTGATAAGTCCTGTCACTGGCGGCATTACCTCCCGTTCAAGGATTTTATTTAAAATTTTATAAGACCTAGTGTAGATGATACTTTGATAAATGATATAAAATCACTTGTGTGGACAGAGGTCTTTTTCATTTTAAAACACCATTTTTTAATGAAAACATAGTTGTATGGATAAAGCCTAAGGTGTAGGTTAGCTGAATTTGGATTTCAAATTGGCCCTGTAGATCCTGCGATTATTCTCAGATTGATTGTCCCCGAGGATTTTTTGTGAGTGCAGCAAGGACCAGAAATTGAAAATGTACACCAAAATTCTTAGTGAGGGACAGGCAAAGGTTCAAAATTGTCATATCAAAGCGTAAGGCTGCCAAAACCAGAGAGTAAAATGAAAGTCGGAGGCTGAGGGCAAAAACTAGTTTAAAAATGAAAAGCAAAACCTGATGCTAAGGTCTATTTTAAGTAAGGGTGACAAATACTGATAAAGAGAGATAAAGAATAAAGAAATCGCTTCCCTATTTATATCATCACATCCCATGATGAAATTGATGTGAAAGTTATGATCACGTGACAAGCAACTCATGTCATGTAAAGAAATAAAACTGGAATGCATTCAAAATTAAATAATTTGAAATAAGCAGAAAACCCTAAAAATTAAGTCTACTTGGTAAATAAACATTAACTACAACAAAATATGCAGCTGAAATGTGTCAATTATTATAGCGATATCTTGCTCAGGTCTGTTTCCTGCCTTACACTTCAGTAAATATGCCAAAGCCATGGAATCAATGCTGGCTGAAACATAATGTTATGATGCAGAGTCCCAGCTTAGTAAAGATGCCCCGAGGGTTAGGGTTAGGCTAGGGCCCTGCTGCCCTGCCCAGAAGAGGCCTCACCGTAAGGCAATGCCAAATTTGAGGACTTTTCCAATGATTTTCACTGGTAGCCTGGTAGTGTGACATGCCCAGCAGCTCACCCAACCTTGTCTTTAGTCGTACAGGCGGGCTCTCTGTGCAGGAGAGCTGACAACCAATGAGCACTCAGCCGGAAATACAATGTATAGAATGAGGAACAAAGAATACGGGTGTTTGGGATTGAGGGGCAGCACGGTGGCAACAGTGTTAGTGCTGCATCCTCGCAGTAAGAAAACCAGGGCTTGTGTTCCTGGTCTTCCCAGTGTGGAGTTTATAAGTTCTCCCCGTGTCTATATGGGTTTCCTCCAGGCATTCCAGTTTCTTCCCACAGTCCAAAGACATGCAGATTTGGTCAACTGGCGACACTGAATTGACCCTAGTGTGTGTCTGGTGTGTGTGTGTTCACCCTGTGATGGAGTGGCATCCTGTCCAGAGTTTGTTCCTGCCTTGTGTACTGTGCTGGCTGGGATAGACTCCAGCCTCCCTCACAACCCTGGTCTGGACTAAGTGGATTAGAAAGGGAGATAACAAACAGATGAGAAGCTTGTCTGTCAGATGTTTCATATTTTACATAGCATGACAGCCTCAGCTCCATCAGGCGCACACTATTGGCTGTCAGAAAAAGAGTCGAGTACAAGTGTGCTAGAAGATTGGCATGGCCTGGTGATGAGATCAGCAACTGCACTCTGCAAGTCTGACACACCCAACAACTAATAATAATAATAATACATTTAAATTATATAACACAGAATCTTAGAAAAAAAAAAACAAGTCATGTGACATCAGCTAAAAGAACCCAGTACTCTACATGCCAGCTTTGGCCTACACAGGCCCAAAAAGAGAGTTTGGCTTCAAAAGCTTAGGAATACTTCAAGAACGTCTTACACTAAAATACATCAAGAATATCTTACAAGGGAGAGAAACCAGTAAGTCTGGCTTATAGAGGAAGGTTTTACCAAAAATTCTTTATATTAGCAAAAGCAAGCACAAAATTGAAACAAAGCATAAAGGGTAGAGGTCTGTTTCCTGCCTTGCACCCAATGCTGCTGTAATAGTCTTGAGCCCCCCATGACCCCGAAATGGACTAAGCAGCTTTGAATATATGAGGTCATATAGACTAAGACCTCACATTGGCTGTGCTTATCAGTGAGGGGTGATGCCCAAAGTCCGACCAGAGTTTACTCAGATGTCCTAATGTGGGAATCAAAGGCCCATCAATGGAGTTTTTATTCTGCAAAAGCCACTCAGTGAAGGATGGCCAGAATTTATTTCACTACAATAAAATTATTCCGGAAGAACATTTGTACAGAAAGTGATGACACAGTTTTTAACTTTTAAAGCCCTCTGAATGGAAATACATTTTTGAAAGGGAAAGCTAGCGTTTGTTTTTATGACATTTTAAAAACGAAATGCTTGAAAATGACTTGCCATAAAGATGGAAACCGTTGTTTATTGGGATGGCAGTCCAAGCCATGTCCCTGAAGCCGTAGCTGCTAACCACTTTATCAATATGAGATAAATTCTTGTTCATAGTTCAAGTGACTCAGCATTGATATTCGCACTTTACAAAGAGGGGTTTCTTTGGTGCTTGACATGGCGGTTAATAAGTGGCTTCTTTCATCCTGTGTTGCTGTCCTTCATGTTAGTTTAATTGACCCATAAAAGTGAACTTCACCAGTGAAAATGTCAATTTGCAAGAACGCATCCATGGCAGTGGGAAGATTACGAAGTAATGGGGGGTTAGAGTGCCACTTACTGCTCTCCCACTTGGCATCGCTCTCTTTCAAGACAGTTTAAGTAGGCCTTAAAGTGAGCTGCTTTGGAGCGATGGATGACTGCATTGGTGAGAAGACATTTATATACTCCAGGCTGGAAGGTGTAGGTAGCATGCTGCTTGATGTTTTCCAGCTTTGCATCACCCCCTTCAACAAAGTGAGATTTGCTCACTGAATGAACCTCTCTGGTGACGTTAATGACTTAGCAGAGAAACATCTGTGGCGATGAGGAGAATGTGGAGATTATGGAGTGGTGTGTTGCTTGCTGTTCTTTCTGTCATTTTTTTTGATTTGCTTCGCTTTCCTTCAAAATGATGTCCAGAAGTTCATCGGCAAAGATAGATTAACAATTGTGTCGTGATGGAGAGTGACAGTTCTGTCATTTGTGAAGTGTAACCTTTCCTAGTGATAGTAATAGCACAGCAGTGGAGCTCCCATGGTAATGGGGACACGAGTAAACACTCAAGGAGTTCTTTTCTGGGTGCCACCATTGTTTCAGTGACTTGACGACTCATTAGGGTGCAGTCTCAAACGTGACACTAGATGCCATTATCGACCCCGTGATATTTAAACTGACACTGCAGGTTCTCTGTTGTCCAAATCTGTGGGGGAAATCTCAACAACAAAATCACAATTTTTGTGTGTGCGTTTTTTGTTTGATCGATCTCTCAGTATTAAGAACGCCAGCTTAACATTTCCTACAGCTGCGATTCTCGATATTTGTTCCGATTTTGTCACCTCAGTATCTGTCCATCTGATTTGGAGCTTTTGACTACGTTTATGTACTCTTTCAGATAAACAGAGCAGGTGCAGAACTTTGCTTTGCCCCCCTTCATCGTCGTTTAAGTTAATTAATGATTTAGGAGAGGAGCCTGAAACCCTCAGAAAAGGCCTAAGGCCTGCACTGTCAAAAAGGGCCTAAAACGCTCAAAAGTAACAAAACCCCTGACCCAAACAACAAATCTATTAACACTGAATTTAATTTTAGTTAACAAATAATCAGAATTTCCAAAAGAACTTGAATATTTTCAAATTTAAAAATTTCAAAACCAAGAATAATTTTGTTACGGTGACCACCTTAAAAAATATATTTTTCTTTAAAAATGTTTTTTTCCCAAAATGAACTTAATCATTTAAGAAGCGTATGGACTAGAGATAATAATTGCAGATTAATTTTTTTGTCGCTTCTCATCTTTTATAAAACAAATGTCTTCAGAAGTTGCACATCATTAGCGTGTCGGTTTATGGACTGTCAACATGACTTCTGTTGCATCCATGGTTGTGGATTCAAACAAAACTGTCATGAGTTCAGTTGGACTTACATTTTTCCTGCAAATGATATGTTTTTTGGAGGGAAAAATCAATTCTCCAAAAAGGAAAGATTAATGGGTTGTATTACATTTGTCAAGGAGGCTGCATTAAATGTTTATTACTTAATATTTTTATTTTACCGCAACACCATTTTTCTGGGTTATGGGCATTATCATTTTGAGAATGCATTGCTACTGTCCCAAGCGTACACATAGGGGACAGTTTAAGGGCTTGGATAATTGCAATCTTCCCCAAGAAGGCCAGAGAGCGCTGTCGAAGAATGCTTTTTCTGTTTCTCTCTCTCGACAGACTGGAAGATTGTCAAACATGACACCTCTGATGTCTCTTCCAGTTTCCTCCCGCCTGGACCCGCCTCTTCCTGCCAAGAACCTTTATTGCCAGAAGCAACACCATCTTAATCAGTCTATCTTGGAGATTCGCATTGTCACAACATTCCTTTTCTTTTTTTCAATGTGTTATACCTCATGTTTTATTTGAATATACAGGGTTAGCCTTCTTGGTGCCTCAAACATTTATCATCTCCATTTGTCTCTTTATTACACTACGTATAATGCAGTGTTGGTAAGAGCTTGACCGGGAATTTGCAAGTACCATCGTCATTCCCGTGGTACTATAACAGATCACCATTTCAAATGAAGTACTGTCCAACTTTGTGGATATTGAAAAGTGTTTTGTCTTGGTAGAGTATTATATCACTCTACTTTCCCCTATTGTATTATTAATATGTAGCCTCTCTCAGATCGCCTCAAATCTCATAGACTTACCACTGTTTCTAAGGTATTGTACCATATAACTTCTCTCCACCTTCCCTCCCTCTATAACCTCAAGCAATTAGGTGTAGTAAAAGACAAGCAGGAGTTAAGTTACAATTTAAACAATGTATTATTGATAATATTCATAAATAATAACAATATACAAAGTACATTTGAATATTGGCAACCATACAACCTGATAAATGGTGATGTGTAGTTTCAGGCGGCACACAGATTTGTTAGTTATTTAAAAATGTCTCTAGTTAAGGCATCATTGGTGGTCAGCTTTCTTCAGAACAGGCCACATGCCTGCCTCAATATGGCTGCTGAGCTGTGCTCTCCATTGTGTTGTCCTTTCAGTTCATCAGTTTGGTAAGAGAGAGAGATGCCCCTTCATCAGATGTTAGTAAGAGAGAGAGAGTGAGGTTAAGCAAGCAGGTTTATAGATGTTCTGTCCAACCCCTAGATCCAATAGGACGTTGTGGTACTTAAAGGCTTCTGATACAAGCCAATTCCAAACAGCCATACTTCAGACCAATGGGGGAACAGAAAACATCTTAGCACCTGCCGTCCCCCAAAACCATATGTTAAGGTAAAGCTTGGCAGTTCGGCAGCCTGGCTTTCTTACGGGGGTTGAGAGACTTTAGCAGAGAAACACTTGCCAAACTCCAAACTTGTTTCAGGCACTTTCCCCAAATCCTGTTGTCCAAAGTCCCAAAAGGCAGGGGCAAACATGAATGCTTCTCACTAATGTAACACCAATATCACATTGCTTTGCCTAAATTACAAATAAAGACATCAACTTGTATGTGAAATCTCACATCACAACAAAAAGAAAATTTGCAAGTGTCCCTTTGAAAAGCGTGGTGTGCTTGTCCTTTGAATTAGCGTCTCTCTTTTGTTTTGGCTGCTATTGGTTTCCCTGCAGTTCATTGTGGGTATTTGCGGTACTCCTCTCCTTTTCTCTGTACACTTTGTCATGTCATAACTAAAACAGAGTTTGTGTCCGCTTTGGGTGTGTGTTTTGTTAAAATTTACTGCTGCTCCCTTTAAGATTATGAGTTTGGATTGATGTTTTGGTTTTGGCAACAATCTCCTGGTTATTTGCTTTCTCTTCATCTAAACACAAAAATTCATCTCCTGGGGCCTCATGCATAAAACTTGCGTAGGCTCGGAAATATGCGTAAACCATTTCTTACACAAAAGTCTAGATTTATTAAATACAAACTTAGCATTGAAATTGACTTAAAATAATGACAAGTTTCTTGGCTTTTTGGTGACTCCATGCAGCAGGACAATGAAGTGAACCAGAAATCTCATTTCATTGCACATTTCAGTGACTCGTCAGTCACATTTCGATGTTCCTGAACTTATTATATCACAATTTACTGACCTGTGCAGCATTCGCCTAATGCTTACTCTTACTGTGAGCTGCTTTTAGTGTCAATAAAAAGGGTGTGTTGTGTGTAGAACGTCATAAGTGGCAATGGCACCTTTTTTTAGCTCATAAGCCGATTTAGACTTCCTAGAGCCATCCAGAGCCGTCCAGAGACCGTCACGCAGAATTCACACAAGCCCACTTTTATTATAGGTTTTAATAACCGTAGAGCAGGGGTGCCCACACTTTTTTGGCTTGTGAGCTACTTTTAAAATGACCAGGTCGAAATGATCTACCTACATTAAAAATGATATAATATAGCATTTGAAGTCTGAATCACAATCTGATTGTATGGGTGGTTACCTACAAGGTAACGCGTGTGGTTGGTCTGCAAGTCGGCAGACATCCGCCATGGGTGCCCTCTCAGTTGCGAGAAGCAGATCATAGAATGTTACATAGTTAACTGTCAAATAATGCAAAGAGTATGCGACACGTGTTTCACCCTATTTTGGGCTCATCAGCCGTACACACTCCACTGCCCCGCTCATCAAGGATTGAACCTCGGACGTCAGACAAACGCACTTCGATTGTGACATTGTGAGAAAAAAAATCCTCTTCCAATTCCATATCCAGCCTGTACCCTCCCCAAACAATTTTTTTTTTTTAAATCCCTTCTTTAGTCGATATAAATTTGAAGGCTAACTAGATCACAGCCGGAGTTTTGCAGTAGCTCGCGTGTTTGATCGTGTGTGCGGGATGACCAGTGTCTTAGAAGAAAAGAGATCTCAGACTGGCCGCCATGTATGTCAATCAAGTGGCAAATGCCATAGGGAGGATATATGATAGACTAACATTTAAAAAAATTTTTTTTGAATGCAACGCGATCTATCTGCACTACCTTTGCGATCTACCGGTCGATCCTGATCGACATATTGGGCACCCCTGCCGTAGAGTATTTGGTGGTGGCTGCTTTTTTGCATGAACTGGCTGACTGGTCAAGATTCTTGCAGTATGCCTGAGCCACATTGTGCCATCTGCATGGGATGTTTGAATTAAGATGCTACCCAGAAACATATAATATCCTTCCTTCATTCTTAATGGAATGTAATTGGTGCAATTTACTGGCACCATCCCTGAGCACATTGGCTTTGGTAAACTCAATATACAATTAATATGTGATGCTCGAGTGGATCTGACTAACATTGTTGTGTACGATTCAACCCACAATTCCTTTATTTTATCAAATAGTAATGTGGGAAGCAGACTTCAGGGTCATGCCATTGTGTGATGATATGGCTTCTTGGTAAGTAAGCCTAAATGACAAGATCTCAATTAAGTTTAGGACATCACAGACAGGTTGCATAGTCTTTGTTTCAGGTGATGCTGGGTACACCACAAGAGAGGACTTAGAATGAAAGGCGCTCCCGCACATGGGTGGTGACAGAACAGACTGTTGCTCCAGTAAAAGGTAAATGGCGGAGTTTGGACTCATCAGAGTGTAATGGCTTATGCGGTACTGAACAACACAGCACGGTGACATGGATGGCTCAGGGCATCAACTAAACGCAATTCAAGGATGTATGAGTATGGTGGGTTGGATGTAAAGAGACTAATGTAGTAACACTGACTTTTACTCGGCGATATGATTTTATTTTTTTACATGTTCAATAAGAATGTTGTTAATAACATCTCACAGTTCTGCGTCAATTAACGCTGGCGGTGGTCTGAGCACTGCATTGCTGATCTCTTACCACTCAGCTTTTTTATTATTGATTTGTGGCCAACAAAAAGAATGTTTTTGTGATTCTCCACTTCAGTCAGTAATACTTCAAGTTCACATTCGCTTTAGGTTCATTGTCTGCTTCGTTTTCCTTTGTTCTTCCGTGGTTTGTAGTAAGGAGGTTGCTCAGGAAGATGGGACATTTATAGGGTGAGTAGGTGAGTTCCTACACCCTATATGGTTACTGACAGGCAGTGGCTAACAGCGCTTGCACACACAATTTGAGATTTATTAAGGAACTTAAAGGTGGTATATGTACGATTTTTATAAACCCTGTATTTTGTGTACACTGTGTTTGTCCTTTAGAACTAAGCAAAATGTATTATGGAATCTAAGCAAAGTTTTATACAAGGGTCCTTTAGACTGTTATCGATGGCAGTATGAGGTTCAGATAAAAAAACAGTAACCCAAAAAGTACAAAGATTAGTATAGATAAAAAAAAGAAAAATATTGAATAAGCCAGAAAGGTAAACAAAATGGATAAATAAACGTAAAAATATAATTGCAAAGAAAAAAAGATATGTTGAACAGCGTAACAAAATGTAACCTCAGACGATCAATATTAAATAATAAAAATATCTTACTTCATCAGTATAAAAATAAAGTGTGATGAGAGAAACAATCCAACAGCCAAAGGCAGAAATAAACACAGAGACCCACTACAAAATGATATTAAAGAAAAAGTATAGTTTTAAACGGAAAGAAGCAGCCATCAAAGACAATCCAAATAATTAAAGGAATATTTAAAGGACCATAAATGGCCAACAGAACTCATCATGGACCAGGAGTAACAAAATAAAAACAAAATAAGGAGAAATGTGACAGTCACCACCGACAGTAGTAGGCATTACATCACAAAGAAAAAGGAAAAACACAGCATTTTTACAAATTGAAAATTAAAGTAGTAATTATAATAATACAATACAATGTGGATAAATAGAAATACCATGAACAAAAAAGTAACGTTCACTAATATGAAAACATAATAATATAAAAATAAGAAGAATGGAGAAATGAAAATTGACAATGACTATAATTAAATTATAAACTTTAACAATAAAGAAATGAAAAAATGAGAAGAATTTTTATTTTACAATAGATTCAGATGCATTTACAAAACAATATATAGAGAAATTATATACACACACAATAAAAAAAAGAAGAATGGAAAAAGTGAAAAAAACAGTACAATGAAAACAATGAATGAAATGATAATAGTGTGTGAGCAATCTCAGTGGTCTTTAATTTATAAACTGACACATCTTAAAAGTCTAGAAAAGCAGTAGACATGTGCAGCGTTGTGCAACGTTCAACCAAATGAAAAGTAACTCGAGTAAATATTTACCAATCAAAAAGAAAACCAAAATATCCAAGAAAAGAGCAAATGGAAGAAGAAAATCCAAATAAAGTCCCAAGCAAGTCTGAAAATCAAAAATCTTTACAAGAAAATAAGAGTCAAAAGCAAAAACACTGGAAAGCCAAAATAGCAATGATCACGAGTCCAAGCAAAAGAGAATAAAGGGAGAAAGACAAATGGAAGACAACCAGCAAAACGACAGCGTGGGCAACTGAAACCTCAGCAAACAGGAGAAACATTCCAGTTCAATATGAGTGACTTTCAGGTAAGAACAAGGGCAAATGTAGAAATACGTAGTATAAAGAATGTGAACAAAGAAAAACAAGGGAATGGGCGAGATTGTGAAAAATTAAAAACACCATCCTTACACCAGGGTGATGGGGACGTGCTGTTCTTCCAGCTGATAGCCCTTTAAACCTCAGACACGTGACAGAAGCTGTGTGGTAGACGGTAGGACTTTAGGGAGCTGTGGACCATGACTTGATGTTATTTTGGATAATATATGTGAACAGGATGGACAAGCTTGTTGGACGGAATGGCCTGTTCTCATCACAGTTACTCAGACATTCTACATAAAGTGAACTTTTGAATTGATTTTCATATTTTGCAGAAGTACATTTATGGTGGATACGTTACTGTATCTCCCTGGTGACTTCTCCTCCTCCTTCCTTGCTCGTCTCTCACTCTCTCTCTTCACACTTTCACTTTAAGGTGGTGACCTCAGAAGAAATCCAGAGAAATGAGCAGTTTACCATTTATCATTTTGACCTTTCACCGTGCCGGACTGCCCTTTCTAAAATAGTAAGCTGAATTTTTGATAGTTTAGCCTTCACTACTAACACCTCCTCTTTCTGTGGTTGGACAAGCAGCTTTTACAAAGACCAAAAGTTCAAGGAAAATAAAAACAGTATGTTGTACGTATTGTCCAAAAATGCTTTTAACAATCAAACTTAGAATGAATAAAGAAAGAAAATTAGAGTACATTTTTAACCTAATTTAAAAATCATATTTCCAAGCACAGGGTAAGTGACGCATAAAGGTGGACTTCTGTAGCAACGTTAAAAATTTAGCAGAGGTGCGTCTATGGCAATACAGAGACATGTTCAGTATGTGCTATGAGAAGGTGAGTGCGGTGAGAGTGAAATGGTGGGAGTCTGCTGAAGAAAGAAGACCCTGTCACAGTCAGGAGTTAACCGGCCTGTAGAGAGAAGTGAGTTCTGTAGCTCGACTGGCTTAGACTGGTGCACTCTGAACCCATCCATCTGCTTTAAATGAGGGGCTCTGGGTGAGTGGATTTCTTGCTGCTGATGGGATTTCATGAGGTGAGGGTGGCTTACGGATTGCTGTTCTCTTGCTTTGCATTGCTCTTGCTCATTATAGTTTACGTGACTACGTCACAGCAGTGAGCTCCTGTTGTTGCTTCAAACATTTAGCAGGGTGAGCTTGTGGCAGGGGGAAGATGGGTGTGCGCTGGGCTTGAGCTTGCTGACTCTGCTTTGCACCGCTGTCCTTGTGCGGTGATATCACACACATAACGTGTGTTGGCCAAGGACGGCGAGACAGTTCTGTGCTGCCTGTTGTCCTCCTGCCCCTCAAACTTAATCTTTCCATTTAACCCTGGACCACACAAACTTATAAAGCTGTCAGAGAAATGTTCCTGATGTTCATTATGTTGCTGAGTACCTATCAGAAGTTCCACCCCAGTGGAAGTTTTCACATTTTATCGTTACATAACAGTGGAATTAATTTGACCTTTTTGACACTGATCAACTGAAAAGGACATTTTAATGTCAACGTGAAAACAGATCTCTGCAAAGTGGTGTATATTTATTACAGGTATAAAACACTAAATAACTGATCACATGTGTACTGGCCCCCTATTTAGTAGCTGTCCCTTTGGCAGCCATGACAGCCTTGAGTCTTTGTACACAGGTCTCTCTCTATTGGCTTTGCTCATCTGGACACTGACATGCTTCCTTCATTCTTCTTTGCTAAGCTGCTTCGGCTCTGTCAGGCTGCATGGTGAACATTGGTGAACAGTCTTTGTCATGTCAGGTCACAAATTTTCAATTGGATTGAGATCGGCCAATCCGGGACATTAACATTGTCGCTTTTAAAACATTCCAGTCTAGCTCTGGCTTTATGCTTGGGCTCATTGTCTTGCTAAAAGAGAACACTTCTCCCAAGGTGCAGCCTTCTTTCAGACAACGTCAGGTTTTCTCTGTATTTTCCTTCATTCTTTTTCTCCTCTCAAGCCCCCCCTGCCCTGCTGCAGAGAAGCACCTCCAATACATGATGCTGCTACTGCCATGCTTCACGTTGGGGAGGGTGCATTTTTGATAATGTGCACCAAACATGGTGTTCAGCTCATTTTTGGTCCCATCAGCCTTCTTCAAGGGCAGGGGTGGGCAATGTCAGTCCTGGAGGGCCGCAGTGGCTGCAGGTTTTCGTTCCTACTCAACTGCTTAATGAGAAATCAATCCTTGCCAGTCTCTGACCTTATTTAATTTTATGGCTTGTTAGTCTGCAATTTAAGGTTCATATAGCATAGATTTTTTTTCTTTCCAAGGATATCATCCAAATGATTTGAAGCCTTAAAATGTTTGAAACATTTTTCTATTAAGTGTTTTATTAAATCAAACAGTGCATGATGAACGCACACAGATGTAAATGGAAACATGTTAGATGGTTAACTGCTGGCTGCTTTGTCATTTACATCTTAGTGCTAATAAGGAGCCATTAACACAGTGAATGCAGCTGTTTTTAAGACTGAAATAAACAATTAAAGGTGGGGAACTTTAACAAGCGAGACCACTAAAATGAAGCATCAAAATGTCAATAACTGCTTCACCAGCAATAACTGACTTTTCATTAAGAAACTGGTTTGGAACAAAAACCTGCAGTCACTGCAGCCCTCCAGGACCGACACTGCCCACCCCTGTTTTAGGTGACTTCAGGGTCTCCCATGTGACTTCTGGCAAACTCTAGTTGACTGTTACTTTGTGTTTTTCTTTGACAGCAGACAGAGAGACGGGCAGCAGGAGTAAGTGAACACATTAATAATGCCTTTCAGGCTCTGACAGTAGGTGGTGACTGGCCATAAAGCACCGGTGAAGCAGTTGTCGTCTCCAGCGTCTCCAATCTGAGCGACTGTAGCTTGTATTTATTTCCTTTTCAGCTGTCATTAGTGCTTTGGTGGCCTCCCTCGCTCGTTGTCTCCCTGCATAGTCACTCCGTTTTTGTGGATGGCCTGCTCTAGGCAGATTTACAGCTGTGCCATACTCTGTCCATTTCTTAATTACTGATTTATCTGGACTCCAAGAACATTCAGTGACTTGGATATCTGCTCATCTCCATCGCAACTTTCCCCTTTTCATGGAGTTGCTTTTCGTGTTTTTTTGTCTTCATTGTGTAGGTCTGGCCACCATACTGACTCCTCACATGTTAGCCTTTTTACATAGAGGTGCATTTAGAGGGCCCTCAAATGTAACGCCAGACAAGTGGACTCCATTGAACTGATTCTGTGATTACTAAAACTAGTTTTGAGTGTCATACCTATGCCTAACCCTAACCCTAACCCTAATTATCTTGTGTTTTATATTTGTCATTAATTTCGACCAATTTGCAGAGATCTGTTACCATTTTTTTTTCTGTCGATCAGTATCAAAAAGCCAAATGTATGCCACTGTGTTTCAATGTTGTGCAACACAGAAATGTGAAAACATCCAAGGGGTGAATGCTTTTTGTAAGGACTGTGTGCTCTGCTTGCTCCAGACAGATAGACAGACAGACAACAGGAGTAAGTGAATGCATTGCCAATGTCCTTCAGGCTCAGACCGTAGGTGATGACTGACGATGGGAACGAAGAGGCAGGACAGTCAGAGGAGGAAGTTATCTGAGTGAGCGGGCAGCGGTGAATTGACTGCAGCAATGAAAGGAATGTCACAATCAGTGCCAGCAAGAGGGTGCGAGCGCCAAAGAAGGAGGAACTCTCCAAGGCATTGGAGTGGCAAGAAGATCAGCAGCAGATCACCGGTGTCTAGCGTGATTTTACATGGTAACCAGTGACGGCAGGTGTTCTGGGGTGTCAAGGGACTTAGGCTTTTTATTTCCTGCTTAATATTTCTTTGTCCATTTTCCCCACCATTATTGAAATATGTACTATGTGAAAACTGCATGACAAGAGTGGTGTGTAATGGCTACAAAAGGACCCCAGCAGCCGCCACTGTTTGACAAGCCCCACAGTCCTGTCCGCCTGAGCATGTGCAGACCTGTCACAAATACTGTAACACTCATCAGAGTGAGAGGAAACTTCCAAGGAGCATAAAGACAAGACGAACAACATTTTCTTGCTTGTCAGCAAATCTTTCTTCAAGTGTTTTTGTGTTGTGTTGGTTTGTACCCGGGCAGTCCGGTCCAGATGGCTGCCTAACCTACATCAGCCTCTATGCATAAAATGAGCATTTTTTCATGTGGAAACAAACAACCTTTTGTGTTGTTAGTCAAAAATAAACTGTAACAAGTGTCTTGGTAAACCTTCACTGGCATTTATTTTAATAAGAGACATTGTTTATTGGGTGGCATGGTGGCTCAGGGATTAGCTCCAGGACACTAGGTTTCAAATCCCAGGTCTGTATGTCATATGGAGTTTGCATGTTCCACCTGTACCTGGGTGGGTTTTGTCTGTGGATCCACAGCCATCCAGGTTAGGCCGATTGGCGCCTCTAAATTGACCTAACATTATTGTGTGTGATCGATAAGTTCCCCCCCCCCCATCCAAAGGCACTCCCCACCACCCTGTGCAGGTTCAGAAATGGATGGACATGATGTATGTGACAGTGGGGTCTCCAGATTTCATCTGAAACGCATCATCTTAATGTACTTAATGTACTTAACAGCCCCAGGAACTATTCGGCTTGCATTTTCTGTCAAAAAGATATTTTCATTTTGTTATTTTATTGGCAAAAATGAAGCCAAAGAGATTTGATTTGTCTCCCACTTTAATAAAAATGAAAAAAGCACATTATAGTTTTAGGAAAGCCCAGAGTTTATAAATTATGAAATAGTGACGAGTCTTTCTCTCTCGTGCTATGAAAGGTGACACTTTTCAGATAATGTACGGCGCGTTCAATTTCATAACAAGCTGCGGGATGCAGAGAGGTTTCTACTGAAAAATGATCAGTTTTCTTGGAACAAATGTTGAAGAATCAGCTAATTCCGGGGCCTTCATTAATCTTCAATTGCTGCTTTTATAGCTTGTGAATATTATCGATCTCTTTCTAAGCTCTTAATATTTTCATGAGATAATGGTTCAGCTCATGCACAGTTCAGCCTGCTGAAGAAGTGCCATTTTTGTTGTTTTTTGCTAAACTTTTTTCAAGTTCATATATATATATATATATATATATATATATATTCACCTTACCGTATAAAATGCAGTTCACCTGCAAGATAATGGAAGGCTGACATAGAAATCCGCGGTTGCCTACACAAAGCAGCTAAGAGTACGAGGGAGACCATGACAGCTCTTACAGCCACTTATACTCTGTCACCAGACAGCAGCGCAGAGGAATACTGAAGGTGTAGGAAATCAAAATGGTCAACGCTGAGAAGAAGACCTGAATGGAAAGTAATAAGAGTAGTCAGGAGTTCATTTACAACTGCGGAAATAAAAGCCATTATAACTCAGATTATGGGGTACAGACAATGTAACATTTACAACAGTGTAACTGTAAGCAAGCAACACAATCAGTGAGCTGCCAAAGTTTATTTTATATACTGTAGAACCATTCATAGAATGCATCATCATGAGGAGAACTAGGCAGAAAATACCACCTGTGTGCAGAGTGAAACAGTGAATTAAATGATCTATCTATCTATCTATCTATCTATCTATCTATCTATCTATCTATCTATCTATCT
>JANRMT010027041.1:39618962-39630010 GCA_026402145.1 Polypterus bichir lapradei | reverse complement strand
TCTATCTATCTATCTATCTATCTATCTATCTATCTATCTATCTGTCTGTCTGTCTGTCTGTCTGTCTGTCTGTCTGTCTATCTATTATCAAGCAAGAGTGCTTCAGTGACATATTCAAGGCCATCAAAATGTAGGCAGTACCATCATAAGCGGAGAAGGGGTGCTGTCTTTAACATTATCTCCCTTTTCACCCCCAGTTTGAAGGTGATAGAAGACGACCAGCTTTTATCCAGAAAACTCTGCCCTTTATAGCCCACCACTGTAAAGACCCAGATGTTAAAATAAATCTTGCGGATGCACTGGGACGCATCATCAGTAATGTATCCTGGGTACATTGGGTGTTTCTGGTCTCTTAACATCAGATCCAGGCAACTCAGACATGGATGATCAGACCCTGACTTGCTTCCAAGTAGTTGTGGTCTGTGGATCGCTGTTCTTGATCTATCTTGAAGCTCTTTCTGTGGTTTCTGTGACAGAAACCAATGTAAATCGTAGTTCTCTAAGAACTTGTGACTGTATTTTTCCTTCCAACTTATTTAACCTTCTCTCTAACCAGGCTGCAAGTTTGTACCATAATGGCCCTGTTTTTGTCCTTTTCTCTTTATCTGTCTACTAGTCATCCCCTGCGGCTCCGCCCGTGTAGTAGTGTAACAGGACAAACTTTAAAAATCAATAAACAAAAAGGTATCACTAGCTAAGCAGAGGCAAAGTACACTCCGAAACGCAGAGGTAGACCAACTCCCTACTCCTGACGTCACATTTCCCCTTCCCCTTGGTCTGCAGCCACTGTCTCAGATTAGCGTGAGTATATCGCTCCTGCAAACAAACTATGATACATAGCGTAATGAGAGAGGTCGCAAAAACAACTGGAATGTTCAAGCAAATTATAGATAAAAAACAATCTAAATCCATTAAGTAGTTCTGTCGTGAAAAGCGGACAAAAAGTCAGACAGACATACAGACATTGGATTCTATCTATCTATCTATCTATCTATCTATCTATCTATCTATCTATTATATAGAGCTGTTTCTGTGTATAATATAATCATAATTATTTTTATTATTAATAATTTTAATACTTGTGTTATTATATTCTTGCATTTAGTAGATACGTTGCAGAAGAGAGTTAAAAAAATAAAGAGGTGTACCTGAGCAAAAACAACCATTTCTAACAAGTACAGTTCAGCAGTAGTATAAACTAATGTTCATTTACATCTCTGTACATATATATATATATATATATATATATATATATATATATATATATATATGTGTGTGTGTGTGTGTGTGTGAGTGTATGTATATAAATTTATATATATATTATGTAAGTATGTACTTACTGAGCTTGTCAAGTGCCTCAGCAATGTGCTGCCTGCCGAGTGCCAATATGTCTGCAATTACACCTAAAGAGTGCAACAATACAGTTTAAAGCAATGCAAGATCATTTGTGTCACTTTATATTGCATCTGCTCCATGGCTGCATCTCCTTGGGGACGCATGTGCTTTGAACATGGCGTTACACGCCTTTTGAGCTCAAACAATGTTCAGAAGCCCTCCTGGCACAGCGCTGAGTGGCTTAAACGTAGGCCTTCCTCCTTTACTAAGTGGCGTGCGTTTCACACTCTTGAACACTAACAAGAGTATTTATGGAAATGCATAGTTGCTTTGCACAAAGGTATTATTATGAAAATTAAAAGCATAGAGCAGGCAGATCCAAGCAGTTTATTTTAAAATTTGGCTCATTTTATTTGTCGGAGCATTATTTTTTAAATGCACAAATGGAAATTCAGGGAGTTAAGGGACTGTTGAAATTTGACATGCACGTCAGGTTACTGCATGTGTATGTAAGACTATTAATACAAAGTGTCAGTCTATTGACTAATCAATGATTTAATAAAGATGGCATGATTCTTGGCAGGTCTATTTATATGCATTGTGGTCACCTGATAAACAGAGGGGCACCTCCAATACACTTGCATATAAGCAGATTGACTGAGAGCAACATGCCGTGCGGCAGTTCATTCCTCTCTGTATTCATTTCAATTCAGTTCAGCTCAATTCAATTTGAATTGAGTTTATTTTTAAAAAGTGCACTTCACATTTACATTTACTTTTATTTGCTTTGTAGACTCTTTTCTCCAAAGTGACTTATAGAAGAGGTCAACATAATTGAGTATAACCTCATTCCGGGGCTTGTGACAGGACAAGGCTAGTAACAGGATGACCTCAAGTGAAGAGGTTGGGAGCATGCACTGAGGCTGCCCACAACAAGTGAAGAGCCCACAACAAAATACGAGTGAGTTACAATTCCTAGGTTAACAGACTGAAATCTGCCAGACAAGAGAGTCTTCAAACGCTTCGTAAACTCATTGAGGGAATCAGAATTTCAAATAGAGGTGGGCAGCTCGTTCCACCAGCTAGGAGCTACACATGAAAAGAGTCTGGGTTGAGATTTGAAAGCACACAGAGGTGGCATCACCAGACATCTTTCATCAGCACACCTGAGTGGTCGAGGAGAAGCATAGGGCCGCACAGTTGTCTTCATATATATAGATGCCTCCCGTTTGGCTACTCTGTAGGAGAGCATCAATGATTTGAACTTAGTATGTGCTTCCACAGGAAGCCAGTGTGATGATCTGTAAAGAGAACTTGACATGTTCGACACCAGACATGCTGCTGTATTTTGAGTCATCTGCATTGACTTGGTGACAACATGCCAGTTCTCCTGTTAGCAGAGAGTTACTGTAGCCCAGACGCAACATTACCAGGAGTTTTTCTGCGCACTCTTTTAGATATGGTCCAGTCTTGTGGATGTTGTATAGAGTGAATCTGCAGGACAAAGAGACCATTGCAACATGGCCAGTGAAGGACAGCTGGTCATTGATCACCACCTCAAGGCTGTGCATAAGCTTGTTGGATGTTAATGATAATGAGTGGATCTGAACATAGAAGGCATGCTTAATAGACAAGGTGGGATATCAAGAAGGCCTTTCTTTGCCAGGTTGAGCTGGAGATGCTACTCCTTCATCCAGGATGCAATATTAGTGAAAGGTACAGAGGTTATTTTGATAATATGTAGTCCTCTGGAAAGAATGACAGGTAGAGTTGAGTATCATTGGCATAGTAGTCCTGATACAAGAAGCCATGGAACAAGATGATTGGGCCTAGTGAGGAGGTCAATACAGAAAAGACTAGAGTGCCCAGCACTGATCTTTATGGGTACCCTGTGCTCACATGGTACAACTTTGACATCTCTCCTTGCCAGGACACATGGTAGGGTCTACCCAAGAGGTAGGACACAAACCACCAAATGGGAGGCCCAGTAATGCCAACGTAATGAGAGGGTGGCTAGGAGGATCTTATGGTTGACCATGTCATAGGCAGAGCAGAGATGTAGCAGGATGAGGACAGATGACATGTTGGTAGGTCTACTCCACCTATAACATGTCGACAACAGTAAGTAGACCCATCTCAGTGGAATGGCCTCTCTTGAAACCCCCGATTAGGACTGAGCAGTTTGTTCTGTAGAAGTGATGAGAGCTGCTTAGAGACAGCATGTTCATCTGATTTGGATAGAAAGGTGAGAGACAGGTCTGTAAGCTGCTTCAGTGAGCTCAGGCACAGAGGAATATGACAAGTTCTATATAAAATGCAATAACAAACTTTACAAATTACTATTTATGTACTCATAAAGACACAGATTTGCTTAAACAGACGGGAAACAATGTCAATGGGAGTGATTAACATAAATGGAGCCCAACAATATCTGTTCATTAGTTAACTGTTGCAGCAGATAAGCCTCAGCAGTCTCACGTGACCTACATCAACCCTCTACAACCAGACCTTTTACAGTGCAAGAGCAAGATGTGAGGCGGGTGCTCAAAGCGGTCAATTCAAGAAAGGCTGCTGGTCCTGATAGAGTGACAGGACAGGTTCTGAAAGAATGTGCTGATCACCTCTCTTCACAAAGATCTTCAATCTCTCCCTATCTAAGTCCATCATTCCATCTAAGTCTATCACCGCTGCCAAAAAAACTGTCACCAGCAGTCTCAACGACTACCGTCTAGTGGCACTTACTCCAGTTATTATGATGAGTTTCAACAACACATTAAAGACTGTGTCCAAGTCACCATGGATCCACACTAGTATGCTTATAGAGCCACCAGGTCCACAGAATATGCCATCTCAACAGCCTTCCCATCTTGAGCAGCAGGGGAGATATGTAAGAATTCTCTTCGTAGAGTTCAGTCACAAAACTCACTGGCTTAGGAGTCAAAACAAAAGAACTTATAATAGACTTCCGGAGGCACAACACAAAGCACAATTCAATATACTTCAATGGAGATTGTATGGAAAGAATTCCTGCCTTCACATTTGTCTCCTGGTCCATAAACATGACAGTGGCAGTCAAGAAGGCACAGCAGAGACTTTACTTCCTTGAGGATCCTCAGAAAGAAAACAACCAGAAGTAGAAGTTGTTGGTGTCATTTTCCTGCTCCTCCATTTAGAGCATGCTGTCATATTACATTTCTCCGTGATGTCCCAGAAGCTCATTGGCAAACAGGAGAGTCCTTCAGAGGATCATAAACTCTGCCCTCTTTGGAGGAATTCTTCAGCTCTCGCTGCCTCAACAGAACAGCCAAAATCATGAAAGACCCTTCCCACCCTGGACATCATATGTTTGAGTCACTGCCTACTGGTAGGCAGTTCAAGTCCATCCAATCGTGGACAGAATGATTTAAGAACAGTTTTTACTCCAGAGCCATACAATAACTGAATACTACTAAACACTTAAAATGATTGCCAATGACCAGTATAACAACAGTCACTCTTGTATTACAAGTACATGTTTACATTCTTTGCAAGTTATACAATTCTAATGGGCACAGATCCGAGTTATGATGTTTTACTGTCTTAATAATGAAGCAATCCAAATGAAATAAAGATCACAGTATTCCGGGATAAATGTACAAACTTATTTGTGAATGAACTGGATGACCGGGACATCAGTGAAGGTTATTTCCAGCAAGATGGGGCAACCTGTCGCACGTCAGCTTGCAGCATGACACAAATTGAATCATTTTTTGCCAATCGGGTCAGTTCAAAGGCACTATGGCCACCTCATTCCCTGGACCTGTCACCTCTGGATTTCTTCCTTTGGGGAGCACTGAAAGGAAAAACGTACAAGAACAGGCCTCATGCACTGGAACAATTACAGTGAAACATCAAACAGGAAATTGCTGCCATCACCCCTACAATGGTTGCAGATACCTTTGCCAACATGGGAAGCCGTGTCGATCTGTGTTTGCAAGAAGAAAGCGACCTTTTCCAACACCGAATGTGATTGGATTGCTTACACATCTGTCAAGGTATGTTCTTTGTTTATGTAGTTTTTATCGCTTCATTATTACGTGAATAACACATTCATAAGTCAGGGCCCCGTCATTAGAATCTCCCTGTACTGTTTTGTCTGTTTCTACTATTGTACTCAATTCATATGTGCATTATACTTAAGTCACAGTGGTAGCGCTGCTGCCTCGCAATAAGGAGACCTTAGTTCACTTCCCGGGTCCTCCCTGCGTGGAGTTTGCATGTTCTCCCCGTGTCTGCGTGGGTTTCCTCCTGGTGCTCTGGTTTTCTCCCACAGTCCAAAGACATGCAGGTTAGGTGGATTGGCAATCCTAAATTGCCCCTAGTGTGTACTTGGTGTGTGTGTGCACCCTGTGGTGGGCTGGCGCCCTGCCTGGGGTTTGTTTCCTGCCTTGCACCCTGTGTTTGCTGGGATTGGCTCCAGCAGACTCCCATGACCCTGTAGTTAGGATATACTGGGTTGGATAATGGATGGATGGATTATACCTAAGTGCAATATTTAGTTATTCTGTTGTATTGTATTATAATTTAATTATGTCCATTATATGCAGATGCACCTTAAGGATTGCTGTGATTTTGTCTTACTAAGTGCAATGATAAATAAAAGGAATCTGAATCTGAATCTGAAGAGAGGAAAACAAAAACTCCAGTCAATAGAAGAAAACCTCCAGAGCCCGTCTGTATGTTAATATGTGGACTCTTCCCATGCCTATTGGTTTCTTGAGGACATTCCAGTCGCCATCCATTGCCCACAGGTAGGCTGTTAAGTTGATTGGTGCTGTTTGAAGTGGGCTAATCTAGTGCCCCATCCTGAGATGATTTTAGCCCTAATCCATCGCTTCCAGTAGAGGGTGCACTTCTGGGTGAGGCTGTACTGATCAAGAAGTCTCTGAAAATGGAGGAAGGATGAATGAATAAGTGTAGCCAAGGCCACACCACAAATCCACTTGTGCTCTCTCTGCTTTTCACCAGCTGGGCCTCTGTGTTTATGTGAGAGCGGGGGGCTTCTGCGAGCAACTGGAGACGGAACTGCCAGTGGAGACATTTAAAGGCTGAGTACAAAACCGGAAACCCCCGGAAACGGGGTACCTGAAAACGTGGCCGATTAACTCAATTCCGAACCCCGAAAACAAAGCCAGAAGCTTCTTGGAACTGTAAAAAGCAAACAGCCGGACTGCTGAAATTCACAGACAGACAGATGGGGAGCGTGAGAAAAATCACAAAAAGAGAAGCAAGAGGAAGCCTTCATAAAATGTAAGCTAGCAGTGACTTAATGTGTGAACGCTTAGAGAGCTCATAGAAGCTTCTGAAATGGACTCCAAAGTGGCAGCAATGAAGCTGGCATCTCAACAGTGACCTTCATTGATGCTGGAGTTGCGTTTTGATGGCTTTGAGGGCTCAGTAATCCAAGCTGTCCATCCATTTTCTAATGTGTGTAGGCTTGAGGCAAGAAGCGGCCCTGGAGGGAGAAGCAATTCATAGCGGGGCACGTTTACACCCATGGCCACTTACAAACAGACTAAGGAATGAGGGAGGAAAGTCTAAGAGGACATGGGAAGAACATGTAAACTCCACACAGACAGGAAACAATCTGGGACTCTGGAGCTGTGAAGGTGCAGTGCTCACTTGTATTTAATATAAAAAGGCACTATATACAATAAGCCGAGGCAAAATTCCAGTTAAAACTGAAAGATTTCCCTGAACCCTCTTCTCCACGTTACAATGACCCATCTGTGTCAGGTTTATATCTTGTTGCTGTTAGGCTGAGTAAATATGTGCGTGTTGTTTGTTTCCACTTTATTTATTTTCTCATAAGCTGAGGACAGATGTATGATGCAACAGATTTGCATTCCAGCTAGCGCTGTGTTTGTTCAAGGCGTGATTGGGGGGTTGTGTTTGAAAACTATTCATGCTCATACAGCATGATGGATTTGTTTGTAGCCATGCAGGAAAGTGCAAAGTTCATCTGATCGCAGTAAATTCCTTCAGCCACAGAGGGCGGAATAAATGGCATTGTTTTAGAGAATAAGAGGGAGATCTGCTCTGAGAGTTTTAAAGTCATCCTCTATAGAGAGCAA
The DNA here is from genome assembly GCA_026402145.1 of Polypterus bichir lapradei. Taxonomy (NCBI): domain Eukaryota; kingdom Metazoa; phylum Chordata; class Cladistia; order Polypteriformes; family Polypteridae; genus Polypterus; species Polypterus bichir. Next base: position 39,622,562 of record JANRMT010027041.1, on the reverse strand, counting down.
GGCCGTCTGTGTATGTGTGTGTCTGTGTGCACGTAAATATGTAAGTGTGTTTATACGTTAGTGTGTACGTGTGTGTGTGTGAGAGAGAGTATATTCTTGTTGGCACATGTGGGTATGTATATGTGTGTTTAGAAACGTGTTTCTGAAAATATGTGGGTGTTTGGTTATGCATGTGTGTGACTGCTTATCGCTTTGAATGCATGTACATATGTGTGTGCGTGTGTGTGTGTGTGAGTGTGTGTGTGTGTGTGGATGAATGTTTACCTTTTATTACCAGTAGAGATTAAACCCCAAAGCACAACAACGCCACAACAGTCCAGGGTTCAGTGAGATTTATTTAAACAGTACCTTTACCCTTCTGTTCCTTCTACAATTCACACAACAGCAGCTCTTCCTCTTCTCTCTTTCTCCTTCTCACCTCCTTCCACCGAGTAGTGTCCCACATTCTGCCCACTCCGACTCTCCGAGGTGAGGCGCCTCCTTTTATTATGAACTTGTGCCGCGGCAGTACACTGTGGCAGCATGGTAAAAGAATGAGCGTTTCTCCTGACAGCGGCACCCAGGGACCCCAACAGGGCTTTCTTTCTGATCTGCAAATCCCAGGCAACCTTGTGGGTGTCCAAACTAGCAGTACGCCAGAGGAACACGGCCACCTCTTGTGCTGGGGGTAGAATTGAACCTGATATTCACCCTCCCTCAGCTCATCCATTATTCCTATGCACCTCCATCTGGGTGATCCTTCCATTAAGGCCACCTGGTCAGGCAAAGTATTTTGTGAAGTTTAGCTATATAAATCAGAGGTCCCCAACTCCGGTCCTGGATGGCCTCAGTGGTTGCAGGTTTTCATTTTAACCCTTTTCTTAATTGGTGATCCGTTTTTGCTGCTAATTAGGTTTTCATTTTAACCCTTTTCTTAATTGGTGATCCGTTTTTGCTGCTAATTAACTCCTTTTCCATTCAGTTTAATTGACTTGTTTTTTAAGATTTGTTCCCAGGAATTTCTTCATCGTTCCTCCGATTTGCTTCCTTTCTTTCTTAAATGGCACCCAAACACAAATGAAAAGTGAAGTTACAGAAGACCAACTAAATGAGGGCCTCAAACTCCAACCAATTTCATTCCAACCAGTTGCTTCATTAGGCGCAGGGTCTTAAACCCGTTCTTTAATTCCATGGCTTGTTGCGGCTCTCATTGTGCAATAGCAGACATTTCTGAAATTGCTAAATTTATCTTTCTAAGAGCACTGGTACAATATTTTGGGGACCTGAGCAGATCAACATTCCTGAGACCTTCATTTTTCTTTATTTTCCGATATTGTATGATGGACACAGGTTAGTTAGTCTCATCTTGTATCTCATTATTGTTTGCCTGCTAATTAAGGAAAAAGAAACAATTAAAGGGTCTGAGTCTTCAAGAGCAAGTCAGTTAAAATTAGTTCAAAAGAAGTTAATTAGCAGCAGAAATAGGACACTAATTAGGAAAAGGGTTAGAATGAAAACCTGCAGCCACTGCGGCCCTCCAGGACCAGAGTTGGGGATATAAATAGTTGTTTTACACCTTACAGAACACTTCTAGCCATTTTTCTCTCTTTTTCTCTTTTTGTTTTCATTACTGCTCATTATTTGTTCACGGTGGCCACCATTTCGTGGGCTCCAACGCTAGGATGTCGCTAGTTGCTGGCTGCTGTATTTGTTTGCATCGCTACATCTGATGTCATCTGATGTGTGTGCCCATGGGAGTGAATGAGTGTTCAGTATGTGTGCATTTGTGTGTACATGTATGTGTGGGTGCCTTTGTGCCTGTCCATGCTCATGTGTGTTTGCATTCACTCACTGACATGTGCTTTGTGTGTATGTGTGTGTGTGTGTGTGTGTGTGTGTGTGTGAGTGTGGACAGACCGAATTCGCAGGTCATCTTCTGGAGTGCTGGTTATGCCGGATTCATCCAAACTTGGCCAAGTCCCCACACAAAGTGCACAGAAGAGGCCGCCTCGGAGGAGGGCAGCGCAAGGCCCTCTGTGAGTGTCGTCATGAAGGTGGTCCCACAGAGAGCCATTTCCTCTCCAGGCAAGATGATATCATAAGAAAGCCTCCAGCTAAATCACCATTGCTGCATCCCTGAAATTCTTAACTAAAAGAAAAAGGAAAGCCAGACAAACTGAGAATGTTTTTCCTTCATTTTCTGAGATTATTATTTTAATAATCTGACTGACGCTGTATAGTGTGTCTTTCTCAGAAAGTCTTGTTTAAAGAAGAAGGAAAATCTGCGTGTCTGTATTTGGCTTGGACTCCATTTTAATGGACAGCTTGGCAGCACTGCCTTTCTTAGATATTGGAACTTCAGCTGTCCTTTTTGATTTTTAATCACTAATTTATCATTACAAAATTTCCTATCAGGATTCGGTTACATCTAATTTTTGGTCTGAGTGGTCTTCAGAGATTGAAAATAAACCATGACTCTTGATTGAACTGAGAGAGCGTTATGATATTTTACGTCAATCTAAAGTAACCGAACAAGTTGTACTTTTTTAGCTGGATGGCGTTCATCTGATGTCAGCTTGTGTGGCCCAACTGGCAATCTTGGGACAACACATGCAGCACCTCTGATATCCGCAACCGAACTCCCGGGATGAGCCTGACCTGGTGACAATGGCACTAGAGTGTTGGGTTCAGGGTCACAGGTTCAGCCACCAACATGGTGCAACTCTAAGTAATCCACCTGTCTTCTACCTTTGGAAATAACTGCCTTGTACTGAGCCCTTGAAGTGCCTTCACTATAAAATGGAGCTATAGAAATATAAAGTCTGTGGTAGTTCAGCCATCAGTGGCCTCACAGCTTCTCAGGTGAAACCCTGGCCTTGCCACAGTCCTTGAGTTCTTGTGTTGTTTATTTGAGTGTTCACATCCCAGTGACATGCAGATCAGATGAACTGGCAGCTTTAAATTAGCGTATTGTGAGTGACTGGCACAGCCTAGCGTCCTGTCCTCTTGTCATCTTCTACCTTGCATCCAGTGCTGAAGGTGGGTGCTGACATCTACATTACTGAGTGGGTCTCAAGACAGACGGATAGATGGGCACACGTGGATCTGCCCTGATCTCAACCATGTGTCATATAAACATACCCAGAAGGGCCCAGCGTACCCTGGAAACTTCACACATCACTCATTTCTAAATGGTGTCATTCTATTTTCATTTAATTTACGCTGTAAGATGTGTTTTGAATGCTTTGTGATGATCAACTAAGATATGCACATTGTTCATTGCTTTTCTCCATGTTATTAGTTCATTAGGTGGGCAAGATGGTGCACTTACTAGGAATGCTGCCTCGTAGTTCAAGAGATCAGAAGCTTTGTGAGTGTGCCCTGCAAGGGACTGGTTGCCCATCCACAACAATGATAAGGTCAGTAAGTAAATCTGTAATTGAAAAGTGTGAGGACTAAGCGTCTGTTCTGCACCCAGTCACACACCTGTATTCATACATGCACATATATACAGTATGGGTGGCACAATGGGACTATGGTTAGCAGTAAGCTGCTTTAAGCAGCCAATCTATCTATCTATCTATCTATCTATCTATCTATCTATCTATCTATCTATCTATC
>JANRMT010027041.1:39604756-39618562 GCA_026402145.1 Polypterus bichir lapradei | reverse complement strand
CTATCTATCTATCTATCTATCTATCTATCTATCTATTATATAGTGCCCTTCCTATCTATCTATCTATCTATCTATCTATCTATCTATCTATCTATCTATCTATCTATCTATCTATCTATCTATCTATCATATAGTGCCTTTCATATCTATCTATCTATCTATCTATCTATCTATCTATCTATCTATCTATCTATCTATCTATCTATCTGTATTTTAATTATGTGAAGAGTGAGACCAGTACCTCTTTGAAAAAGAAAGGACTTTATTCAATGAACTTGTGAACTGAGCTCTGAATTGGACGCCATTTCCACACAGCACATCTCCACGCACACACCGGGTCAGTTCAGCAATGGCAGTTTATTCTAGGAAATCACAGCATTTGGAGAAACTAACATAGGAAGGAAGTAGAAAATGGCAGTGGAGCCCATGTCCCTGGAGCTAAGAGGCAGTAGTGATGACATGTACTGTAAGGGGACGTATGCAGTGTTTTTTTGCGCATTGGCTGAGTAACAGAGTTCCAGGATTAAACCTCATCATTGACATACTATGCAACCCACCCTGGTCCTGAGGATATTTCATAAATTTTTGTCTTACAGCCTCAAACTTTTGAAGCTTTTTATAAAATAAAATATATTTGTAGTTATTCATTACTGTCAATATGAGAATCCATCCATTTTCTCAGTCCACCTAACTGATTTCAGGGTCAGTGGAAGCCAGCAGCATCAGGCACAAGCACAGCCAGTCTATCATGGAGGGTCCCGTCCTTTTTCACACATTCAGTTGAAATTTCTTGGAAATGCGCTTACATTCCTTCGATGTAAAGTTGCCACTCCATGTGATATTTTCCTGCTCTCTTGTTTTTGCCGTTTGTCTACATTTAATCAACATTCATTCTCCACTACAATGCTTCAGTGAGTTGACGTGTCTTATTGCAGATATCTTCCCATTCAGGTGCTGCACGTTCTCATGGAGGGTCTCTCAGGTTCCACTGGAAGTCCTCCAATTTTTATGGCCCCTAATAGTCTTTAATGTGGTGCTACTATTACTTGCTTGGGCTTTCTAGTTACTAGCATAATGAAGTGAATGGTGGTCCTGTCATTATAACATTTCTTATGTTCTTATGTGTTATTCATTGAAAATTTGCTGACCTAAGTTTTACTGGAATTATAATGACATTTATGGCATTCATTGCAATTCGTTCAATATCATTAGGACAATTGTACCTTTCATCAAGAATCCTTGATGGAACTAAAGTAATAAATTATTAGAACTGAATCGATATACTATAATAATTTGGAATTCATGTGTATTTTAATGAAATGTGGGCTATTGTGTACATTAATGTTTTAAAAATCTTCCATCTCCCAGTTTTAGCCTTGTTTCCCATCCAGAATGACAGGAAGCTGGAGGTCAATCCTACCACAAGCGAGCCTTCAATAGTGGGGCACAGATCAGCCGAAGTGCATACACACCTTCACAGTCAACGCAGAGTCACCAGTGAACTTCACGATGGAAACGGGATGCTCAGGTGGAAACACAGAGAGAATATGGAAACTCCGCAAAGCCAGTGACGGGCAGCAAACGAAACTTCACTTCAGAAGGTATCATCCCCATGTTTTTCATGCAAAGAAAATCGTTTTTTGTTTTATGTCATTTCAGTGAATGTGAATTCAGTTATGCGCTGATCATTTATTCGGTGAAGTGACTTCCTCAGGGCTAATGATGAGAGGAACGTTTCACGTGAAAACGAAATAGCAGCTTACTTCACAGAAAACTCTGAAACAAGTTGTCTTTTGCTACAGAAGAAAGCTACAAAAACATGTGATGTATTTTCATCTCATCTGCAGCCTTTTTCTCCATGTGCAAAAGTACGGCTCAGTTCATTATACTGCAGAGCGTGGAAAGGTTAGGGACGCGGCTAAAGAGCAGATACCTGCAAGCACTTTGCTGCTGTTCTGATCCCCTGGTGTGGGAATGTGGGCACTGGCGATCGACCCATGGTGTTACCTGTGCCGAGAGGTGGAACCGGCAGCACGTATATGCAGGCCGGCAGTACAATGAAACTGCATGGAAGGAACTGTGTAACTTCAGTGAGGGAATCTTTTAGGGAATTGAGGGAATTTTACCTTAGGGAGAAACGTCTCTTACTTCCCACCTCCCAAAAAACTTGTAAATTTTAAATGCAAAGTAAATTATAAGGGCAAAAATCAGACTGTGCTGTTTCATTCATCCTCTAAGACAGGGGTCGCCAACTCCAGTCCTGATGGACCACCGTAGCTTGAGGTTTTCGTTCTAACCCTTTTCTCAATGAGTGTCCTGTTTTTGATGCTAATTAACTTCTTTTGAACTAATTTTAATTGACTTGCTCTTGAAGACTCAGACCCCTTAATTGTTTCTTTTTCATTAATTAGCAGCCAAACAATAATGAGAGCCAAAACAACTGGTGTCCATCATACAATATCTGAAAATAAAGAAAGATGAAGGTCTCAGGAATGTCAATCTGCTCAGGTCCCCAAAACATTTTACCAGGGCTCTTAGAAATGTCTGCTAATGCACCACGAGAACAGCAACAAGCCATGAAATTAAAGAAGGGGTAGAATTAACAACAGGAGTTGGTACCTCATTAAGCAGCTGGTTGGAGTGAAATTGGTTGGAGTTTGAGGCCCTGAATTAGTTGGTCTTCACAAGAAGTTAATTAGCAGCACAAACAGGGCACTCAATTATAAAAAGGGTTAGGATGAAAACCTGCAGCCACAGTGGTCCTGCAGGACTGGAGTTGGCAACCCCTGCTCTAAGACACACTTCTTGAGTTTTTAACCAATCGTGTATAATGCCTTCAGTTAAAGGTCTAATTAAATCCTTCCACCCTGATTGGTTCCCTAAACAACAAGAGAAATGTAGACAGTAAATGGTACCACAAGGTGAAGTTCTAGCAGGGATGATTTTGCCATCTTTTCTCTGTCAATGAAGGGATGATATGTATCTAGAATGCCACAGAGGTGCTATAGATGGGGCCACTGAGAAAGTGGGAAATGAGGTGAGGCTTTGGAGAAAACTAGCAATTTTACCCCGGGATACTGGAGGTCAGGTGACCTTGCCCAGAATGTTGGGCTCTCCTTATCAAATGAGACCATTGATGTCTTGGAGAATCTTCACGGGACCTTCAGTCTGACAGAAGGTAAGATGGTGAACACTGGAATCATGGTGTAAAAGGGTCCTTTCATCAGACTGGCTGGTCCAGCACTAATTCAGCTGTGGAATGGCCAGTATGGGGAGTCGGCGAGTGGGCTGAGGTCTCTAGGACTCTGACTGTGTCTGCTTGTCCGACTCCTTTTCTACAGTCTGGCTGTGATTCTACAATTACTGTAGCTAATGGACAGATATTGTTGTTCTTCATTTGTGTTAATTTGTTTCTAGTTTGTTTCTGATTTATTTGAACAAATCTGTATGCTCACATGTGCTAGTTCCGTGTTTAGTCAGTGGTCTAATCTGTTCTTGCAGTTTGTACTATTGTATTGTGTTTCTGACGTGGCCATGATAGATTGGCCATCTTAGCTCTGTGAAGAGGATTACTTGTGTTCTGTTTTGTATGTTGTGTTTACTGCACTTGTTGACACCCATTGCACATCCAATCTACCTGGATGGGGGTCTCTCTCTGAATTGCCTTCCCAAGAGTTCTTCCATTTTTACCCTACAAGGGTTTTTTCTTGGTCTTCTTGGGGAGTCAAGGCTGGGGGCTGTCAAAAAACAGGGCCTATTAAAGTCCATTAAGGCATTCCTTACTGTGAGTTTTGTGCTACACAAGAAATCAACTGTTGTAAGATTTGGTCCAGTGTGGGAGAGTAGCTCCAGAGCTGTGTTCACCAGCTTCATCAATGCCTTTTGACAATTTTGAAGACCTCGATTAGATCCCTTCTTTGCTCAGACTAAAGACATTTAGCTCCCTGAGTCTGTGAGAGTAGGACATGCCTTGTAGTCCCACAATGCACCTGTTTGCTATCCTCTGCACAGCTTCAACTGCTGCCATGTCTTTTTTGTGACCTCACTTGATTCATATTCAGCAGTTTTCATAATCCAACCTAATGTCTTATTTCCCTTTTATCGTTGCTGCATATTTGCTATACAATGAGAACTTTGTGTGAACACAAACCACTAAATCATTTTCAGTGTGTGGAGTTTAAATATTCTGCATTTATTTGTGATGGTTTTTCTCAGGGTACTCTGGGATTCCTCCAAATATGGACATTAGCTTAAATGGTGTGTGTAAATTGGCAGATTATGCCGGGAATCTGAGTGTGAGTGTGTGTACCCCATAGGGCCTGACCGCCAGAATGGGCACCAGCACCCTGTGACTGTGCCCTGGATAAGCAGGTTAGAAAATGGATGGCTAGATGGTTAAATGAACAAGTCCAAAGTCGGCTCTCCTCTTGAGCTCAGTGCTGCCTGGATCGGGTCTCCCACACCTCACGACCCTGCATTGGACTAGATGGGTCCAGAAATGAATGGATAGATAGACAAATGTATTCAAATCTCATTAAAGTCCTGACATTGGCATGTCTAAGATTCTTGATAGCTTTCTACAAGGTTTCCTCCCTCAGACATTCAGTATTCAGTGTATGGTGATAGAACGCAGCCCTCAGCCGATCCCCATTTTAATTTTGAGCTAATCTGCTTCTCCATATTCGGTTCTGACTGTTACTTTCTATAAAATTCTTCTCACATAAACTGGCCAGCTTAACTTCAGAAGAAAAAAAAGCCCAGGTTCAGGCGTCACTAACAATCTGTTTTTAGAAAACATGCAACACGTCGAGATTTGTTTAGGGTTAAGAACTAAACTGATCCTTTTTTGGAGATTTCAAGCCGGAGGCCCTCTTCTAACAGTTGTGATCTCACTTTTAAACATATGAGAAGCTTGAAAGAAGTTCGTTTTAAGCCCCAATGACATGCATTTACAGAGCCATTAAATACATGCAGTGTAAACTGTGGCTCATTTATAAGGGCTAATATGAATAGCACTAAGTGGAAGAGCAGACTTAAAATGCCCATAAATCCTCAACGAGACATGAAACCTCCTTTAGATTGGCCCTTGTAGATTTGTTGCTTATGCAGTTCTTTTCGATTTCAAAGCAGTGCCATGTCTTCCAGTATGCCAAGGGAGTGTTTTGTGTGCTTTTAATTATTAAAGCGAGTACCTCAAGGCTGTAAAATGAGAAGACGTGATTCAAGGCGCTTGCCCTTTTGGGTGGGGTCTACACTAATCCACGCTGCCATTTTGATTAGTTTATCCCTTTTGGTTTCAGCTGGTTGTGAAAGTTCATTGTCATGTGCGCTTGGCGGAATGAAATTCAGCCACAGACTAGAGACAGAAGTGAATACAAGGACTCAGACAGTGAGCACAATGCCATACATTAAATGTAACACACAATAAACAATCATACAGGTCAATATGAGGGCCTGCGGAGTAATGGTCCTAGGATCAAAACTGTTCCTAAATCTCATGGTGTCAGCCTCTGTTTTATTGCTATCAGAAATTGAGGCTGGCTAATAACATCAGGATTGCTGCGTACCAAAAAAATTAAACATAGCAAATATGCCTAAAAAAAACAATGTCTGAGGTAAACAAAATAACACACCACCAAATGGGGGATGGAGTCGGAGCGAGAGGGTTGGGTACCCCCACGGGAGTCTCTTCAGAGATATTTCAGAATGATAGAATGAGTATACCACACAACTTAGACTGGGGGGTCCTGCCCCCTGTGATGGATGGCCGGCCGTTTATCCCAGCAAATACCCCCAAGCCGCCAGGTGGAGCCCTCCTTGCAGTATGGAGGTCCCCAGAAGACCAGCAGGGCATCATGGACAATGTAGTTTTTATGCACAGCCCTGCTGGATGCCATGGGGGCCACTAGGGGATGCTGCAGGGAGGAATAATGGCTATTTTCCCTACGCCCCGGAAGCACACGTGGACAAGAGGAATGAAGTGCTTCCGGGGTGAAGAAAAGAACTTGTACCTGACCCGGAAGTGATTGAGAGTCACATGGACTGGGGATGGAGAACACTTCCGGGTCAGGAGATATAAAAGGACTGTGGGAGCTCCCAGACGGCGAGCTGAGCTGGGTGGAAGGGTGGCAACGCGTCTGGGAGTGGAGGATTGTTTATTATTGTATTTGTGATTGTTTATGAGTATAGTGGAGGAAAGGGTGCTTTGTGCACTGCGGAGATTGAATAAAGTCAATATTTGGACTTTTATCTGGTGTCTGGAGTTGTGGACAGGGGTTCAAGGGAGCGATACTGCCCCCTATCTACCACACCCCTTACTTTACAATGGTAAATAACATATACAAGTGTGAATAGCACGGGAAGGGGTGCCAGATTGATAGAAATTTGTGGGAAAACTGCAGCAGAAGGGCGTTGAAAAATAGCCCAAAATACTGCATTGTTTTTAGCAAAGTCCTCTCCAGTCTCTTCCTGTATATTACTCACCCAGGATGTTCTTCTCCATCTTCTTGCCATTTTCCTTCAATCTTTCCTTCAATAATGTTTTGTAATATCTTGCTACTTTTTGTGTCTTTCTAGGTGTCCAAAGTATTTCAGGTTTCTTCTTTTTTTTATATTTTCCACCTCCAGTGTTTTATTTACCGTATTTATGCATGTACCACGTGCACATTTTTTCCCAAAAATTAGCATTAGAAGATCAGGTGCGCATCATACATGAGGAAATGTAATTCTGTAATGTTTACTTCTTCTGCTTGGGTTCACGCTCTCTCTTGCTCGCATGCTCACACACTTGCGCTCTATCTCTCTCTCTCTCTCGCTCGCGCACTCGCACTCTTTCTCGCTCACGCTTTCTCTCTAAACGCTTCCTATACAATCACAATACGCGTCGTACACGGGGCAAAATGATGTTCGCGATTTTCTTTGTAAAAATTAGGGTGCGCGTCTTACACGAGGACGCATGGTACACAAGTAAATACGGTAATTAATGTCAAACCTCTTTCTTAGTGACTCTCCTTGTCTAGGGTAACGTAGAATGTGCCAGTAAGTCCACATCTCGAAAGTGTTTTTCACGCATAGGGTGTCTGATTTAACCAATGGAAGCAACAGCTGTAAAGAAGTTTGGAGGAAATTAACCATTTTAGAATCCAAAGGTTCAATTTTAGATCTAAGGTTCAAGATTAACTTTATTAGACACTAGCAAAATACCCACGCTTCGCAGCGGAGAAGTAGTGTGTTAAAGAAGTTATGAAAAAGAAAAGGAAACATTTTAAAAATAACGTAACATAATTGTCAATGCAATTGTTTTGTCACTGTTATGAGTGTTGCTGTCATCAAGGATTTGATTATTATTATTTGTTTCAATCAGGTTCGTATTTGGAGGATGTGTTGTGTTCAAGTTATATTCCGTGTTTGTCAACCGTTGTAAAGATAACAGGTTTCATTCATTTCAGTGTTCACTACCCAAATCGGTACTTGTGAATCTAAGATGTTTAACAGGCATTCCTGGTATTAAGTTGTGAATTTGCCTGCTAATATTTAGCGGCAGCGTGTCTATGAACTTAATTTAAACTTAAGCTTTACACCTTGCTTTCCTATTGATATGTCTACAAAGGCTTGTTCAGATCCAGAGGGTTGTTCCTTTCTTACTGCATCACTAAACAGCTCGTCTTCCTCTTTATCTGAGACATCACACACTGCATGCACGGGTTTACCTTTCCCAGTCCTGCAAACTTTATCGAAGTGGTTCAATTTACCACATTTTTTACACTGTCTTCCTTTAGCTGGACATTTAGCTGGTGACAATATGCACCCCCAAAAAAACTTAATTTTTGACAGAAGTCTGTGGAGATTCTCAGCTATCCAGGTCATGGTTATCCTAAAAAAGAGTTATGCTGGACTTTGTTTCCATCCAGAGTGCTTTCTCAATTCTAACTGATTGGTTGGCAAGAACTGCATTGTAGGTGGATTGGGAGGACAACTGATTCAAATGAACGACCGTCGTTGAACAGAGGCGGTGGCCTTATACATAATCTATCACTGACCTACAATGCAGTTCTTTCAACTTTGCCCAGACGGTTCCACAGAATAAACGAGACATTCCTCTGAGCATGATAGCAAAAAACAGAGACGAATTTTCTTCGATCTTTGCATTTGATGGCAACAAAACTTTGGTATCATATGTCCCCAAAAAAGGAAAGTCGGTCATCCTTTTGTCGACAATGCATCACGACAAGGCTGTTGATGGTCTGAAACAAAAACCAGAGATCATCCTTCATTATAATGCTACTAAGAGCGGCGTAGATAACATGGATCATTTGGCCTGCATCTACTCTTGCAAACGAAAAATCAACAGGGGGCCAATGGTCCTGTTCTTCAACATGCTTGACACAGCTGCCATTGCCAGTTTCGTGATCTGGATGTGCAATAACCCTGATTGGAACAAGTCATCCAAAGCGATACGTCGTCGCCAGTTCATCGTGAGTCTCGGGGAGTCTCTTGTCGAGCCACTGATTAAAAGACGTTTGGACAATGCAGCCCAGCTCAGAAGACCGATCATGGATGCAATCCAACTTCTAGAGCTGGACTCTGGAGAACTAGAAGCAGGAACTGAGAGACCAGCTAAAATGAAGAAGACACAGGGACGTTGTCACCTGTGCCCGCGTGAGTTTGACAGGAAGACACGCAAATTCTGTGATAAGTGCTCTAGGCCTGCTTGTCCAGCACATTCTGTCAATAAATCAAATGTACTTTGTGACAAATGCATATAACTTTAGACATGTCATTTGCAGAAATCTTAAACGTTTGCATCTAAAAGGTGTGATAATATATATTTTACAATCTTATTAGAACATTGGAATTAAAATGGCACTTACATCGTGGCAGTGAAGGGGTCGGCTAGACGGAATGTGCATTATATGACCAGTCCCCTCCGCTGCCCCCCGCTCCCCCCCCCCCCCACTGCCGCAACCCCATTAACTGCACTATTTCACTGCATAAGCTGTGTATGCATCATGCACTTACCTAATAAACGCATCTTAACTTTAGTTCATTGAATTTGAGCTTGGTACCATTGAATTATATATACCAACGAATAGGGGTGCAATTTGAACCCCAAGGACCTGGAACGTAACTTTCTAACAAGGACCTATTGAGGGTTAATGTTAGCTCAGACCCGGCACTTAAAAGTTTCTCTCGCACTTTTGCTGAGTTTGTGCCAAACACTAGTCTATCCCTGACTATCTCATCTTCGTTTGCATAAGCACAGTCCTTCACCAGCAATTTTAACTCCGTTACAAAGTGATCAAAAGTCTCGTTTAAACACTGCGTCTTCTCATTAAACTTGTATCTTGCAAATATCGTATTCATCTTAGGCATGACAAACGCCTCAAAACGGTCATAATAAGTTTTCAGTGCCTTGGGTTCCTCCTAGGTGAGATTCCATGTGTTAAAAATGTCTCTTCCTTTTTCCCCAGTCCACAGGTAGCTGCATTTCTCACTCTCGTCTTTACCTTTTAGCGGGCCAGAAAACATCAGCTCCACGTGCTGTCGGACCTTTTTCCATTCTCCCGGCAGGTTAAGAGAATCCCAGTCAATTCGTGGCGAGGGAACTCTGTCCTCTATTCTGACACCATGTCTTGTTTTCACAAATTGTGAAAAATGAAATGATGGCAAGACTTTCTTTTAACGTATGCAGGGGAACTTTATTTATTACAGCTCTTACATTCACAGCATCCGTGCTCTAAATTAACTTCCATAATAGTAACCTTGAGGTCCCTTTTTCTGGTGCCTTCCTGATGACATAGGTGCCTAAACCATGCCAGATAATAATACATTTCAATGACATATAAATATTACAGTGATCACCTCGATAGACATCTCACCACCCAAATCGGTATTCGTGAATCTAAGATGTTTAACAGGCATTCCCGGTATTAACTTTTTGATTTGCCTGCGAATATTTAGTGGCAGAGTGTCTATTGGATTGCTGCTGACGGACGGCCTTATATGGGCAGGCACTCAACCACGTGGGAGGCGTGGGTATGGGGGACGCAACTCCGTCTCACACAGCGACCGAGCTACAGGCTATGGCCGTATATATGTACGTAAGTAGGATTCATTTATGACCGTTACGCATAGAATTTCAAAATGAAACCTGCTTAACTTTTGTAAATAAGCTGTAAGGAATGAGCCTGCCAAATTTCAGCCTTCTATCTATACGGGAAGTTGGAGAATTAGTGATGAGTGAGTGAGTGAGTGAGTCAGTCAGTCAGTCAGTCAGTGAGGGGTTTGCCTTTTATTAGTATAGATTTGAAACCATACATCGAAATATACAGCTGAACAAAAATTTGTGTCAACCGGGTCAGTTATATGCCAGAATAGCCAACACAAAATGAACAAGAATAACAGCGAGAACAGACAAGAATAAACAGCCTGCAGCTACATGAAGCTAAAAATGTTCAGGCCCGGCCAGTACTTGGATTGGAGATCATCTAGTAGAAGCTTGGGATGCTGCTGGAAGAGGTGTTGGCCAAGCCAGCAGGGGGCGCTTACTCTGTGGTCTGAATGTGGATCCCATTGCCCCAGTGCAGCAATGGGTATAATGTGGTGTAAAAAATGGTGCAGTTTTTTGGATGAGATGTAAAACTGAGGTCCTGACTCTCTTTCATCATAAGTGATCCCTGGGCATCCCTTATAAAGAGCAGAATTTTAAAGTAGAACAATACAACATAATCCATCACATCAGTTTAAATTAACAGACAATAGCGGAAGGTCCTTTGACACAGATAAGTTATATAACATGCTATATTAACAGACAGATCATTACTTAAGAGTCTCATGAACTGTGGGATGAAAACTTTTATGACATCTGCCAGTTCTGCACCATATACTTGGGTACGGCTTGCCTATTACAAGGAATGTTTCAATTTTATAAATGCAGAATGTGCTTCTTCTATTCTAGCTCTTACTTCCACCTTAGTGTCAAGGTAGTCATCGGCCATCCTTCTCAGATATTCACACTTGTGAGCCTGCTCAATTTGAGGGTAGCCCCTCATAATATCGATGTTAGTCTTGTTTCGACTGTTTTCTGCACATCCAAATTAAGGCCTGTTTGAATACTTGGATCTGCCGCTGTGTCCAACTTATCTTGCAACTCTTCTTATCTTATATCTTATCTTATAACTCCAGTCCTGGATGGCTGCATTGGCTACAGGTTTTCAATCCAACCATTTTCTTAATTAGTGACCACATTTTTCTGCTAATTACCTTAATTGATTTGTTATTTAAGACTCAGACCCTTTAAACCAGGGGTGAGCAACGTTGGTCCTGGAGGACAACAGCGGCTTCCAGTTTTTGTTCTAAACCAATTGCTTCATGAGACGTCATTTGTTCGTGATGAAGCTTTTATTGTCCTGCTTGTTAGGATTTTGAATACTTAATTTCTTATTTTAGTCTTAAACAGCTGCTTTCACTGTTTTTAATGGCTTCTTATTAACAATGAGCTTCTTCAAATGAGAAGAGGACCAGCAGTTCTCCATCTAGCATGTCTGCATTTCCACCCGTGTGTATTCATTGTGCACAATTTGGTTTAATAAAATACTTGAAAAGAACCTGAAGAGAAAGTGAAGAACTGAAAATGACTCATCTGTTTTAGGCTTCAAATCATTTAGATGGTATCTTTAGAAAGGAAAAAAAATCTGAAATTTAAGAATGACCTGACGTTGTGGAGTTAAAACACTAACAAACCATGATATTAAATAAGATTTGTAATTGGAAAAGATTGTTTTCTAATTAAGTAACTGGGTTCAAACAAAAATCCACAGCCAATGCGGCCCTTCAGTAGCGGCATTGATCACGCTCTTCTTATATTGTTTAGAAGTGATTCTTTTACTTTTATTCCTTCTGTTCTTTCCGACACTAATTTATGTGTAATACAGGTCAAAATTATGTTAACATTTGAAAGGTGGAAACAATTTATTCACAAAACATACTTCATTTGTGCAAGATGATTTACAGGAATGTCTCAACCATCATGTTCAACACATGTACCATATGTGGCACATAAATTGTCCACAAAAATTGTATATAAGTTGTGAAGAAGGAAGGGGGTCACTCCTCCGAAACCCCCTTCCTTCAACACTGATACAATGGTAACAAATACAGTTTGCCTCCTCTTTGCTCCACAAGCTGTTGGGCTGTTGCTGTGTCATGTGATGTGCTTCTCGTGCGGTGCTTCATATATTTAAAAGCCTGAACAGCACCTGTCCTTTTTGGCTGATTGCTTTGTCTCTTTCTCCTCCCCCAGATGTCCTCTGCTCCTGTTGGGGGTCCCGCTCGCAATGCGCACCCCAATGAAGAGGAAGATGTTTGTGTTTACTTTTAATTGAGAGACAGACCTGTCCCCTCTCTTTTCACACGGAGCCCGTTTTACTTTTCAAAGGGACATGCGTTCGTTTGAAGTGTTTGAATAAATGTTCCTCACTGTGTTTCTGTGCAATTCTGTGACCCAAGCGTGACAAAGTATATACATAGCAGTACCATCAGTGTTAACATAATTTTGACTCCCCCTGTATATTCTGAATAAATGTTAAACAGAAGTGGTGACAGTGTGCATCCTTACTGTACTCCTCTTCAGGTGTCTTCCACTCTCACCGTTGCGGTTTGCTGCCAATGTAAGTTCCTAACAATTTGAATGTCTTTGTTGTCCAGACCTGTTTGCTATAAGATATATATAAGAATATAGCATATTATGTAAAGATCTTGCCTCACATTATGGCCTTTTTCTGGCTAAACTGTAAAACTCACAAGTGCATCTCAGGTTACTAAACCTGCCCCAAATCCAAAGTGTGTATCGCTTCCCATTTATGCTTTATTCTCCCGTATAGAATTCTTAAAAGTATCGTCAGGGGTGCCAGTGCTGGTACTCCAGATGTGAGAGAGTGACCCTGGAGGATGGCTGAGGCCGTTACGAGTATCGTTTGCTATTCAAGGTCAGCAGGCGATATCTACAGTGCATCCTGAACAGATGTTCGCTGTGTGGTGTCATCGCTGATGATGGGCCCAAGCTAAGAGCATCGGTTGCACCTCCTCCCGACAAGTTCAATGGGAACGTCCAAATTTCTGAACTGTGCAGTGCTACCAGCGACCTCATGCCTCAGCAGACATGGCAATGGGTGCGTGCAAACAAACATCAGCGGGGCTTGTGATTTGTATTCAATTTGTCGGCGCCTCGTACACACAGAAATGTGTTCCAGGCTCTTTATCAGAGGATAGAGGGGTGGATTCACCAGAACGAGCTTAACCCAGATCTCCTGTCACAATCCCTGTTAGTAAATAGATTAGCTCCGGCATTAGTAAATAAGCAGTTTATGGAACAATGAAAATGAGAAGAACACATTTTTCTCAAATAGTGTTTGATAAAAAAAAAAAATGATACTGCTTGCATCTTCAATTACGAGCAGCTTTGTGGCGCTTAAAAGACACAATGGAAAAGGGAGTGGGGGGTGGGGAGCGTAGATGCATTTATTTTGCATTTTATTAAACACTTGAAAGCTGGCAGTTATCACAGAGAGAAAATTCTTTGCGGGAGGCATCAGTCTTAGTTGGTGAATAACAATGTAAATAAAAGAACACAAAGTTATCTCGCTAAGCTCTGTCAGCCTCCTCCTTGCTTGAGCAAAGGATAAAAGGCTCACTCCTCATCCTCCCTGCCGCCTGGCATGTTAAGGTACTGTGGGGATCTTGGCAGGCTTTGTGACCTTTCTCTTTCTTTCTTTCTTTCTTTCTTTCTTTCTTTCTTTCTTTCTTTCT